>OX579664.1:15072639-15487173 GCA_951230895.1 Carpatolechia fugitivella
GGCCAACGTGGTGCACGTGGACCCCGAGGTACAGCCTTGCACTGCATACAAGTAACGCGTCCCTACCACGTGACATGCGAGAGTCACCGACGTGCGGCGATGCGAGCCTCGTATGTGAGCCAGCAGCCGCCACGTTAGGTCCGCTGGCCGCACAGAGGTAGGTAGTAGAATGAAGGTGGTAGCGTGGCAAAAAACAGGGTCCAGTCCAAATTAGTTGCACGAACGGTTTCTTAGTAAAATAATTTAAAGTTACACTTTTAAAAGCTATTATCAATAAAAAATCAACAAAAATACACAGTGGTCCGGATAGTAAAGATGGTAACAGTCTGGTGCAATCAGGAAATTCTGATGAAAATGACAAAACCGAAACAGACTGATTCGAAATTTGAAAATGGAGAATGAGGCTCAGTAGTTTTGTACTGACTAGTGCGGTTTCTCTCCCAGTTTTAGCGTCGTTAATAATTACTTGATATACGAGTAAGTCAAACGAAGGCAAAGGAAGTTAGATCGACACAAAGAGCTTTTTGATATATGAAAATGTATATAAAAACCTCAGAGGAAATAAGACGATCGCTAAGCGCGAGGCGACACGCGGCAGTCTTTGATAAAAACGATCTTCAAAAGACGAGCTCATGGACCCGGATCCTCTTCGCAGCAGAAGACGCTCCAAACAGCAGCAACAAAGCTTCTTCATCGTCAGATGAACTGCTGTTGTCGAACATTTTATTTTTCTGGCTAACCGCTTTCCGTCCAATAGGGCTACTGTAGCACGCCGCTCTCCGCGCGACCCCGCCGCGCTGCGCTCGCTGCGGCGCGTCGGGCAGCCGCGCCGCTGCGGCAGGGTAGACGCAATCACGCTTGGTGTGGCCTAGCCTTTATTCATGATTTTGGTTAATTTCAAGTTTGAATAGTGGTTAAGAAAATCACCCTCCATCCTCCCATGGCCCTACCTGCCGTTAGGCGTCCGGGCCGGAACGTGCGGATGTGCGCGGGTACTTGCTCGAGGCCTGTTCCCCAACATTCGCACACCCTACAAATTCTTTAATTTGTCCCTGCCCCTCTCCTCCCCCCGAGGGGGGAAGGCGGGCCCACTGTCTGCGATCCCACCGAAATAGGCACAGGTTGCACATAGATGATACTGCGCGCCCCTCGGCTACTGCTCCAAACGGAATCCTACTGTTCGTAGGCCCTCCTTATAGCGTGCCACGACGCCCTCGACGAAGTTCCTTCGCCGCTCCATTTCAAGTAGTTAAGAAAAGTTGATGGATATGCATGATGAAATACCTACTTTTGGTTGGATCTATAGCAATTATTGCGATTGCAGTGACGTTATGTAACTACACCGTTCGAAAACCACTTTTGTCGCGCAATCAGTCTCCAGCGTTCGAGAACCACATTGCATCTTTCTTTCTGCAATAATTTTAGATTTTTTGAAGTAATTTTTACTCGGCAGTTAATCGATTTCGAACGCACCCTAAATTAAAAAAGTGGTAGTTCGATTTTTGAAACTGAACAAGTGTTGTTCAAAAATGTTTTACTAAAATTTTTTTTTTAATTTTCAACTGATCGAAATGTTTTCCATTATTTAATTAACACATTGTTTAAACATATTATTAACCGTCATAACGTTACCGTTCCAGGAGGACATAGTGGAGGTGTTCCTGATCGACACGTCCACGGAGCGCGACGCGCGCGTCGACCTGGAGCTGATCTGTGCGGGCCACGCCGACCCGTGTACCGACGCCCACGCCCACGCCGTAAGTGCCCACGCCCACGTCCACGCGCCCACGCCCGCCGACGCCTCCAGCTCGGACTCCGACGACGAGCTCGACGTGCGCTCGGTGTTGACGACCATCCTGCACATACACGACGATGTCAGTGAAGTGTCCGCTTCGGCGTCGGAAGTGGTCGGTCGCGAGCCGCAGCGCCTGCCCGACTGGGAGCCGGCCGAGTCCGTCTGTTCCGTGTCGTCCTTACGTCTGTCGCGCCTCCGAGCGCTGCATTCCCGGCTGCGAGAGCGAGAGGAGGACACGGCCAGCGAGGGCTCGGCGGACACGGCGACGACGGTGGAGCAGGCGAGCGTGGTCAGCGCGAGCTCTGTCTCCAGCTCGTTGTTGGCGCAGAAGCTGCGTCACTTGCGCGCGAGGAACGTGACGTCTCGGTCCGCGTTATCTCCGCCGCAGTCCCCAGCCCCGCCCCTTGGTGCGCCCGAGTGCTCGGCCCCGCCCCCCGCCGTGGGCTCCTCTCCCGACGGTAGTGTTGCGAGTTCTGCCGGGAGCATGCTGCAACGTAAGCGAGCTTTGGCTGCCATCGCCGCTGCTCGCATTACAGTCTGATGTTACGTTAATCTAAAGCTCTGTACAAAGAGACGCGACTTATCGCTCGCGCGCCTGAGTGAGCGGGATAGAAGATTCAAAAGCATCAGCTAGTGAGTGAATATTATGCGATACGAAGTAAATCAAATTCGCGTGGTAGTCGCGTCAATTTGACGAACGTCGACAGCCGGTTATATTTGACATTGTAGTGGTATGACGTACGCGCGCCCACCACTTGAAGCGTATTGCTTGTGTTAGCAATAAGTTAGTATTTAAGCAATTACATAAGTTTATATAGCGCTGTCCTCTGTACTTCAGTCTAACATTATACTTCTAACTATCAACTTGTGTAGCGTTTCTTTCCTTACTCCTGGGCACCCTCTGCTTCTCTATTGCATGGCGACCCTTGCCAGTGCTGCCTTATGGCAGTGCTGGGTGGCATGGAGATTTTAAAAATAAATTGAGTTAAATTGAATAAATCTTCGTGCACCTACTAAAAAGAACCAGATAAAAGTGAAAATAAATGGACTAAAAAGAAAATGCCACGACACAGAGACATTGGAAAAGTGATTCGTGAAGAATAAAAAACAGAGGAGTGTTGAAGAAGTGAGGAAAAATAAAGACAGTTATTAAAATACGAAATATATTTATTGAAAAAAAAAAAAAAACACCGACCCCACGCCGACGACGCCAGTTACCCAGCAGGAGCAGGAGCAGCGTCGTCCGGAACGTCAAAGTCCAAGGCAACAAGCAACACGTGACAAACGTAGGCGTGGTGAAGTCCTTCGAGCGTCAGGTACATGGCGATGCCCGAGTAGTGGACAGGTACTCCACAAGGAACACCGGATTCCGGAAGCCCGAGAAGGCCATCCACGGACCCGCCTCGTAGTAAAGCTCCCCATCGATAACGCAGCAATGCACGACGAAGTCGACGAGTTGATCGTTACGTAAAATAAGGGGTGGAATTGGTTGACAAATTGTATACGGAATAATTTCCATTTCAAAAAAAGGGAGATAAAACAAAAGAGAATAAAGAGACAAGAAAATGTACTACAAGGCAGAGAGAAGCGATTGTAGTGAATAAAAACATGAAATAAAAGACATACAAGAAATAAAGTAAGCATAGTTTCAAATTGCAACAAAATGCACAAAACGTGGACAGAGTAGTTAGTAAAATAAAAACTACATAATCAAGGGAATAAAGCATACAAAAATGAGCTAAACCCAACAAGAAAAGATATGACGATAGTATTACAATGGAATAAATTTAACAATTAAGATAAAGTTAATCATAGATATATTTAAACGGATAAAAAACCATTAAGATATAATTATTTAGCGTAAATATAACGTATAAAAATGGAAAGAATGCACGGCTCGACGAGACGGCGACGACGACGTCACCGCGTCAGCAAATTGTCGGTCATCGACACGACTTGTGCAATGGAATAGTGTAATTTATGAAAAGTAGAACACGAGTGAATAAAACTCGAAAATGTTTTATTACAAAATAATGCAAGTTTGATGAATAATTATAATAAAAGAAGACAGTTTCAAAGGACAACAGCAACATACTGCAGATATGGAGTTGAAACTCATGAAGCTGAAATTTTATTATTCATACGACGCAAATTATCAAGAAAATACTACTAAGGTCTGATCAACCGAAAGCAGTGAAAAATCCAGATGATTTGTACGGGTTACGAAGACTCGAACCCAAGACCACGCGGTGGTATTGACCATTACGCCGCGCATGGCAGTTTATTGACCGCGTTACACGACACGCGCGACATGAAGTTTACGCCGAATCAGCAACTTACGCTTGCATTCGAAGTAGCAACCGGACGTGTTGCGAAACTTGTAAAGTAATGATAGGTAGCAGAAAACATACCTACCTATAATACCAATTACCTAATGAATAAGGTATTTGAAGACCAACTAGTAATAAAACTTAGTTTGGTTTGATGACTTGGTTTAAAAACAAAGAAGCTCAGAAATGAGAGTCAGCCACTCTATTCGATCATAGTGCGAACTACGTTCCTCCGTGAGAATGTTTGGTACCAAGATGGTTAAAAGAAAAAAAAAAAAAAAGACACAGATGGAAAAAGGATATGACTACGCGTACGACGCAACCCAAATAGACAAAGCACAAGTTGCTTATATATGAATATGAAATGAACACAAGGATGTGACGAATAAGTTATAGTTGTTTTAGTGGTTTAGTTTTTTTTTATTTAGCGTAAAGTAAATTTAACTTATTATTATAAAATTATTATAAATGTTAATATTAATGAAAAAATGTTCGTTTTTAGTAGTAACAAGTAATACGCCTCACATTTTTTTTTCTAGCACCCCGGGGGTGAAAGGGACTTTTCGGGGGAGTTGTAGTGGTATGACGTACGCGCGCCCACCACTTGAAGCGTATTGCTTGTGTTAGCAATAAGTTAGTATTTAAGCAATTACATAAGTTTATATAGCGCTGTCCTCTGTACTTCAGTCTAACATTATACTTCTAACTATCAACTTGTGTAGCGTTTCTTTCCTTACTCCTGGGCACCCTCTGCATCACTATTGCAACATAATATTTAAATGACTCGGATAGATGCTACATAATCATTATATGTACCTAATTAATTAATTTTCAACACACTTGTTCATAAAGTGGATCATATTTCACCGGTTTTTGATACATAAAACAGTTCATAAAACACGCGCATCTCTTAATGGCTTTGCTTACGTTTGTTTAAGTACCTATTTATTCTAATCTGTGCTGTTGGTATTCTGAATAAATAAAAAATAAAAATAAATAAATAAAACTATAAATGCTATGAGTTATAGAATAAACCCGTGAGTTCTATTCTATAACTCACGGTTTGCTATTTTTTTGATCGGCAAAGGTTTATAGAAACAGTACCTATGTAAATACAACTTGTTACATAAAATACCAAAAAAAAGAATATTTTTATCAAAGGCATTTAATTGAAATTTTCCCATCTCACTCACACAGCTGATCACTAGGATCAGCTGTGTCAAAGAATATTCGGACCAGATATGTAATTTTAGGTCAATGTGCCTATAATTACCGCTATGGTTAAAAATGTTTACGTACTACTTGTACCATAACATTCACATTAGAACAATTAATTTCAAAATGAAAAAACTACAAATAAATAAAAAAAGCTTTGTTAAATAATTGTTATGAAATAATAAATTAATGAACTAAATATTTCAAAATAATATTTATGTTTGTAAATACGTAAACAAGATAATTAAGGCAATAAAAAAATGTTTTCTAAAATAAATTGATGTTAGTACCTCTTTTCAAAATGTAGGCACAAATGGTGTACAAATACTTTTCCGTTCTGATAATCGATAGTCTATATTTTAGGTGTCAAGTGACACTAGAGAGAGATGGGAAAATTTTAATTAAATACCTGTGATTAATATTCTGGTAACACGTTGTATATTTTAATAAATAAACTCTATTACTTAAAATATAATAAATAAACGTTTATTTTCATAACATTATTTAGTTTTGTCTACAAATTAACAATGATTTGTGTTATTTAATAAAAAAAAACAGTTTATTTGGTATTTTAAAAACTTGGCTGTATGTAGCTTTAGCGTCTTTGCCAACATTTTCACGCAGCTACGGCAAAAAATAATCCGCGCGCCATTTTACTCAAATCTTTTCTTTGTACGTATTTTTTGTTTTGATTTTTTATTCTGTTTCCTCGCAAGTGTGTTGAAAAACGTCGTACGATATACGTGCGTATATTGGTTATACACACTCGGCTCAATAGGGAATATGCACATTTTTTTTAAATTCATTATATCAAATATTTCAAGTTCTAGTAAATAAAAATATTTTTTCAAATATCTTGCTCAGAAACAAAGTTAGGCTTCAAAGTTGATGGTTAGACAGAGAGGTCCGACATGACCATTGACGTCATTGGTCACGCGGGCCATACATTCGCCATAGAAAATTTTGTTTTCGTTCATGATGAAAAGAGGGACAGATATATTTGTTTAATAATGTTGTATCTAGTTTGTTTTTTGATCAATTTCGATTCTGTTTTGACTGTCAGTATTCTATTTTTGTGTACTTTCAGATGAACTATGAAAAAAACTATTTTTTTTATGTATATATATTCCCTATTACGCTTCGTGAATTTCCGCCTAGTGAGTTATATTATAACCAACCTAACGCACTTATATCGTAATGTACTATATTCAAACAATCATTCCACTTTAAACTTGACTATAGCCGCGATCCAGGTAGACGTGAACTTGTTATATAGAGTATATTTCTATTCAAACATTAACAATAGATGTATTTCTAATGTTCTCTTTTTATTACCTATTTAATAGTTAATCTTCAAATCATGTGGGTGCCAGAGCCATGGCGCCGCCGAGGGCCTCTGACAGCTAGTCGGTGTAGCTATTTATTGTTATTATTCAAGTAGACATGTCAAGTGACGAGCCTTATAGTCTGATTTTTCAATATCTAAGACAGAGGTAGAGAGACGTAACGCCTTAACGTGCCTTCCGAAACACGCATTATACCTTGATTTTTAATTCCGTGGAATTCTGACAGTTCTCAGGTCGCTTGTCGCAAACCTTTTTTCACATGTACATTTCTGTTATCACTTTTATAACAAGACAGGCAAATCATAATTTACATACAATGCAATTAAAATAACTACTGCAGTGGCTTGTGCAAACTCTATTTGAATCTTGTATGGTTTACGCTGTGATTTTTTATCTGTGGCCATACAATACGAAGTTAAAGTGAAGTTTGCATGGAATAATTGTTATTTTAATAGCATTGCTAATATGTTAGATTAAGAACACCTTTATTTTTTTGGTTCCATGCATTTTTAAAAGCCTTTTTGCATTAGAAATTGAAATATTAACCAACTGTTTGTAACCTGTGGTTATTTGAAAATGATACCCGGCCTTAGTAAATATTCTCCCACATTGAATGTAGTAACTTGAACAGATTACAACTTAAAAATATTATAGTCATCCAACAATTGAAAACATGAAATATAATGAAGGCTGCATAAAGTATGACTTTAAAATAATTCACTGTGTTGTTTTTATTCATCAAAATGTGATACCTGTAATTTTGGTAACCGGTTTTCTGCCTGGCAACTCCATCTGTCAGAATTCCACGGAATTAAAAATCAAGGTATAGGCCTGGTTTCCACCAAAGCGGAGAGGAGAGGAGATGTGTTTGAATAACCAATCAGATTCCGTTATTTCCACATCTCCTCTCCGCTTAGCTTCAATAACGAAATCTGATTGGTTATTTAAACACATCTCTTCTCCGCTTTGGTGGAAACCGGGCCTTACTCGTGACATAGCGAAATCTGCGGGTGCTTAAGTTTAGTTATAGGGAAGCGATCAAGACGGTGCGTCTGAGTGACCCCCGACCGTACACAGCTGAGGTACCTTAACGTGCCTTCCGAAACACGCATTACTCGTGACCTAGCGAAATCTGCGAGTGCTTAAGTTTCGTTATAGGGAAGCGATCAAGACGGTGCGTCTGAGTGACCCCCGACCGTACACAGCTGAGGTACCTTAACGTGCCTTCCGAAACACGCATTACTCGTGACCTAGCGAAATCTGCGGGTGCTTAAGTTTCGTTATAGGGAAGCGATCAAGACGGTGCGTCTGAGTGACCCCCGACCGTACACAGCTGAGGTACCTTAACGTGCCTTCCGAAACACGCATTACTCGTGACCTAGCGAAATCTGCGGGTGCTTAAGTTTCGTTATAGGGAAGCGATCAAGACGGTGCGTCTGAGTGACCCCCGACCGTACACAGCTGAGGTACCTTAACGTGCCTTCCGAAACACGCATTACTCGTGACCTAGCGAAATCTGCGGGTGCTTAAGTTTCGTTATAGGGAAGCGATCAAGACGGTGCGTCTGAGTGACCCCCGACCGTACACAGCTGAGGTACCTTAACGTGCCTTCCGAAACACGCATTACTCGTGACCTAGCGAAATCTGCGGGTGCTTAAGTTTCGTTATAGGGAAGCGATCAAGACGGTGCGTCTGAGTGACCCCCGACCGTACACAGCTGAGGTACCTTAACGTGCCTTCCGAAACACGCATTACTCGTGACCTAGCGAAATCTGCGGGTGCTTAAGTTTCGTTATAGGGAAGCGATCAAGACGGTGCGTCTGAGTGACCCCCGACCGTACACAGCTGAGGTACCTTAACGTGCCTTCCGAAACACGCATTACTCGTGACCTAGCGAAATCTGCGGGTGCTTAAGTTTCGTTATAGGGAAGCGATCAAGACGGTGCGTCTGAGTGACCCCCGACCGTACACAGCTGAGGTACCTTAACGTGCCTTCCGAAACACGCATTACTCGTGACCTAGCGAAATCTGCGGGTGCTTAAGTTTCGTTATAGGGAAGCGATCAAGACGGTGCGTCTGAGTGACCCCCGACCGTACACAGCTGAGGTACCTTAACGTGCCTTCCGAAAAACGCATTGCTCGTGACATAGCGAAATCTGCGGGTGCTTAAGTTTCGTTGAACACTTGAGTTGTTCAACCTTGGTTAGGGTTTCGTTGGATAGATTAAAGCTGAGATTGAAAGGTACATTAAGTACTAGTTTTTTCTATCAAAGCTGCTCAAGTACTTTTTGCTTCGAGTTTCTCGATGTTTTTCTTTATTTTATTTCGTTTTACAATTAGGAATTTTAGGCCTGTTTATTATATTGTAAGTAGTGATTTATCTATCACTAATTATTTTCATCTTTACTTGCTAGACTCTTGCTATTTTAATTCCTCAAGTTTTTTATCACATTTTTTACTTTTATTTCTAGGTTAATTTTATTTAGGATAAATTAAGTTTCACTATTATTTAGTCACAAAAGTGGACGATCAAACGAAGAGAAAGATAAGTTTGTTTATGTTAAATGGGACTTTTCTCACCTGATGGAAATCGAAGGCTAGATGGATATACGTCCCCACCAAGGGGCTCGAGCCCTCCCTGAGTTGAGCGATCAGGCCTTAGTCAACCACGCACAACCTTTGAATTTCCTCGCAGAAGTAGCTCTTCTCCACAGATTACGCCATTGTGGTTAGTGAACTCACCCAAAAAAATGTAATGACGTATCTAAGTGATGTAATAACATCTTATGGAAATAAATAATTTTTGACTTTGACTTAGTGTTTTCGTGTAATTAAAGTTTTTTTTTAAGATTTATGCACTCGGTTAATCGTCCACTTCGACATATTCCGCGTATCTATTTTTCTCTGTTTAAATGCATAATATAGTCAATTGTTTCTAAGTATAGTAATCAGCATAAAAGTGACAAATGAGAGACTAAATTTAAATATAATTAAAATATAATCTTATCATCATAATTTCAGCGGAAAGACGTCCACTGCTGGACAAGGGCTGTATTCATTAGTTTTAGTAGATCTATACGTAGTTTATTTTATTTTATTAGTTAGTGGAGAATGCTGAGCATGCAAGCTTTGCAGTTATAAATTATATGTCTGCTTAGAGTGTAATTGACCGTCAGCCCACAGGCGTGCAGGCGTGCAGGCATTGGCAGGCATTTCATACTGTACTCTGAAGACGTATAATTCCATAATTATCATAAAAATCAATATTTTAATCATCTAATTTATTTATCCACTTCAAAGTCGGATCCAATTTGCAAAATTTTTATTTACTACAAATTTAATCCTTAAATGCAGATTTTTTAATAATACTTGGTAATTAACCTTATTTTCTGGTCCAGAAGTTTTTTGCAAATAAAAAAAAAAACATTTATTTTATTCCCTACTCAATACAGTTTATTTGGTATCAATAGGACATTTGTAAGTTTTTTTTTAATTGTTTGAATTTGGAATTCAATTTCTGACTTCGTTTTGGCGGCAAACTCTACCCGCCGTAAAAAGAAAAATAATAAAAAATTTTAAATAAATAAATGCGATATTATTAGGTTGGGGAAAAACTCTTTTCGCAAATAGTATGTATGAACTTATAATAAACTCTCTTTGGCTATACCATATGTATTTGGCTGGTTTTGGTATTATTAAGAAGTTTAAATTTTAAAAAAGATAATTCCAAATTCTAATTAGGAAAATGTGTGATTTTCATTTGTTTTTCTTACTGTTAAGATGAGTGAATCTAATGAAGAAATTCGATACATTTTAATTTTTTTTTACAAAAAAGGTAAAAATGCAACGCAAGCCGCGAAAAAAAATTGTGATATTTATGGACCTGGTGCAGTGGCTGTGAGAGTAGCACAAATTTGGTTTAAGCGTTTTCAATCCGGAAATTTTGATGTCCAAAGATGCACCTCGCTTTGGGCGCCCTGTTTGTTACGGATAAAATGGATGCCATTTTTGAAATAGTAGAGCAAGATCGGCATATCAGTAGTTACCATTTTTGAAAAACCTGATAACTGGTGATGAAAAGTGGATCACGTACGACAAAAACGTGCGAAAAAGGTCGTGGTCAAAGGCTGGTCAGGCTTCACAGACTGGCGAGACCCGGGTTATCTCGCGACAAGGTAATGCTGTACGTATGGTGGGATTGGAAGGGCATTATTCATTATGAGCTGTTACCGCCAGGCAGGACCATCGATTCTGGACTCTACTGCGAACAACTGATGAGATTAAAGCAAGAAGTTGAGAGAAAGCGGCCGGAATTAATCAACAGAAGGGGTGTAGTTTTTCATCATGATAACGCTAGACCTTACACATCTTTAGCGACTCAGCAAAAATTAAGAGAGTTTGGCTGGAAGGTGTCCTGACCTTGCACCTTCAGATTTCCATTTGTTTCGGTCTCTTTAGAATTCTTTAGGCAGTGTCAGGTTAACATCACGAGAGGACTGCCAAAACCACTTGTCGCGGTTTTAATCAGAAGCCCCAGAATTTCTATAACAATGGGATCATGTCCCTACCTGCAAGATGGCAGAAAGTTATCGAACAAAATGGCACGTACATACTTTAGTTAAATGTAAATAAACTTTATTAAAAAATGTTTTGAATTTTTATATAAAATGCGAAGAAACTTTTTCCCCAACCTATTATATTGACAGCGCCTCGGCAAGCGCCTCGTCGGTACCCTTTTGGGCGCTTCGGCCATGAATTAGAGCTTCTCAGCTCTTCACCAACTTCTATTAGAGAATTGGGCGATGCAGGAGTAATTATGTAGATGGGGCGCGTTGGAAGCTCGCAGGTCCTACTCATTAGTAATTATGTAGATGGGGCGCGTTGGAAGCTCGCAGGTCCTACTCACTAGTAATTATGTAGATGGGGGGCGTTGGAAGCTCGCAGGTCCTACTCACTAGTAATTATGTAGATGGGGCGCGTTGGAAGCTCGCAGGTCCTACTCACTAGTAATTATGTAGATGGGGGGCGTTGGAAGCTCGCAGGTCCTACTCACTAGTAATTATGTAGATGGGGCGCGTTGGAAGCTCGCAGGTCCTACTCACTAGTAATTATGTAGATGGGGGGCGTTGGAAGCTCGCAGGTCCTACTCACTAGTAATTATGTAGATGGGGCGCGTTGGAAGCTCGCAGGTCCTACTCACTAGTAATTATGTAGATGGGGGGCGTTGGAAGCTCGCAGGTCCTACTCACTAGTAATTATGTAGATGGGGCGCGTTGGAAGCTCGCAGGTCCTACTCACTAGTAATTATGTAGATGGGGGGCGTTGGAAGCTCGCAGGTCCTACTCACTAGTAATTATGTAGATGGGGCGCGTTGGAAGCTCGCAGGTCCTACTCACTAGTAATTATGTAGATGGGGGGTGTTGGAAGCTCGCAGGTCCTACTCACTAGTAATTATGTAGATGGGGCGCGTTGGAAGCTCGCAGTTCCTACTCACTAGTAATTATGTAGATGGGGGGCGTTGGAAGCTCGCAGGTCCTACTCACTAGTTTTTTAACTTCTGCGCGCCTAGTTTGCCTTTAGGTTAATCCGCCGCTGTCCATTATATCACGAATTTGACAGCCTTCAGTAGTATTCTTTCTCGCTGCTGGCAATTAAAGACAATCTGTGAAATGACCAAAATTGTAAATACGACTATTACCTCGGAAATGTACATTTTCAGAAGAGTCGTGTTTGGTTGAAATGTAATTTTGTATGACTACTAGCGCCGCCGTTCATTTCACAGATAAGTTGGTAGGTGTGTCATATTACTTATCATAATACCTATCTCTTTTTTTTCCTTTTATCAGCTTCATACCCCTTCAGCGCCGCGCAGCGAGAAAGTAATATAAGCGCTCGGACTGACCCTCTGGACACCGAAATTTAAAGAAATGTTGATGTGAATGCTTCCGAACCAATCCATTGACTTGAATTCGCCTTCCAAGAACAGTTTACATTATATGTACCGGCAACGACTCGTGAGCGCTCGGTGGAAATGGTGGATAGTATATTTAAGTAATCAGCAAAATATACTGACGTTTGGAAAGTTGAGCTCTAATCTTCAATTTAAGTTCGTCCGTCCTTTTCGCCTTTTAAAGATAAAAAAGGAACAGGAGATGGGCATCTTATTTTAGAGCTGCCAGACATTGAATTTGGACGCGTCGATTGCATAAATCTCAAAGCGAACATAATTCACAGCTACGCGGTTAATTTAAGTGATCATTTATTCAAATATAATTTTTTCATCTCATAGAAACGAAAAGGACTTTAAATAAAGGATTAGATGTTAACTTCCACTATCCCTCCCGCCGCCGCTCGCCAGCCGTCGCTCGGTGTCGTGTGCGCCAGCAGCCGTTGAACCGCCGGTACGTGTGTGTTCCAGCTGGCGGCGAGCTACCTGTACCCGCGGTTCGGCGCGCTGGAGTCGGGCGCCACGCCCAACTTCGCCGACATCAACGCCTACCTGCGCGACGGCATCGCGCTCGAATACGTGGACGACTACAGCCGGCACGTGCCCGCCGCCCTGCCCGCCTCCCCGCAACCCTCCCCGCCCCGCGCCGCCTCCCCGCAACCCTCCCCGCCCCGCGCCGCCACCCCGGTGGTCCTCGACAACCGCGTGCCACTCTCGCTTACCCTTGATAAGACGCCCGAGCCCGAATCAGAAGACGACGTGAAACCGGACTCGCTTGAATCTGACGATGAGCGCCGTGCAGACTCAATTGTCGAAGGCGCCGCGGAGCTCCCGGACGATGAATCGGAATCGTCGGAGGCGCGTCCCCCGACCCCGGTAGAGCTAGAGCCGGTGACGGAGGCTCCTCAACCGGAACCAAAGCCCGAGTGCCGCGCTATGCCGCGCGTATCTCCCAACCTGCCTAGACACATGGGTTCTCAGACGCTCGGTCCGTTCGGGCCTCCGCCCTTCGCGGCGCCGTCCATGCCGACGTTGCCGTTCTTCGTGTTCCCCCCTCCCGCGCCGATGCAGCCCTACTCCCCGTACGCGCACCCGGCCTTCCCGAGGCCGTATCCTTCAATGGAGGCGTTCCTCTCGCCGCCGCAGCGCTGCTTCCAACCACAGCTGCCGGCGCCGTACTGCGGCCCGGGGTACTCTCCCCCGTACCCGCCCCCGCCCGCCCCGTACCCTCCGTACTACCCGTCCCCCTGCGCGCACGGCTCGGGCCTAAAATTAGGGCCGCCGGTTTCAATCTCGCCGGTCACTTCTACCCCACTACATAAGCCTGAGCCGGTCACTACGCCCGTATCGAGACCGTCGCACTTGCCTACGCCGGTGTCGAAACCGTTGTTTTTACCTACACCGGTGTCGAAGTCAACCCACTTACCCACATCGGTATCAGCATCGACACCTTTCCTCTCCTCTACACCGGTGTCGACCCAGACAGTATCAGTATCGAAACCCCCGATTCTGGCTACGAACGTCTCGAAGCCTTTAGTATCGACGGCAGCTTCTCCAGCCGTCACGGCTTCCGTAGCACCGACTCCGGTCCCTCGAAGGGAACCCGAAACCGCTCGAATTACCGACCAGACAAACCAAGACGCTTCCGGGGCGCGGCGTGTTTCCACCGGGCATGGGGAAGTGTCGCTAACCGTATCCGAATGCGAGATCTTCAACCTGCTAAGCGCGGTGGATTCGAACGCGGCGCACTGGTACATAGTGGACGCGATCAGTCGCGCGATGGCGACGCGCACGACGAACGCTCGCAGCGCGCCGCTGCCGGCGGCGAGGGGGGGGGAGTCGCGGCTCAACCCCGAGGCCAGCGAGTTCCGCCTGCCCGCGCCCCCGCTGCGCACCCCGCCCCCTCTGCGAGCCCCGCCCGGTTTCGGTGGCGATTAAACCCGCGATAGATATTCTGAATTGTTTTAGCGGGTCTACTCGATTACGTTTAGAAACACGAGATATCTTATTGGCCAAATTTACACTAGCGTGAACCCATCATCATACCTTTGTGCGACACAAATGAATAGACAAAAGAACGTGTTAAAAATAAGAGCGCTGTATGCAGTTAGTTGGCAGCAGTGTTGATTTGTCAGACAATCATTGCACATTCCTGTTGATTGGTAAAATAAGAGCGCTGTATGCAGTTAATTGGCAGCAGTGTTGATTTGTCAGCCAATCATTGCACATTCCTGTTGATTGGTAAAATAAGAGCGCTGTATGCAGTTAGTTGGCAGCAGTATTGATTTGTCAGCCAATCATTGCACATTCCTGTTGATTGGTAAAATAAGAGCGCTGTATGCAGTTAGTTGGCAGCAGTGTTGATTTGTCAGCCAATCATTGCACATTCCTGTTGATTGGTAAAATAAGAGCGCTGTATGCAGTTAGTTGGCAGCAGTATTGATTTGTCAGCCAATCATTGCACATTCCTGTTGATTGGTAAAATAAGAGCGCTGTATGCAGTTAGTTGGCAGCAGTGTTGATTTGTCAGCCAATCATTGCACATTCCTGTTGATTGGTAAAATAAGAGCGCTGTATGCAGTTAGTTGGCAGCAGTGTTGATTTGTCAGCCAATCATTGCACATTCCTGTTGATTGGTAAAATAAGAGCGCTGTATGCAGTTAGTTGGCAGCAGTGTTGATTTGTCAGCCAATCATTGCATATTCCTGTTGATTGGTAAAAAATTTAATTCCAGCATTTAATTTCTACTCCTTTGTGTCACATTATAAATGGCGAGTAGACCAATCAAAACAATTTAAAAAGTGACTAAAGTGTCAAAAGCCCAGTTTCCTCGATTTTTATTTTTTCTGCCCCATAGATTGTATAACCTTGTCCTTTCACGAAGCCTTAAAATGAGCACAGTGTAAATAAACTTGACATTGGCGAAATCATAAAGGAAACGCCATATTCTTCAAAAAATTGAATTGAGCATGCTCGGAGTAGTGGTAGGTCCTGGTGAAGGTCAAAAGCCCAGTTTCCTCGATACGAGCATGCTCGGAGTAGTGGTAGGTCCTGGTGAAGGTCAAAAGCCCAGTTTCCTCGATACGAGCATGCTCGGAGTAGTGGTAGGTCCTGGTGAAGGTCAAAAGCCCAGTTTCCTCGATACGATAGTTTCCAGTTTTGTTATTTGTATTATTTTATAAATCGCTATATCGGTCGTTTTTACCTAAATCTTCTTGAAAGGGTAGCATTTACCTGATCTTAAGTTACAATTAATTCAGATTTCGTTTTATTAATGGACCTATTTAAAGTATTAGAATATAAGTATTAAGTACATTTGGACGTAATTACAAAAGTCCCATAGTGATACTTTGAAGCAGCAATCCGTGCGCGCTCTAAAATATCGACATTTGTTGTTAGATCCTAGGTAAACGTGTACTTCTATATGAAGAAGAAAATAAGAAAATCCTTTATGCTTGACTGAATGTCTACTACACTACAGGGTACTATGTAGATTTAGTGTTGGGCACATTAAAAGCCATAAATGCTGTTTAAATGATAAATAATTATAAGTAGTAGGTACATATGCTGTTGTTTTTTTTTCGAATTTATGACCATTCATTCGACTATTTTTTTTTTCTAGTTTGTTAGTTATTTAAGCATTGGCTAGAATGTCTTAATTTAAGTTAATTACCATAAGAATCTCAGTCAAGTCAGGATGCTGCTATGTTGTCCAATTAAAGATTGATAATAGGAAGATCTTTTGATTAGTTATATGTTAGGTTTAATTGACATGTCTACTTGTTACGTGCTTTATTTCAGAGTAACAAATTACAAATTTTATTAATTGTAATAGAAATTTCTTTCGTAATTAGCTACTCTGTGTTATTGCTTTTGTTTGATATTGATTATTCTGTGATAGATATGTATCGATAAAGAAAGCTTTTGCAAACAATATTTGTTTTCAAAATAAATTTTGGACAACTGTTGAATTAAATTTTTGTTTCATTAACATAAAACAAAATCCAATCCAATCTTATTATATTTTTAAGTTGTTTATCCTTGTTTCGAGCCTAGCTATCGCGGGTTCAAATCCCGCCCAGAGCAAACATTCGTGTGATGAGCTCTTGTTTATGTCTATTAAGTATGTATTTATCTATTTAAGTAATATATATCAGCTTTCTGACACCCATTTTTCGCCTATAGAAACAATAAAGAGTAAATAAGCCTTAGCAACTCTATAAGAAACTCTAATAGTAAGAGGATTACAATACAAGAAACCAAGTGTATGTTAAAATATAACATAAGAAGAAGAAGAAGAAATAAGTTTGTGTCACTCATTAAAGAAACCCTTACTCAACAAGCACCGTATCGAAAAATAAGTCCTGTGATTTAGTATACACGTCGTTAAACTTTTTACCAACTTGCTAAAGAAAAGAGTTTTGTCTATATTTAGTGCGGCTAAAAGGGAGCAATTTGAGTGGCATTATTCATACAACCAATGAATGAATCCCTCTTACCTAATGGACTATATTAATTCTGTGCTAATGGGTCAATAAGATGTCTCTAGAAATCTTGATCGTAGCAGCACTAGCAGCCTTCTCGGTCAGATCTAAAGATTCTTTGAAAGAAGTTCTATGAATTTGAAATTGTTCTGTTTGGCGAATACATCATGTAGGTAGATTTAATTCGAACAGAACAAAACTTGCATTTGCAAAACTTTTCTAGTATTTGAAATTGGGCGCGGAAATGTAATTGGCAACCCTACCATTCAGCAAATAAAAAATAAGATCGACCCTGCTCGTTGGGTTGATTGTCAAGAAGGAAACAGTTTAAAAAAACTTAGAAAAAAAAAGCGCGGGAAACGTTGTTCTTGGCGGACGAAAAATTTTTTGGCTTGTGAAAATATTACAAAATATTAGGTCCTTACATATGAAATTGGCGTTTTGTATGGGAGGAACAAAAAGTCGAAAAATTTTTATATAGTATATTTATTTAATCAAAGTATGAGCCATTGTAATCTATGCACTTTTGCCATCTCATAGGTAGTTCATTGATCCCTTTACTAAAAAAACCATTCGGACGGGAATCAATAAAATCTTTGAAGGCGATTTGGACTGCCCCATCTGAGTTGAATTTTTTCCCTTGCAAGAAGTTATCCAAATTTCGAAAAAAATGGTAATCTGTTGGAGCAAGGTCCGGGGAGTACGGTGGATGCCTTAGACATTCCAATTGAAGCTCTTCTAATTTGCTAGCCGTCTGTTGTGCAGTGTATGGTCTAGCGTTGTCGTGAAGCAGCAGTGGCGTAGAGCGATTGACCAGCCTCGGTTGTTTACCAGCTAGCTTTTCCATCATGGTTTGCAATTGCTGACAATAGTCATCTGCCGTAATCGTCTGGCCAGATTTGAGAAAACTGTAATGAACGACACCGGCGCTAGTCCACCAAACGCTTACAAGTAACTTTTTATTGGTCAATTTTCGCTTGGAGCAGGCTTTGGCTGGCTTGCCAGGGTCCAGCCATTGCGATGAGCGCTTCCGATTATCGTAGAGAATCCACTTTTCATCACAGGTAATGATTCGATTTAAAATCCCTTCGTTATTGTGCCGGTCAAGTAATGTAACGCAGCAGTTGACGCGCGTTTGCCGGTTTGCTTCACTCAATTCGTGAGGAACCCACCTTTCAAGTTTTTTAATCTTCCCAATTTGCTTCAAGTGGATTAAAACAGTTTTATCACTAACACCGAAGCCTGCAGCTAACTCGGACGTGGTTTGCGATGGATCCGCTTCCACAATAGCCTTCAATGCTTCATTATCAACTTGGGTCTCCGGCCGTCCACGGGGCTTGTTTTGCAGGTCGAAATTTTCAGAACGAAAACGTTGGAACCAAAAACGCACTGTATTTTCTTTTGCGACACAACCGCCATACACATCATTAACCCTTCGAGCCGTTTCCGCAGCACTGGTGCCACGGTGGAACTCGTACTCGTAAATAACGCGATATTTCAAATTTTCCATTTTGTAAATCGAGCGATGCAAACAGAAAAAAGATAAGTAAAAAAACAAATGAATGACGGTTTACGAAACACAACTACATGTGGAAATAGCTGTATAAATTTGAATTTCGAATTCCTAACCAAATAGGAGAAATTTGTGATCAAAGTGGCCAGTACGACAAAACGCCAATTTCATATGTAAGGACCTAATATATACAAAAACTAAAACTAATCACAATTATAATACAAATTTATAGATTAAATAACTAAAAATCCTTCCGAAACCAAAATAATTATTAAATATTCGCATATTTATTAATTATTTTGGTTTCCGGAAGGATTTTTAGTTATTGTGATTAGTTTTTGTATATATTTTGTAATATTTGAGTGTAAATATCTCAACTCACCATTGGTAAGTTTTTACCTCGTTTCTTTCTATGATGATGCCTCCGGGTGATCCCGGAGGGACGGATCCTGGTGGGACAAACTTTTTATCCCCCCAAAGCAGGGGTTCATCCGTTGGTTATAATGTAACAATAGATAATGAGTATAAAAATGATAAGATGGAAACTGATGGTTCAGCTACGGATTGTTCATCAAATAAAGTTGCATCAAAACCGAATTATCGTAAACGCGTTTCTTCACGACTCGTCTGCAAAACATGCAACAAAAACGTAGTAGAACTCGCAAAGGTAAGGAATTACATGAGAGTGACTGTCGATGCCTTGAAGAAGTCTTTAAAGGTTCATCGGAAGCGAATAATGTATGTTTTACTAACCCTAGGCCGAAACATGATAATGAAAGTGTCACAAATATAAAAAATTATGAAACTCGAACAAAAAAATTGCCACCTGCTAGACTTACTTATCAGCCTTCTGACTCTTCGCCATTTATAGTACATGTGCAAAGGGTTCAACAAACTTCTAACGATGGCATTATACTCTTCACCCTTCACCTCTTCACCTTTTGGAAAATTTCTCAAAAATAATAAATTCAATAATATTATAAATGACAGTTTGAAGCTGATCGTAAGAAACAAAGTCTCATTAGCTTTCTCACATTACCAAGATGCAAACGATTTCATTAACAGCCCATTGCTAGTAGCAGGCAATTTTTTATAATTACTAAAGCTTCATTCCATCTTTCAATGTGACCCGTATGGGTATTGTACGTGGCGTCCCGGCCGATTGGTCAGAGGATGAAATTAAAGAAAACATTGGTGTCCCAATTAGCTGTGGCCCCATATTGAAAGTAAGACGTCTGAAAAAGAAAATAATTAATAATGACATTTCTGAACTCAAATCTACCGAATCAGTGGTGATCACATTTGATGGACAGGTTTTACCTAAACGCATATTTCTTTGTTATACTGCCTTATCTGTAGATTTGTACATATTTCCTACAATCCAATGCTACAGGTGCTGTAGGTTTGGTCACGTTAAAGATCTGTTTAGAGCCAAAAATCAAGACACACATGAAGGCATAAATTGCTCTGTAAATGAAGAGGATTCTTGTTGCTGCTTATGCAATGGTTATCATTTTGCTAATAGTAAAAGATGTCTTGAATATGAAAGGCAGAAAGCTATTAAAGAGACGATGGCTAAAAGCTATCTTTCATATCAAGATGCCTCTAAACAACATGCACCGGTAAAGATGTCTTATGCAGATGCATTGCTGACTCATTCTGCTACAAATTCCCTTTCAAAAACCCCACAGAACGTTTCTAACGAAAAACAATATACAAACATTTCATATAAAAAAACAGTTTTTTCGAAACCCCGTTCCCCTCACATTAGTGCCTCTAAAGGGTATGACGTGGCCGCTCATAATGCGTTAATCAAAGATAATAATATGCCTACTCCTGCTGATGGATGCGCATTAAATTTTAAAATTGACAATAACGAAACATTCAATTCTTCCGTGAAGGAACTTATTATTGCCCTCATCAACATTTTAAATTTAAATATAACCTCACCGTCCAACGCTGCTACTAATTCTGAATCAATTGCTAGGTACACAGTGGAACTGTAGAAGTTAAATTTCAAAAAAATCAGACATTTTTTTTATTAAATAAATATAAACCTTTTATTTTCGCTCTTCAAGAAACTTGGTTAAAACCTATATCAAGTAGGTAGTAAGTTTCCTGGCTTTGCATGTGTCAGAGAGGATCGTTTTGATGGCTATGGTGGTGTTGCTTTACTAATAAAGCACCCTACTCCTTTTAGTATTACCCTATCCCTTCACACAACGATGACTTGTCCATAATTGCTGCTATTGTCCATAATATTTGTTTTGTATCTATATATGTGGCTCATCCTACTGTTGCAATTTTTAATGAAATTGATAATATCCTTTCATCACTCCCTAGCTAGACCATATAAATAAAAAACAAAAATAAAAACGTTTTTATTGCCTTCACAAAAACAGAACAATAATTACAAATGCAATACTAGGTAGGAACATGTTTGGCAAAAGGTACCTGTTTCAGCAAATGCTTGACATACAAGTATGCCTAGCGCTGGTTTTCAGACTGGCCCTACACGCAGATGGGTCGGTCACCTTTATGTTTGTAAAATTTAACAATCCTATACTACTTAGACTAAAGAATTATACCTAATCTCAAGCTAATGAGACACGATCATAACACTGCGTGACGTCACAGCTTGCTATCTGCCTTAATTTTCCATACTAGGTTAATGTAAGCTGGATTAACAAGACAAGCAGGCAGCTACCGGATTTCAAAACCCGTTTAGTATATTTTGTTTGGGTAATGGCAGTCACTTAAGGAAAAAATATTACAAAACATATATAAATCGATATTTCTTTATTGACTTAATCACATATAAAATTATACATATTCTTTTATTGAAGGCACATTAATTGAGATCAATTGTTATCATCGTTTTGGCACAATTTATTATTACGATAAATATACCAATGACCGGCGTTACACGCAAGGGCAGGTAATAGCAGTCACCCCTTGGCTAATACCAGTCACTAGGCTAATACCGGTCAAACCTAGTTTAAACAGAGATCACATTTGTAATCTCTAGGAGAGTCACGTCCTGAGCACTCCGAATGGGCCCAACGTCCACAATGTACACACCTGTACCACAGCTCGTTGTTGCGTCCGTAATCATTGCAGATTACACATT
Organism: Carpatolechia fugitivella; assembly: GCA_951230895.1. Classification (NCBI taxonomy): domain Eukaryota; kingdom Metazoa; phylum Arthropoda; class Insecta; order Lepidoptera; family Gelechiidae; genus Carpatolechia; species Carpatolechia fugitivella. The sequence continues at coordinate 15,094,400 of OX579664.1, forward strand.
TGTTTTCTGAATCGTCGTCCAAATCAGTATCATTATCGTCGCGCAAATCCACCATCTCTACATCGGAATTCGACGTACTGCCTTCATCCGTACTTTCGTCTTGTAATACTTTCCTCTTTACACGTTTCGGTCCTGTAGTTTTTGTTTTTCTTTCTTTTTTAATTGTTTTCTTTCGTTTGTTTCCTGCTGAAATATTCTTGTTATTTTTTGCTTTTTTCTTTCTTTTAATAATTTCTTTCTTACTGATCTCATCTATGTCAGTTTCATCACTGTCTTGTCCCGTATAATTTTTTTCTGTTTTCAGTTTCAAAACATTATTATTTGAGCCCTTCAAAATTTCCTTTTTATCACTTTTAACTTCTTTGGTTCTCTTGTTCTCAATGTCGTTCTCCGAGTCTTCACCTATGTCGGTTTCACCATCATCTTTACGTGGCACTTGCCTTTGCTTTTTTCCCTTCCTTTTCTCTGTTTCATTTTTTGTAACTGTTTTCTTTATTTCTACTGACTTCTTTCTCTGTTTTTTTTCTTTTTCCTCGGCTTTAATTAATTTTGCAATTTTTTTTTGTTCTTTTTCATATAATATTATTTTGTTTGGGATTGATGTAATAATAGTTGCATGTTGTTTTCGAGATGCTACTTTATTTATTTTTTCAGATTTTTTTGGAATCGGCAGAAGATATTTGACAGAAACCTTTTCATTATTTAATATATTTAGAGAGATACTGGATGTTGAAGCAATAGGGTTCTCATAATTAATTTTCACTTCCTTTGGATTTTCTTGGAATGGCGGTGGCGTAACGTTACGCATTTCAATATAAGATACTTCTGCATTCGACATATTTGGATTATTAAATTTTAGTTCAAGTTGTGGCACTTCCGGCATGGTAGCAGAAGCAGGTAAGGCTATAGCAGGTTTGCTGGACAACACTTCACTAGGCAGCAGGCTAGCAGAAACAATGCTAGACATATCAGATGATGTTGTAGACAACATGTAGTCTAGATTAGGCAGGATGCTAGCAAGAGATAGGCTAGCTAGGCTAGCAGGAGCTGATATAGCAATACCAGGTGTGCCTGACAAAGTTTCAGGAGCAGAGATGACACAAGCTTCAGTTCCTTTACCATATGATGTTGCAGGCAACATATAGTCTAGATTGGGCAGGATGCCAGCAAGAGTTCTTTTAGAAACAACAGGAGCATCGGATGATGTTGCTGGGGCCAAGATGTTGCAATCTAGTTTAGGCAGCGGGCTAGCAGGACCTGATACAGCAATATCAGGTGTGCTTGACGAAGTTTTAGGAGCTAAGATGACGCGAGTTTCAGTTTGTTGCAGACTTAAAGAGGCTTGGTAAGCGATTGCTGGTGCGTTGTCAAGCAGTGACGGGGATTCTTGTGTTTTGTTGGAATGGCATCTTTCTTCGTCAATTATTGCATGCTCGCTGTTAATCTCAGCTGCCAAATAATCTTCATCTGTGAATATGTTTGGATTATATGGGTATATTCCAGAAGCAGCAAACCCTGATTCAGCGTTGCGTATTGTAGCTACTCTCAGAAAAGCCTTTTTGACCAACGAAGCGATGTCATTTTGCGTTATTTTTCGCCCTATATTACATTTCATAAAAATGTTACATTCTTGTTTGTATGCAGTTTTGAATGGACCGTAAATTGATACGTCCATGGGCTGAATACGATGCGATCCGTGTGGTGGTAAAGAAAGCATTACAATATGGTTTTCTTTGCAGAATTGGTAAGCATTCCAAGAAGTGTGGCTTGAATGGTTGTCTAAAATAAGCAACACTGGATCGGTTTCTGTAGGCTTTGTGAATTTTTTAAAATGTTTCAACCAACTAACAAATAGTTCCTCGTTTATCCATCCATTTTTGGAACATTTATACTCGGCTTCACGTGGTCCATCTTTTTCCAGTGCGGCTGAATGCCTTTGGCGGGGATATATGAGCATCGGAGGAATAAATTGTCCTGTGGCGCTCATCGCACATACAGCGGTGACGTTTTGGCCTCTTTCGCCACTGGTAATTGATCCTACTCGCCTTTGGCCCTTTGTGGCCACCACTTTGCCTGGGTCCTGTACTGATGTCACACCAGTTTCATCTACATTATAATGAATGAATGAATGAATGAATATACTTTATTGCACACACAGAAATAATAAATGACAGAGTGGAAATAAGAACAGGTAGTCATGTACAGTTAGGCGGCCTTATTGCTTCGTAGCAATTTCTTCCAGGCAACCTTTATTTCTTCCAGGCAACCTTTAATAAATGTTCCGAGGAGGGAAGTTATATTTCTCCATCAGGCTTCCAAGTAAATCGAAAAACCTCCCTACTTCTTCCCTGTTAAATGCAAAAGCTCGGTTTAAACTTGTACCTTCGGCCTTGCGCACGGATAATCTATTTCTCTTTAAAAATGCATCAAGCCAATCTTTTCCGGCTGCACGTAAAACTTTACTAAAATTGTGTTTAATGCCGTTACTTTCTGCATATTCAAAAGCCATTTTTCTTATTTCCATTGCAGTTTTGCCGTAAAATATATTTGCGAGAAGTTTAATTTGAGAGGCCATACATTCTTCTTGCTCCTTAGTAAAAGTGGTATGCCTACCCAACTGTGGAGTGCCCAAATTTTTGTTTTTGATTCTCTCTTGGAGTGTAGAAAAGGGAATCCCAGTTGATCTGGCTGCTTCTCTAATCGTCTTTCCCTCTTCGACCATTTGAAAAGCAGTTTCTAAAGAAACTTGAGTCCACTGAACCTTGGTAAGTTTTTTCTTTGGTTTGGACATCCTATAAAACAAAAAATAACGGATTAGTAAGCACAACAAGGAGATGCCAGCGTTACACAAACCCACCGCCGCGCCCTGTAAGCTGCTTCAAGTTGCCTTCCAAATCACGGAATAATCTTACTTTTTGTACATTTCCATTATACAACAAAGATCCGAGATTTATAGCCCAATTATTATTGTTCTACATCAATGCACCCCGGAGGGAATAGTAGGTATTAAGTTATTTGAAAAGTTAATAAACATATGTTGCGGCTAATAGTAGTGTTAGCTAACAGTAACTGTGTCTGGATCGAACCCACGACGTCCGGATCGAAAGCCCAATTATACTACATCACTGCACCCCTGAGGGAATAGTAGATATTAAATTATTTGAAACGATAATAAATTTCATTTGTTGCGGGTATTACCAGTCTGCAACATGGCGGCGCTGACCGGTGTTAGCCAACAGTACCTGTGTCTGAATATTACAACATTATTCAAAAATATACAAACGAATCTACAAAGCGGTTAGTAACGTGTGTACGCAATAAACTTGGCAACATTTATGCCAGTTTTCAAGTTAAAATACCTAATCAAAATTTACTCACCTCTTATTTTCGGAGATCGCAAAATTGTAATAAAATGGCGCGAAAACTATCGACGTGCACCACTGTCAACGGCGGATCGGAACTGAGCGGGGATTGGTGCCGGGGCGCAGGAAAATAGTGGCGCCACGCGACGCATCTTTGTGCGTGCTTATATTTACTTGTTTTAAAATGTTAGTGTGGTGACCGGTATTACCTTCTGACCGGCATTACCCAGTTTTACCCTATTTGTGTATGTGTATGAGTATATGTATATGTGTATGTGTATGAGTATATGTGTAAGGAACTGCGTGTACTGTGAATGTGAACTGTAAGGTGTTCTTGTGTAGCGAAATTTGTATAGGGATGAGATAGAGAGAGGCTAGCCCTACGCAGCTAATTGCTTGGGATCGGAAGACCACTAGTCTTTCTCTCTCTCACCAGGTGTGTGGGTTGTGTGTGTGTGTGTGTAAGGCCAATCGAGGTATTATATACGCATGTTATAGAGTGACTTGTGACCGTGTAATATGAGCTGAGAAAGTTTTCATTAATATTGTTTTTTTATTTTTATTTTTATATCTATTAACCAATTGTGTATTTTTTATTTGATTATCCAATAGATGTTGAACTAGTTTCTTAAATTTAAGCAGAGGCATCGGTTCTCTCAAAGGTGGTGGTAAATCGTTCCATACCTTTGATGCTGCAAATTTAAAACTTCCTCTGAACATGATGGTTTTGTGTGCAGGAAGTATAAGACAATTTTTCCTAAAGTTCCGAATAGATCTAGTGCTATCTTCTCTTACCCGATGCAATTTTTCAAAGAGATAAGCAGGTTTCTGAAATTCTATGATCTTGCGAACCGTAAAAGCTAGCTGCAATGTTCTACGATTAGACATATTTAAGATAAACTTCTCATTCAAGGATGGCGTAATATGTTCACGTCTCGGGATGTCGTAACAAAAGCGCATGCATTCATTTTGTACTCGCTGAATGTACTTAGAGGATACTGATAATAGGCATGGACCGTAAACGATATCCCCATAGTTAAAGAACGAGACAATTAGAGATTCCGTCAGCATTTTGCGCAGTTTTACTGATAAGTATTTCCTTATGGCATATAATGTTTTGAGTCGATAAAACGCATTTCTAACCTTAATATTAATGTGATCCATGAAACGCAACTCCCCATCCATAATGATTCCCAAATTCTTAACCTTTTCCACCCTAGTGACCAAATCTATACCCAATGAGATGGTTGGATTTTGATCAATAATGTGTCTTTGCTGCCATTTGTTACCCATTACAATAAACTGAGATTTTGATATGTGATATTAGGAGTTTTAATGCCCAACATCAGTCATGGGGTAGTTCAACCTCAAACCATTATGGATCTTTAGTTTTAGATTTATTGGATATTCATAACATTTGTGTTCTTAATGATGGCTCTCCGACTCGTCGTACTCGTCCCGAAACAATGAAGGTAATAGTGTTCCTGACCTTAGTTTATGTACTCCTAGTCAAGCGTCTACAGTAACTTGGCAAACTTTGCCAACAACTTTTGGAAGTGATCATCACCCGATTCTGATTAAATTTCCCTTTTCCCCTAGCTACGTACAGAAACGACCTCCTAGACTTAAATATAATTTAAACAAAGCTGACTGGGCTACGTTTAATAGAAGTTTAGAGCGTAGAATTTTATCCCTTCCTAATGTCAATCAAGGAAGTGAACCTATGTGTGCTTCTTTGTTAGCTAAAGCCTTAATTGAAACTGCTGACGAAGTTTTTCCGTTGAAGGGTGGAGGCAGCAACTGTATCCTATCTCCACCTTGGTGGGATAAAGATTGCACTGAAGCTGTTAAAAGTAGAAAAGTATTAGAATTAATTTATAATGAATGTGGTTCTGAGGAAAATTTTATTAAACTTTCTGAGGCTATTACGAACATCAGCAAACTTTTCAAAAAGAAAAAATTTGACAGTTTGAGGACCTTTTGTCTGTCTTTATCACCTAACGTTAATTCTTCTGAAGTGTGACGAAACATAAGAAGATTTAGATCAGCGTTTAAGGAGTCTTCACCTCGTCTAATCCCTTCATCTTTGGCTGACAAATTCCTAAATAATTTAGCACCACCTTCAGTACCAGAAAATATATTATTAGATAGTACTATTCCTCTCATAATATTAGATGACCCTCAGGATCTCAATAGACCCTTTTCTTTAGCTGAATTAAAGGGCGTCTTAGCTAAAGTCAAAGATTCTGCTCCTGGGTTAGATGGGATGGGATTCTTTTCTTTCTCACCTTAGTGATGATTCTCTTTCTTATTTTCCCCAAGTTATTAATTCCATTTTAGTATCAGGCGTCTTGGAAATCCCAAGAAGTAATCCCAATTTTGAAACCCCAAAAAGACTCATCCGATCCGTCGTCGTATAGACCTATCGCTCTCTCATAAGTACTAATGAAAATTGCCGAACTTCTGGTAAAAAACCGTCTGGAGTGGTTTGTTGAAAGTGGGGATTTGTTAGGTCGAAATCAGTTTGGGTTTAGACGAGGTAGGAGTACAATAGATAGTATTAGTATCTTTGTGAACAATGTAAGATTAGCATTTTCTTTTAATAAATCTGTAGTTGCAGCGTTTCTCGACATAAATGCTGCTTTATGACAATGTTGTTTTAAGTGTGTTGAAAAATAAAATACAATCTTTAAAAATTCGTATCCAGGCGGTGAGGCGTATCCATTTATTACTAGATGACGGCAAAGAGGAATCCAGATTAGTATGGAAGGGCCTGCCACAAGGTTCTGTATTAAGTCATATCCTGTTTGATATTTATACCTTTGACCTTGAGACATCGTTGGGTGATAACGTGAACATTCTTCAGTATGCCGATGATTTGTTGGTGTATTGCACTCATCGTTCTATTGAAACTGCCGCCTCTGCTTTAACTACCTCTTTAAAACAGTTTAAAAAATGGCTTGATAAAAATGGACTTGATTTATCACCATCGAAAAGTAGTGTAGTATTATTTTCTAGAATGCGACTTCCTCCTCCATTTTCGGTCTTTTATAATAATATAGTAATTCATGTAGGATTTTTAATTGAACGGAGTAATCTGACATATGGTGGGTTGCCGCTTTTTTGAGAAAAAAATATAGTGTTGTGCTAAAAAGATATGATTCAATCACTCATCTGGGCCACGTTTCACGAAGCAACAATTTACTAGTAACAAGTTACAATTTGATATTCATTGCGTAGCCAATTCGCCAAAACTGGAAGCCCTTATCGTACTTAACTTAACAAAAAACTTAACGAAAAGTTCAACGATGAAATGCAAAGGCAAGAGAAACATTCGAACACTCAGACCGGAGGTAAGAAGCCGAATGACGAACAATAGGAAAGTAATAATAATAAAAAAATAGACGCTTCTCCCGTCATCCAATAGGAAATTAGTTGTATGGATGAGTCATTCGTTTGTGTCGCAGCTGCAAGTTATCTCTTAGAAATATAAAAAAAACACTAATTACTTTTATTACCTACCTACATAAAAAGCCTGACTGTTGTTACCAGTAATACTAAAACCAACTCACCAATTCTGATGGATTCCAACTATTGCGAACTGCATGATATGTAGACGAAGTCTATGTTTATAGGCTGGGGTAACAAGCATTTTTTATATTTAATAGTGTGAATGATTCAACTCACTTGAGTTAGAATTGAACTGAAAACATCACTAAGATTATGGAGCTGGCAACATTATTTTTCTGTCTAATGTCAAATTACTCCGTTCAATTAAAAATCCTAAAATCCTTTAAATGATAAGGCAAAATTTTTAGGCGTTTTACTAGCCTCTAAACTAACAGGTGTGCCTCATTGCGAATATGTTTATGCTAAATGTGAGCGTCTATTAAACATGCTCAGGTGTCTCTCGGGTGTTTGGTGGGGTGCTCACCCCTTTTGTATGAAGCTGATTTATAATGCCTTAATACGTAGCGTGTTAGATTATGGTACTTTCTTATTAGAACCAGGTAGTACAACATCTTTCAAGAAACTGGATAGTATTCAGTCAAAGGCTATGAGATTAATTACAGGTGCCATGAAATCAAGTCCAATTAATGCGTTACGGTTTGTGTACGGTTGAGTGCGGTGAGCCTCCCTTACAACTACGCCGTCAATATTTAGCAGATAAATTTTTATTTCGTACACTTCAGCTTACAGGTCATCCCCTTCATTCTAAGCTCAGGTCACTTTCAGACTGCATTAATTCTTCAAATTACTGGACGCACAAGTTAATTCCATGTCTTGTTAAAAGTTTTCAAAAGTTCTCAAATATTCAAGCACCTACTTTTAGTTATTCTAAACACCCTTTGTTTTGCTATTCCTTTGATTCTTTAATTCATACTCCTGAAATCGTCCTAAATTTAGGTATAATCGGAGATGACCAGAATAATAATATCACTTTTAATCATTTAAGATATAGTAAACGGAATAATTATCATAATATATTCACTGACGCCTCTAAACATTCAGCATCTGGTCATGTTGGTGTAGGGATTTATCATTCCCAATACAAAACATTTCAACAAGTAAAGCTCCCTCCGGAATCATCGGTATTCACTGGTGAATGTTTTGGATTGTATAAAGCTATAGAATATATTCGTATAGCACAGCTCTAAAAGAGTGTTATCTTCACTGATTCAATGAGTTCTTTACAAGCTTTAGTCAAATTTCATTTTAATTTTAGAGTTGTTTTCCCCATAATATTGAAAATTCGTCAGATATTATACGAATGCTTCAAACGCGGGGTTTTGATTTCTTTTGCATGGATACCAGGGCACAGTGGTATCAATGGTAATATTAAGGCTGATAGTCTGGCAAATGAGGCTGTTGTGTGTGTGGTGACATGCATCCATACATGAACTTTTGTCATGATTTGGCCTGTCTGCCCACATTTGACCTTCGGAACTCCTGGGGCCAAATGTGGTCCGAGAGTATTCAACTAAAGGGCAAATTTTACGCGAAAATTCAACCATGTATACCTTCCAAGCCATGGTTTTCGAAACTAAGGCTTGGTAAGCGAGCCACTAGTGTTATTATTCGCATGAGACTGGGACATTCTTGTACACCGATGCACCTCGCCAGGATCAACATAGCTCGTGATGAGCTGTGCGAGTGCGGCGAGGTTGGTGATTTAAATCATATATTTTTTGCATGTCCCTCACTCGATTATATTTCCTTCTTTAACGACTTATTGTCCTTCAAAGTTCCTTTTCCTACATCAGTTCCCATTCTGCTGGCTACCAACGATGCTGATATATATAAGTCTATAAGTAGTTTTATAGTTGTTAATAATATTCGTATATAATATATAGTATTTACTTTTTTTATTTATCTTTTATCTACTGACATATTACGTAATTATTTTCTTCCTCTTACTTACCTTTGTTACCTACTATATATTTCCTGTAATACTTTCTGAATCTTTCTACCCGCACCATGCCAAAGGAAAAAAAAAAAACTTAAATGGCAACACCAATACAAAAAAAAAATATGATAACAAACATGGCGTGTTGAAAGAAAAGCGTCTTTTATCAAATGAATTTATTTGTTTATCAGTTCGGCGCCCGCTTAAACAATACCCGCGCCTCCGGATTATGTGGTCACGTATAAAAAGACGGAGGCTCAATGTCAACATCCGGAAAAGGTGAGATTAGAGACGCCGTGCTCGTTCAGTGCGCGTGCTGTTGAAGGGCCGAGGTGTACGAGTGGCTGGAGTGATGATGGGCTGGGTTTCAGGAGGCGGGCAGTGCGGAGCGGGTGCGGGGGCGCGCGGTAGAGCCGGACCGTGATATGCACGCGGCGCCCGCGCGGTACGTGTCCGTGAGCGAGCTGTATTCAGCCGACGAAGTGGAGCTGTTGCTGGAAGAGATCCGCGAGCTGGAGCCGACCAGTTGCCGCGGCGAGGACGTGCAGGTAACTCGCGCGGCCTTCCGGGGCCGGCGGGGCGGCCTGGCTCAACTTGACGCTCCTACACCATGCATATGAGATCTGCTAGAATCGAGCCACTAAAATTGCTAGCTAATTAGCCCTGTTAAAAAGTTTTGAAGCTACTAAGTATGACTGCTAGGATTCCTGTACAGATCTATTTCACATTGTAAAAATTTGTAACATAAACTGGGTTCTCTTTTCCATAGTCATATTTTATCGACTACTTTTCTTGGCTATTATTATGTGATGGCTAAAAGTGCTTTGCACTTACATCCTATGTGCATGACCAGTACCAACTAGCCGTGATTCCCAAATCTGATAATGGCTCAGCAGCAATAGAAATGTATCATTTATAATTTTTAGGGCAAAGTTACCCATGCTCCTATAAAGTAAAGTGTTGACATTGCAATAACAACACACTTGAAATAACTTCAAGTGTGTAGCTTTTTGATTTATTCTTTAATAACATATTGATTCCGTGTCAGGTCATATTGCACTGTTGAGGGTCATAAATAAGAGGCCTGTGGGCCTGTGGGTTAGGGTGGGGCGAAATTTTTTTTTTATAATTTTCTTTTTTCTGTGTTTTCAATCAATGTTCCATAGTATTTGATGTCTTGCTGCAGATTTCAGATTTCTAAATTAATTCCTTATGGTGGCGCAGTAGATCTGATTTTTTTTAATTGTTTTAGTTTAGAGGTACAAACAAATTGATATTTGGTCTCAAAAACTGGTGTTTTGTCTTGCTTTTATCCTGGTGCGAATAAAACCATCTCTGGCTTCTGGTCCACAAACAGGTTATGAAGCCTCTGTTACAAGCTTGACGCAACTTTCCACTGTTTGAGTGTAGCAAGAAAACTTCTCATATTCAAGCAAAGTATTTCCTGAGGAAATTAAGTCTAAAATTTCAGTGTGACTATATTATTTTGTCATTGGAGGTTCTGTTAATTTTTTCTTTCGCCCAATCTATCAAATCATAATAATTTTAGTCATCAGTTTTAAATTCTGAAAGGTGAAACTCGCGCACCTGCTTTCCCTTTGTCTCTTTTAATGCCTTTAATACTTTTCAAAGAGCCAGTTCCCTTATTTGTGAAGCATTATCTTGCAACATAGCCAGCAATATTTTTTATGGGTATATATGCAAAGAATGTATTTCTTTGAATAGTTTTTAAGACAATGCTCATCTCGTAAATACAAACATCTTATTACCTTCCTAATAACATGAACCGGAGTCCGGACCGTGCCTACAAGATGGTTTGGACTTGATATCAAACCAAGTCGGTGCGTACACTTTCATGATGAAAATAGTTAGTTTTCTCAAGTTTTCTGTTGGTTCAGCTATTACAAACGAAGAATCCTATTTGCACAAGTCAACCATCGCGAATGTTCTAGTTCTCCTGGATCTCTGCTAGCAAAGTTTGGTGAGACCGTGCCAGCATTGTCGAAGAAAACCTGCTTTTTGGTATCACAGCGCAACTTTTTCATTCTTTTGTACCTGTTATAGTACAAAATCAATCTTACAACAACTTGTTGATGACTAATCGTCGGAATTGATGCCTTTTTCCATATTTCTTCTGTGCCAGAAGCAATTATTTCAGATATCTCCTTAACTGAAGGGTCGTTTCCATTATTTCGCTCAAGCAAATTGTTTCTTATTCACAAGTAATACTTTATGACATCACAATACATTGGCAGCATATTGCTACCTTATTTAAGCGGTTCACCAAACACAGAACAACTCAAATCTTTCCAAATTTTAGCCATTTTAAGAATTTATAAACTCTTTATATTTGTGAAACAAGAATGTTCACTTCACTTCTTTATCAGCACCGATTATCAAGAAAATATCACAAAGTTCAAGTCTTTTCACCTATCAAATACTAAATATTGTTATTCACACGCGAAATAAGACTATTAACACAGGAATAATAGCTTTAAAGTGACAAACGATTAGGATATTGCGGGTACAAGATAAAAGTAAAATTGTATTTTTATAACTTAAAATTCAAATAAATAATATAAAAGTAAAATTGTATTTGTAAACTACACTCTTCATGCGCCACCTTAAAACAAAGTTGTAGGCTATTGTTTTTTTGTACGTATGATGCTTTTCTATAGGGTCATCGATTTATAATACAGGAGATACAAAAAAAAATATGCAATTTTTTATAAATATTTTCACTCCACCCTACTGTGTGGGTGGAGCAACAATAACTGATTGTACATTTTGCAAGGCAAAAAGTTGTGTTCAGCTTATGATTAATATTTTATTATGGCATAGATGAGAATACATAATACAACCTATATTATGATGGTGAGGTAGAATAATGGACTGGTTTCCGCATTTGATGACTAGTGCGCTTTTTTGTATGGTTGAGATATCTGATCTCTGGTTTCGTCATTGCGTAGGTAATAAAGAATAGAATTTGTTGGGTGGGGTAATTTTATTTGGGTGGATTGAGTTGGTTTATGTACTTTATTACACACATTGAAAAATAAGTAAATAAAACTTAGGTATCAACAAAGAAAAGTGTACATTATAGGTGGCCTTATTGCAAGGTAGGTTCCTCCAGACAACCTTCATTACATGATTTATTGAAAAAAGATTCTAAGTAACATTTTAAAAAAAGACAAATGGCATGGAGAAGGTTTTTCATGATTCACATGTCTCGAAAGGTTTTTTAACTATTATCTGGGTATAGTAAGAAAGAATCATGGATATTGAATTGTCAGTATTGTCGGTTACAGGACTTTGAGATAGCAGGCAGTGGGCTGGGCGGGCTCGGGGGCGGCGCGGGCGCGGGCGGGCGCTCGCCCTGCGGCACGGAGCTCACGGAGCGCTCGTGGGACTCTCACGCGCACTACTCGCGCGCGCCCCCGCCCCGCCCGCGCCACGTGGCGCCCCTCTACTGCCGCGCGAGGCACCTCGTCACGCTGCAAGGCGCCACCGCCCTCATCATCCTCGTGAGTATAGATAGTCGTTTAGCATCTGGAAATGGCGGACTATGCTTTCGTTTTGATTGGTTTTAATATTTTTATTATTTACTAGCGGTCCGCCCGCGGCTACGCTCGCGTTATGTAAGATTTGCCCGTGGGAATAAGACCTTTTCCCGTAAAAAGTATCCTATGTGTTAAACCAGGGTACAAACTATCTCTATTCCAAATTTCATTCAAATCCAAGGCATGTGCAAGCGGAACAAACATCTAAACATCCAAATATGTACTTCTTATAAAAAAAATCAAAACACCTTGCAAGTTTATGTTTTGTATGGAATAACAGAAAAATGTGTATATTTAGGAATATAATAATATGTCCTTGGATCAAATAATAATATAGTGGTAGATCCACATTCTCATACAAAATCTAACGCAAATTGTGGCACCGCATCGACTATACTTTATACATGCTTATACAGATATTAGCGGTAGCTTTAGTTATGTGCAAAACAGCCGTTGTGTACCCAAACTTGAATATAGACCTTAATACTTTAACAATAACGTTTACCACAGCATTCTAGGTTTTTTACTTATCACCTTTTTCTACTAACGATATGCAACAAGCATGATTTTCAGAAATTAAAGAACACATTTAAAAGTTACATTTATTTTAATACGAACTTTAGATCATTGCAATAAAGTACAAAATCGTCAAATAAGATATGCGCTTTACGTTATTTTGGAGCTGCGCATACCTTATCTGTGTGCCCTAGAGTGGTGTCTGCAAGAGTGAAAGGGACAGACGCGCGCTGGGCAGATGATGATAATTATACCAATCGCATCGTACGAATGCCGTCCTGACAGCTATCATACACGTACAATTTTTCTTCTGTCTCTTTTGCACCCATTTGGTTCTAATAATTCATTAATAAGACCTAGCTGAGCCTATCTACTCTTAATATTTTGAACTTGTGCTAAAATGTTTACTGCCACTGCTTCTTTTTTTCTATGTTATATGAAATGAAGTATAGTATTCTGCACTTTATATTCGTTCTCACCATAAAATACTAACAAGAACAGGTAATATAAGTACAGGCTTTGAAAAAATATTATAATTTCACTCTTAGAAAATCCAGTCATTATCATTATATTGTGTGGATTGTAAAGTTAACGACCGACCCTGCAAACCCTTTATTTAAGTGATTTCTGTAATAAAAATAACCGGCCAAGCACGTGTCGAGCCACGCAAAGTGTAGGGTTCCGTAGTTGTCCAATACTGCTTAAGGTACCTGTCTAAGACAGTTAATTCATCAAAATCTTTTTCTATGATATTTGTACCGAATTTCTTACTTATACAAGTACATTTTCTCAGTTGGTCTATTACTTATTCGATAACCTGTAATGCCTACTTGATGTTAATAATTTTCCTTATCCTACACTACTACTACCGTGATTTTTTTCATATTTCCAAATACAACGGTTTTGTTGGTAGGAGGGGGGGGGACACTTGACTCTAATAAAAATAAGCACTTTAAAATGAAATATTTCTGAAACGTACACTAGCATCGAAAAATGGTTTTAGCAAACCTCCATTATTTTATAAAAGCTATCCAACGATACCTCACTATAAGGTGGTCGTGAATAAAAAAAAATAACCCCAACTTCGTGTACTACCAGAGGAACACTAAAATATTTTTTTTGAAGCTTTTATTCTTAAGCTTTTTCGGCATGATTATGTATATCCATGTCAAATTACAGCCTTCTAATACTAAGAGTCTGAGCTAAGCCGCGGACGGAAACACAGACAGACAGACGGACATGACGAAACTATAAGGGTTCCTTTTTGTCTACGGAACCCTAAAAATCAAGTCCGCGCCCTCGAAGGCGCCCGCTATGCAATTTTACCCGCCATATTACCACTATAAAATATCGATTAGTTCCATGAGAAAAAAAATTTAAGTAAGTAAGTAAAAACACTAACCCAGGCATTAACTAGGCTATCCACTCATATGGACATAATGTGCTCAACAAAGCAAACTAGCTTCAATTGCTAAATGCTGTTCCTTTCTCTCTCAATCAATTTTAATGTTTAGTAAAACATTTGTGTGTTCCAGCTGTGCAGCATATCGTTGTGCGGTTGCGTGTGGTCGCTGGTGGGCGTGCGGTCGTGGCTGCTGCCGCTCAGCAGTCGCGTGCGCCTGCTGCTGCTGGGCGGCGTGACGTCATCGCTGCTGCACGGCGCGCTGCTGTTCGCGCACGTGACGCGCCTCGCCGCGCTGCTGCCGGTGAGTCTCCCTCTAGTGCTGCTGTTACTGAAAAAAACTGATCTGGAGTGTTTTAAGCCCGATTTTTTGACGAAATGCAGCTTCAAGACCGACAAGAGATCCTAAGAGTATTTTACATTTAAACTTCGATTTTATTATTGGATTACAAGCATGGCTGATTGAATGCCTGAATTCAACTAATGTAATACAGGATGTATTACAGCCAATTTAATTTATTTCCTTCTTTTGGTTGATTTCGGGTGAACTTTTAAAACATTGTTTCTGAGATTTCAAGTATTCACCTGGAAAAATCTTTTGGGGATGATAAATTGAGTGATACGTTATGTACTGATGTGGTACAGATCAAAATTTTAATTTGATAATATGTTTCTGCTTAGTGGCATACTTAAGACATACTATTTAATACCGGACATAAAATAAAAGTAATTGTAAACAACTGAAGAAAATTATGAGTTCAGATTAGAATTATTTTACATTTTAATATAATATTATTCAGTTGTACAGAAGTACATTTCTTTTATGCCGGGTACTAAAAAGTACGCTTTAAGTATGTCACTAAATAACAACATTTTCTAAAGATTGTACTATGGTGTGCACGTAACGTGTCACATCATAAATTGATTAACCTAAATAAACAAAATGTTGTATCAGGTATGGATATTAAAGTTTTTGGCTCTAAAGTTGTCGGCAATGTATTAAAAACTCCGTTGTAATGCAATGAGCGTCCTCACTCCGCAGGTGAACTGGCGCCTAGTAGCAGTATGCGCATGCCTGTGGTCTACTTGCTCGCTGCTCGCCGGGGGGGCACTGACCGCGCACGCCGTGCTGCTCGCGCCCGAGTACACGCACGCGCCCGCGCACGTGGCCGCGCTGCTGCTGAGTGCCGCCGTGAGTACACACACACACACACACTCACTCACTGTGACCGCGGTCAATAATGTAGCGAGTCTGTTAATAGTGGGGTGACTCAGTTAATAGTAGGGTGATTCTGTTGATAGTGAGATGAATCTGTTAATAATGGGGCAACTCCGTTAAATAATGGGATGACTCTGTTAATAGAAGGATTACTTAAAAGTAGGGTGATTCGGTTAATAATGTAGCGAGTCTGTTAATAGTGGGTTGACTCTGTTTATAGTGGTTTATTTATAGTGGGATGACTCCGTTAATAGTGAGGTGATCCGTTAATAGTAGGGTGATTCCGTTAATAATGGGGTTGCTCCATTAATAGTGGGGTGTCTCTGTTAATAGTAGGATGACAAGTAGGGTGATAGATAGATAAATCTTTCGGTTAATAATGTAGCGAGTCTGTTAATAGTAGGGTGACTCTGTTAATAGTGGTTTATAGTGGGGTGACTCCGTTAATAGTGAGGTGATCCGTTAAAAGTACGGTAATTCGGTTAGTAAATTGGCAAGTTGGTTAATAGTGGGGTGATTCTGTTAAAAGTGGGATGATTCCGTGAATGGTGGATAGATATGTTATCAATGTGTTGACTCCGAGTAGAGTAAGTGCAGACGTTGAGAGGAGTGGCCATGTTAACAGCGAGTTTACACAAGACAATATTTATTTGACATAAAACAACAAATCTAAAACATTACAATTAACAGATAGATATACAAAGTAAAGTGTTTTAAAATTTACCGCAACATCCCTCAATGAAGACGATCAATTTAATGCGGTCTCTTCCGTAGATATAGTGTAAAATACTCGTTTTGAAGTATTTAAAAATAAATCTTTATTCAGGTACCAAATAAAAAAAACAAAAACTATTAAATTGACAGGTAAAAGATATTCTGTAGCGCGTCTCCCCGCGGCAAGAGTTCCCACAAGACTGGCAGCATTCCCTCTCTGTATCGCTTATTGCTATTCTCTGGCAAAGTTACCAGCTCTTGGGTCACCCGATACGGATCTAAGTGATGTAATAACATCCTATGAAATAATGATTTTGACTTTGACTTTGAAACATTTTAGTCTTAGGGCCCCACGGACCCAGTGTCTCAACTGCAGAGGGCACGAAAAAGTAATTTTTAAGGAAATCCTAATATTTTTGACGTTCGATTTATATTTATTGAGATATTTAACCGATCAGATTTGTAATATTTGAGTTGTCAAAGTTATAATTTTTTATGAAGTAACGTTCATTGTCATTGGCCCTTAAATCGATCGCCTAACGTTGTTATTATTGTCGTAGGGTCTGGGCGTGTGCGGCGCGTGCGCAGCGGGCCTGGTGGTGGGCGTGTCGTTCCGCGTGTGCTACGCGGCGCACGCGGCGGCGGCGCGCGCGGGGGCGGCCTCGCCCGGGGGGGGGGGCGTACCGCGCCGTGCCCCCCGCGCCCCCCGCCGGGGACCCGCCCCCCGCCGCGCCGCCGCAGCCCTCCACCAGCCGCCAGAACCCCTTATAGTGAAGGCCGCTCACCACCGACTTCTAAACACAGGCTTACGGCTTAGACGCTGATGGACGTTCGTTTCGACAGGCTAACCAGTAAATAATCATCTAAAAATTAAAAACACGACCCTGTCCAAAAGTGACAGCCAGTTCTAACGACACCTCATACACCCAAATCTGTTCAGGCATTTAGAGGTGTGGTGGAATAAAGAAGCTTGCATACGTGCATGAACCCTGAACACATTACACTCCTTTTTTGCGCAGTTGTGTAAACATAGCACGATGTATTGCGGAAAATCATTAAGACTGCACAAAGTGTCCGTTCAAAAATGCGGCAGCTACTCGGTGAAAAGTTTGGTCATAATTTCGTCAATTTTTGTCGTAGAACAATAGTTATTTGTTAGGTAAGAGAGGAATGTTGATTTTTCCTCAGAGAACTGATATTGAATCCAGAGCATGCGAAGGAGCCTTTAATAGAAGCACGAGCGAAGCGAGTGTTTCTAAAAATAGACTCCTGAAGCTCGCGAGGGATTCCAAGGTTTGTAGTGTGTGACTCACCTCAACCACATACATATAGATATGAGTTAGCATCTGAGTATTAGCGAGTAGTCAACATACGTTCGTCTGACGCACAACGCGTCTTTACTTCCGACACGCTCCCGGGTCCCCATATCGCATGGCGACCCTGCCAGGATTCGAACCTGGAATCTTCTGATCTACGAAGTGAAAAGAAAATATTTTATTATAAGTTGTTAAAATATTTTTGAAATTTATTTTGGTCACATTTTACTATACTTTATCTTATTGTAATATTGCCAACAGTAAGGAGCTCACGGATAATGTAAATAAAGTTATATCAAATTTACTTTCAAATGTTATCGTTAATTATTACGTTTTCAATGGTTAAAAAAAAATCTTGCAAACAATATTAATTTCGTATATTACATGATCCGTGGCTGTTTATACTAAATCTTAACTTACGTTATTAAATTTTTTATTTGTGGTATGGTGAGCCGCTGGTTGGTCGTTGTCTTCTGTCTTGTCGTTTTTCGAAATGCTGTTTTTCTTCATAACGCACCTACTTCTATCTATCACTCTTCTTCATTGGCCTAGCTAAAAGAAATAGTCGGTGCCGCAGTGCATCAGCCTGGCCGCGTCCACTTCCGACTCCAACATCTCCCAGCGCCCTGCATATATCATCATCTCATCCGACTCCTACAACTCCCAGCGCCCAGCAATACATCATCATCATCATCATCATCCGACTCCTACATCTCCCTGCGCCCAGCAACATTTCTCTATGCATTTGACTTCATCTTCTTCTTCTTTATGGCTTTCTTTCTATTCAATATATTACCATTTTCGTCTTTACAGGTTCTTCTTTCCTCATCTTGAAGTTTCTTGAATTTATCTGTTAATTCTTCTCCCATTTTGTAGAGACGCACATACACAACTTTACAGCAGTCACCAGCTCACCATCATTTTATTAATTAAAAACTTAAGTCCACATTATTTTCGCGATTTGTCGTCGCGATTTCGCGAAGACACATTTTTGTTAGATTAAAGTTCCAACGAAACGACACACATTTTTTCCACGAACACGTATTTATTTTACTCGCGACGCTCAGCACCGCCCCTGCCCGGACCAGGCGCTGCCGGCGCCGCGCGACGCGGGGATATGGAAGTAAAGACGCGTTGTGCGTCAGACGAACGTATATTGACTACTCGCTAATACTCAGATGCTAACTCATATCTATATGTATGTGGTTGAGGTGAGTCACACACTACAGGTTCGAGGTGAGAATTAGATTCCTCTCAAACCCAACACATTATTTTTCACCTGTTCCGGCAAGGAAATCATTAACTATTTACTTACCTACGTAAATATTGGTACTTAAAAATGTACAAGAGTTCTCTTATTTTCGATATAATTCTATAAGTTGAGATTTAATTACTGTATTTCATCATAGTACTTTTAAATTTTTAGTTAATAAGATAAAAATAAACAACCAAAACAATAAACAAACTTTTAGGTTATAATTTTTTTAGGGTGCGTTCCAAAATTGTATGAAAACCTATCCCTGCGTTCCGAGACGCGCTTAAATCGATTTTAGCGCACTCAAAGGCAGGCGAAACCCATACAATGTTTTGGTTTTCTGATCGCTGCTGACGGCGCTGACAGTTTGATTCGGAACACACCCAATAAAAAAAATGGCTCACGTCAATTATTTTACGCGCGGATATATGAAAACTTTTTTCCTGTGTTCGAAATTCAAACTAATTTTCCTCTCTAGACATGAGAAGGGTTTGCATGTCTAGAAATGAATAAGCTATTTTCGGCCCTATTTTCGGGCATTAAAAGCTTCCGAGGTGGAGAGGTGAAAAAATTTTTGCACCATGTTATCTTAGCTCTATATATCTGCATTCTCAACAAAAAATGTTACAGATCCTCATTGTCTTGGCCAGCCTTTACTTGAGCGACGCCGCACGTGTCCGTACATTTCTCGTCCTACTGGAGAAGATATGTATTGACAATGCTCTAATGTCGTGATTTTGGTACAATTCATTTATTTTATTCTTCTGTTTCTAAAAGGATTTTTTTATACCTTTGTTTTTATACTTAACATATTACTTGGCATAATTTACTTAATTTTAGCATTTTTACAAGAAATTTTAGTAAGATTTAACTATTTTCAAAGTTTGCTGCCAGCTCCTTGTCTAGTTATTTTTAACAGAAACTTGAGCTAATGTGCGTTGTCGCAAACTCAATAGTAACGAACTCATTCCTAAAAGCAAAATTAATCTTTCTGAATGTTTTTGACCTCATAAAGCACCAACGAGCTTTTAAACATTAAATCGTCGGTAGTGTTTTGAATTCACATCAGATTTGTTCGAGCCGCGTGAAGTACACGTTGCGATGTTTATATTTTGTGTGTTCAACCCTAGGTTTGGTATTCATGAATATTGTAACGTGTACAAACGTGTCATTATTAAACAACAGAATAATAAAATATAGTATTCAAAACAAGCAGAGACGAACGCATTTCAGCGGCTTATTATGGCCGGTAATGTAGAAAAGCCTCAAAAATAGAAGTCAGGGAAAAACTAAATTCTTAGTAACGTTCTAGTCCTGTTAGGGAGGAGAGTCCCTCGGCGGCGGCGGCTCGTGCGTCCCGGAGTGTTTAGCGAGGTTGTCGTGTAATCCGTTTACTGTATTGCCGAGTGTGATTTGGAGATTTAATTATTTAATTAAATAAATAAACTAGTGTATGTTTCGCCGCGACACTGCCACTTCCCGTGCGGTTGATCTCAGAGTGCTCGTAGCAGGCGACGAGAGTAGTGGGGTCATCCCGTTAACAGGGGGGTGATTCCGTTAATACTGTGGTAACTCCGTTTAGTGGGGTGACTCCGTTAATAACGGAGCAACCTTGTTAAAAATGGGATTCGTGGAGGCCCTGTTTTTGTGGGGTGAATACGTTATTAGCGGGGTCTCTTTTAGTAACTGCTAGGAGAGCGTGACTTTGTCAATAGCGAGGTGGTTCCGTTAGTAACGGGTCCCCGTTAGACAGTGGGGTGCCCCGTTAGAAGCGGGGCGTTTGCTACGCATCGTTTGTATTGTAAGCAGCAAGTCAACATTCCTCGAGTAGTTTTGCACAATGTTAGATTATTGCGAGTTTGACCTTCGTGTTTTATACACTTTATTATATGAAGTTCTAAGTCCATTTCCTAGATTATGTAATGTGTCGAGTGATATATATTTGTCCTCATTTCCTCTTCGTCCAGTTTTTGTAATATACATGTAACTATCTACTGATCGGTTATAGATGTACGACAAATGTACGCAAAGGGTAATTATATTACTTGTATAAGCGAAATATTACATGTACTAATTGTGTTAAGAGTAATAGCTGTTGTTAGGGCGGAGTACTCGGTGTATGTATGTATTTAGTTCAGCGCCGCTTGTATGTATATCCAGTGGATCGTTTGCGTGACCGTTTATATGAAGCGAATTGTAGATAGTAAGAGAATAATTGAAAATGTAATAAAAAGTTGTTATAGGAAATAATTTTATACTGTTCAATCTGTCGTACTCTCTAAGAGCTTAGTCATGTGGTACTGAGCACTGATTCTTCGCCGTGATTCGACCAAATGTTTCTGATATTCTTATTGTTTACATTTTCCAAGTTTCCACTTAGTATCTAACATATCACCGCAAGTACTTATATCTTACGTTCCTAAATTAAATAATGTCGGTTTTGGAATTGAAATATTTTACGATTGTTTGAAACCATTGAAATGTAACTATGGTGTAGTGACCGCCGCGGGATATGCGAGGATCATGCGAGGAGTTCTTTCAATGTCATTTAAACGCTAATGTGTGGAAAAGAGAAGGGGAGCTGTATGCTTTCCTGCTCTTTTTCGTTAATGTATATTGACCACAGTATGAATTCCAGATACGATTTAGTAGAAGTGGCAAGTTTCCTATTAAAAAATAATAATTGGAAGGAGTAACGTTGTGTATTTCGGCATTACAACAACAGACTGTTGCTGACATATTTAACATTCCTTCACTGACAAAATGCTAGTCTGATATTCTAGTCAAAGAGTTTTAAGTTTTTAAGATTAAGTATGTACTGATGTATGAGATCCAGGTCTCTTGTGCTGGACATCTTCCACCAACTTAATGATATTTGTAATAACAGTGATAGTGAACACATGCGAAATCTCGCTGGAATAGTAATCTGTGTATGAAACTAAACATGTCTAATAATAAAATATATGCAACGCAGCTGGCGAGGTTTTGCTTAGTTTCTTTGTATACGTTGGCAACTATCGCCTCTTCATTTGTAAAATTCCCGACAGCCAATATTACAATTTAAACTGAAGTTTTGCAGTGTTGTGGTAATAAGGTGCCACCTTCTGGCCTACGAGCTGTTTGTGTGCCTGAGTACTGGTTTAATAAACTATTGTAGTCTTGTATTGTTTCCATCGATATGATAACAATAAAGTTTGAATATTGGTCGTCGGGTGCTACCTCGCAACGTGCCCGCGGGGCGCGGGGCGTGGGGGCGCGGGGCGCGGGGTGAAGAGGCAGGACTGCGCATGCGCACGCGTCCTGATTGTAACTACCGCACGCACCGTTCCGGTGAACACACTCGACCTAGCGACTCATTTTTATTATATTTAATTTTAACAATAAATATATGGTTTTATACAACACTTGATTTTTATTTCATTATGTAATATTAATTAATTTTTATTATTATAGGCCTGTAGGTAGAACAGTTGGCAAAAACATTTCAAGTACAGTAGGTATGTAAACAAATGCGCGGCCGAGTGATAATGATAAACTTTGCTATAAATTACAATCGATGATAATAATCAAACATGAAAATGCTTTTAAAATTATTTAATATGGTGATAAGATTGAGTTTGGAATGTAGAATCTTAGTAAATAGATGGGCAACAATTCGCTGGTGGCATTGTTACCTATTCACCTGGTACCTCTTGAGCTACCAGGTACGCAGACGTTGGTGCGTACCAAGTTAGGTTACCCCAAGGTTAGGTACTATTTATCATTGGGTTGGGTCTGAAATCTGATAAGCAGTCTGCGCAAACTTGCGACAAAGGATAATTTGCCAGTTGTACTATTGAAGTACAACTGAAACAGTCCCAGTGGCACCATGCATTCACAGTGTGTCACCTTTACATTCAAACTAGATAGAGCCCATGGCAAAGAACTTACAAAGTAGCGCATCCGCAAAAATCATTGACGAAAAATGAAGAAAATATAAATTACTATGTACTACTATTCAAGCACTACTACATAATGCACCATCGTTGGCAATAAATAACAACCTGCCGGAGGACCCCCCGGGGGTGTCTCGGAACTTGGTACAACAGCAAGAAGATTGTTGGCTTGTTCATACATTATTATATTAAATTTTATCAGCAGTGTTATCTGCATCTAGAACTGATTGAATCAGTGCCGGAATCTGATTAACTGACTGTTTAACAATACTTAGATAAATCCAAATGGATAGATTGCTTATTATTGATTTATTTCTCAATGATGACTATGACGTGGTCGTGGAAGTAATTCTTATCACACATTTGGAGAATATTTGCAAATAATGGGAATGACTGTAATATTTTAGTTCAGTACCAAATTTTTATATTTTGTGTAGTGTTCTAACTAGAGGCTGTGACGACTTTATTATGATTCATAAAGAAATTACAGAGAGTAAGATTTTGCGTGAATACTATTCAGAAAAGGACTTTATTTCTTCGCCCGATGGAATACTCAAAGTTTTTTCAGTGGTGAGTGAGAATTTTATTATACTCAATCACACTAATATGAAAATATATTTGGATGTTTAGATATTTGTTCCGCTTTCACGCCTAAACTACTAGACGGATTTGGATGAAATTGGGAATAGAGATAGTTTGTACCCTGAATTAACACATAGGATACTTTTTACCGGGGAAAATCTTATATAACGCGGGCGGACCGCTAGTGTGAAAATATATTTGTATGTTTAGATGTTTGTTCCGCCTTCACGCAGTACAGTACTCAACGGATTTGGATGAAATTTGAAATGGAGATAGTTTGTTACCTGGATTAACACATAAGATACTTTTTACGGGAAAAACTCTTACACAACGCGAGGGAAGCTGCGGGCGGACCACTAATATGTAAAAAGTATCCTATATTCAATCCAGAGTACAAACAATCTCCATTCCAAATTTCATCCCAATCCGTTCAGGAGTTTTTGCGTGAAAGAGTAACAAACATACAACCATACTTATAGGTATACAAACTTTCGCGTTTATAATATTATATAGTAAGGATGTGAAAATATATTTGGATGTAAACCACTGAACGGATTTGGATGAAATTTGGAATGGAGGTAGTTTGTACCCTGGATTTAACACAGGATACTTTTTACGGAAAAGTCTTATTCCCACGAGAAAATCTTACACAATTTTACACTTAACTAGTTAATTAATAAAGCAAAATCTAATTAATATTTAAGCTTCCACTATTCACGTCTCCAGTGTCAGCCTTCCTCGTTGGATCAATTCAGATCAGACTGATTCTTATTCGTAGCTTATTTACAAAGATCCCGGTTCCAGATTCGATTCCCGGTGGGGCAGGTTTTTTATTTATCTTTTGTATTTTATTACCTATGATTTTGTTCCGCATGTGACTTCAACAAAAGTGTGGCCCTCGCGTTGATGCAGTTTGGTTGATCAGTGCATGACGCTGACGCAGCAGACGTCCCGCTTAAATATTGTGTGTTGCAGATAGCGTGCATCGTGACGGGCGTGTGCGCGTTCGCGGCGGGCGGGAGCTGTGCGCGCGCGCCGTCGCTGGTGCGGGGCGCGGGGGGCGTGGCGCTCGCGTCGGCCGCCGGGCTCGCGCTACTCACTGCACTCGCTCTGCTCGCCGCGCCACAGCGCAAGCCGCTGCTCTGGCTCTATACGGTGAGTGCAGACCTTTTGCCGTCACACTGTGCTAAAGATGTTTACTAGCTCAGCTATACCTGCAGCCGCAACGCTGGTTTTCAGGTAGACTCTGGTAAAGGTCGATACGATGAGAAGTAATAGAAGGAGGAACAGCCTCCGTGGACAAGCTGGCGCTGAATAGTGTCCCGTCTGAATCTCTGTTGGGACGAATACAGTTATTTTTTTGCTATAAGTAGTAAAATTTCATTACTTTTTCACTTGGCTAAGAGTAAGATAATCATGTTTTTGTTTGTACTTTGCAGGATGTGATATCGTCGACGGTCATCAGCGTCCTTCTGGTCGTGGCGGTCATTCTAGGAGCGATATTCTGCGAGCTCGATTCTGCGCTTAATATTATTTATTTTGTAAGTTCCTCCCTACCTTTTTAAAACCTCCTCCTTTCACTAAACGCACATACTTTAACGGTATAGGTATCCTACTGACTGCGTCATATCGTGAGACTAACGAAATTAAAATTATCTTTTAGTGAATATACGTTATTATTATTTATTTAAAACGGAACCACTCGAGTATGTACAAATGGAAACTTTGTCTTCCAAAACATTTCGATCCTGTACGAAGATCTTCTTCAGGGAGAAAAAATAATATACGTGGTCGGAATATGTGCTTAGTTCCTTTATTTTAAATAATATACGTGGTCGAAATATGTGCTTAGTTCCTTTATTTTAAATAATATACGTGGTCGAAATATGTGCTTAGTTCCTTTATTTTAATTAATATACGTGGTCGAAATATGTGCTTAGTTCCTTTATTTTAAATAATATACGTGGTCGAAATATGTGCTTAGTTCCTTTATTTTAAATAATATACGTGGTCGAAATATGTGCTTAGTTCCTTTATTTTAAATAATATACGTGGTCGAAATATGTGCTTAGTTCCTTTATTTTAAATAATATACGTGGTCGAAATATGGGCTTAGTTCCTTTATTTTAAATAATATACGTGGTCGAAATATGTGCTTAGTTCCTTTATTTTAAATAATATACGTGGTCGAAATATGTGCTTAGTTCCTTTATTTTAATTAATATACGTGGTCGAAATATGTGCTTAGTTCCTTTATTTTAAATAATATACGTGGTCGAAATATGTGCTTAGTTCCTTTATTTTAAATAATATACGTGGTCGAAATATGGGCTTAGTTCCTTTATTTTAAATAATATACGTGGTCGAAATATGTGCTTAGTTCCTTTATTTTAAATAATATACGTGGTCGAAATATGGGCTTAGTTCCTTTATTTTAAATAATATACGTGGTCGAAATATGTGCTTAGTTCCTTTATTTTAAATAATATACGTGGTCGAAATATGGGCTTAGTTCCTTTATTTTAAATAATATACGTGGTCGAAATATGTGCTTAGTTCCTTTATTTTAAATAATATACGTGGTCGAAATATGTGCTTAGTTCCTTTATTTTAAATAATATACGTGGTCGAAATATGGGCTTAGTTCCTTTATTTTAAATAATATACGTGGTCGAAATATGTGCTTAGTTCCTTTATTTTAAATAATATAGGTGGTCGAAATATGTGCTTAGTTCCTTTATTTTGAATAATATACGTGGTCGAAATATGTGCTTAGTTCCTTTATTTTCGTTCCTCTAGTTGTTTTGTTTTTTACTGTATGTGTTTCTTTACCATCATCATGCGGTCTATTTCTGCTTCATGTTTACGTCATGTCCTCCTGCCATTTCCTATCACTCCTGGAGGTCTTATCGGTGCAGGTGTCGGGCCTGCTGACGGTGAGCCTGACGACTGCGAGCGCGGTGATGGGGTACGCGGGGGCGATGCGGCGCGTGGACGCGGCGCGCCCGCAGCTCGAGCCGCGCCGCCCCGCGCCCAGTGAACAAGACGCCTGACGCGGGCTACACACGCTCTATAACTGGAAGGGTGTCGTTTCAGCGTGTGAAGGGGCTGCAGTCTGGACAGGCCGCGCCTGAAGGATTCTTCTAGCTAGATCATCGGACGAACGCAAGAGTTCTTTCTATCATTCCATACCGATGATGGTAGATTAATCTATAAAATATCAGAGCTTTAACGAGTCCCTAGTCTAATCACGTAAATAATATTACATCTATCGAGCAAATCGCGTGGAAGTACGAGGTCTGCTGTCTTCAAACTTGTGTGTGGCCCTATTGCCTGCCCCACTACACTAGTAGGGTCACTTAGCTTTGATGTTTATGTATAAATTAGAAACTTAGAGGAAAATACCCAAGAAACCGAATCCAATCTGATAAATGCTGCGTCGATGAATAATATAAATAATTGATTACCTGCGTTAGTCAGCCACACAGGTTTCCGCGAGACGATGCCGCCGGCCGCCGGTCGCGTTCGTGCATTCTAGCTGTAGGTCCTTTTATCATAACAACGGCCTGACGTCATGCGCCAGCTTATTATTTTATCTTGTAATAAGTAATTAAGAAGGAATATAAACCATGTATCATATTTAATAATTTATTTTAAAAAGTTGTAATAAAAATGTTTTTAATAGTCACTAATCTTATTCTTTATTCCATCACCATTTAATTATAATTTTGTACAACTTTGGGAATATACTATATAAAAAAATCATTGACAAAATATACAGATCTTTGTTATTTACAATTTTTATAAACTAAAGAAAATTAAATCCAATATAATAACAAATTGTACTCTAATGTTTGTATTCTATTGCATCAGCTAAGAGTTTGTGAAGTGAAATATTTGTGCACAGACTCCATGATGCTCTCAGGTTTAGGCTTGGCTGCTATACCTGCTATTTCAATACCAAGATTCTCAATTTTATGAGCGGTTGAGTTGCCGATGGCGAAATGGGGGAGGTGGAAGAGCTTGTTGCTAAATGTCTGCAGCTGACGGTGGATGTATTCACACCCTGATGGGCTGAAGAATACCATGCCACAGGGATCTTTCTCTGAACTATTGAGCTCCATCAAAGAAGTCCGTAAATTTTTATTTTCGCTAGTCTCATACACACTTAACATGTCCACTATCATCCCTTCAGCTTGCAACATATTCGGTAACGTCTCAGCGCTCAGGTTTCCACAAGGGAAGAGGAATTTAGATCCGGGTGGGTTTTCCTTATTGATGCTTTTGGCTAAGTTCTCGGCGTTGCCGGCGGTCGTGCCGAGCGCGTCAAGCCCCAGCAGGAGTTTGATCTTGTGCGCCGTGGCGTCGCCGAGCGTGTAGACGCGGCGCGCGCTCCACAGCACGAACTTGGCGGGGTCCCAGCAGCGCGCCACGGCCTCCACGGCGCGCGCGCTCGTGAGCACCAGCCCCGCCGGTTGCGGCTCACCCAGCGCCTCGCCCAGCCGCTCCACGTTGCTCCACGCGAACTGCAGCGGCTCCACGAATATCACCTCGTAATCCTTCTCGCTGAAGGCGCTCCGGTAGTCCTCCGACGCGCTCTTGAACAACACCACTTTCTTCATGGCGACGACTCCCCTCGCGCACTGTACAGATCCTTTATGCTGCCCTTCGCGAACGCATAACAAAGCTGACCCTGAAAAGCCAGGAAACTGAGTCGAATGCATTGAATTTAAATGAGGGCAATGAGGCTCGGAAATTGAAGCTAATGGAGATTGAAGAGTTACTGGGTAAATCTTTTCACTGGAAAGATTAAATTAAAGACAATACTATGGTATTGTGTGTTTGTAATTGTAAAATAACTTACTTAATGGGAAAACTGGATTTTAAAACCAGATTTCTTGTTTACTTTCTTGTTTTGACGATTTGACATAACTACGAGTCAGTCAGCAGTTCATTGACAGTGACAGATAGTGTCAATTGTTGCCATTTTACAAACAATTTTTTCAAATAATGTACTTTATTATCGTAATGCGAAAGTTGGGATGTTTATTACTCAATCACGCTATTCACGCTTCAACCACTGGACGGGTTGATTGGGATGAAACTTGGCACACATATAGGTAGGTCCTGGAGTAGGACATAGGCTACTTTTGACCACGGGAAAAAACTTCATTCCCACAAGAAAACTCATTTAACGCGGGTGGAGAGTTATTGTTGTTATTGAAAAAATATTGCTACTATTATATCTCTATATTACACAATTTTAAAATCTATCACAATAAAATTATACACCATACCTTACACAATATTAATAAATAGAAGAAATCTTCCAGGGCATCTCCATAAGGCATAGTGCGAGAGATTTCATCATCAACAGCTTATTCTCTGCAAATTATTGAACGTATGAATAATAAACAACAGTGAATGAATAAACCTTATTGCACACACAAGCATAACCACGGAGAATTAGTCTTCGTGGGCATAACAACATAGTCACATCGTGGAAGTAAGAACAGGGAAAGGCGTACAGTTAGGCGGCCTTATTTATTACTTCAAGAGGGGTCCGCCCGCGGCCACGCTCGCTCCTGTGTTAATCCATATTTTTTCATTTTTACAATCTTTCTCCATTCCAAATTTCATCCAAATCAGCTGAGTACTTTAATCGTGAAGGCGGAACAAACATCCAAATATATTTTTTACTGATTTACAAGCTAATATACAAGTTTATTAATAAGTAAAATAAAATACAGTCACAAAAAAAGCTTCGTCCAGCGCGTCTCCGCCAGGCATGGTGCCCAGGATACTGGCAGCATTCCCCCTCTGAATGGCTACACTGATTCTTTGAGCCAGGAAGCTGCCAGCCCAGCCCTGGCGACCGCCAGTAGTCTCGATGAGACGCGCCGAAAGGAGGACCTTTCGACACATCATTCTATTAAATATTAAAGGATAAGATTTATTTAATAGAATGATAATTATATAAAACTAGCAGTCCATCCGTGTGAAAAATACTTTTCCCCGCAAAAAGTATCCTATGTGTTATTCCAGGGTACAAATTATCTCTATTCCAATCTTCATCCCAATCCGTTCTGTAGTTTTTGCGTGAAAGAGTAACAAACATCCATCCATACTTACAAACTTTCGCGTTTATAATATTAGTAGTCCTTCTTACGAAAATAAAATTTTCTATGGCGGATGTATGGCCCGCGTGTAATGACTTCACATTACACATCGGACCTCTCTCTGTCTAACAATCAACTTGGAAGCCTTATAACTTTGTTTCTGAGCAAGATATTAGAAAATTTGTTTTTTATGACATGTGTTTATCTGAAACTTGAAATATTTCGTGTAGTTAATTAAAAAATCTATTCTCTATTCTTATAACTTGCTACAAATATGTTCAATAATATAAACATTAGCTTAAAGGTGTGAAAATGGCAACATTAGTTGGCTAGCGAAGGAACATTGCGCTGGGAAAGCGCGGGAAACTTCGAGGAATGTAGTTCAGTTTTGCTTTTGTGAATTTTAATTTTAATTTTTTAGTTTAAAACTAAGAGGAAAGTTTGGTAGTGTATATAATTTCTAGTATTTAGTGTGTATATTTCTATTTGTTACTATAATTTGGACCCGTAGGTGAGTTTTTGTATATAATTGTACATATGTAATATTTAGTATGAACAAACCCCCTGATAAAAAATATCGGGGGGTTCCAGGCATCATAGGCCTGAATCTCCCCGTTGGCTCTTCAGTTGTCGTTGTTTCTGATCATGAGGATCAAAATGAGGACAGTAAAATGGATACAGATGGATCATTATCATCTAAACAAGGCGAGACTGGACGGAAGCGTTCAAATTTTATAAGAATTTGCCGTCAATGTACGAAACGCAGAAAGAAGAAAAATTTTGGACAGTCCAATATTACTGGAAATTATTGTCGATGTGAAACGAAAAACATAATCGAAAATTCCATACTTTTTAAAAAAATTACCCCTGTGGAAAATGAATCGCGTAGTAAGACATCTCAAATTATCCAATCTCATGACACGTCATCGTCACATTCTAAAGAATCAACCCCTAATCCCCAACTTGCCACACAACCAAAGTCACAAACCGAGACCCGCCAGGTAGGTCGCAGTGAGTATCAGCAGTCAGATACTTCTCCCTATCTAATTCATGTGCAACGAGTAGAAACTTCCCCTTCAGATGGAACAATTTTACACCCTATTACATTTGGCTATTTCCTTAAAAAAAAAAATTTTCAGAATATTGTTCCTGGGAGTGTTAAAAGGATTGGAAGGAACCGATGCGCAGTTGCCTTTTCGAATTTCAAGGACGCTAACGAATTTTTACAAAATGACCTCCTGAATGCAAATAGATTAAAAGCTATAATTCCAACTTTCAATGTCACCAGAATGGGATTAGTCCGTGGCATTCCAGAAGACTGGAGTGATGATGACATTTTATCAAATATTTCTACCCCCATAGGTTGTGGAGAAATACTAAAAACTATAAAGTGAAAATCAATGGTTCTACTTCTTGGAAACCATCTCAATCCATTGTTGTTACTTTTGATGGCCAAGTCTTACCCAAAAGAATATTTTTATGCTATAATGCCTTACCAGTTCAAATCTATATTTACCCAACTATTCAGTGTTTCCGTTGTTGCAAATATGGTCACACTACAATACAGTGTCGTTCTTCACTACCAAAATGCTTCAAATGCGGTGCTGGACACCTTGGTGAATCGTGTACAAAGGAAGAAGATTCTGCTTCCTGTATAATGTGCGGTGGGTTCCACTTTGCTACAAGTAAAGTTTGCCCGGAATTTTTACGCCAAAAAGATATTAAGACGAAAATGGCACACAACTTTATTTCATTTGCAGACGCTAGTAAATTATTTCCTCCCGTATCTAGATCTTATGCTGATGTTTTAAATTCCATATCTATTAACCCCAACAAGTCTTCCGCTGATATATCTACCCACTCTAGCACTGATCGTAATAGCTACAAAAAGAGAGTTTTTCAAAAGCCTCGTTCTCCGCCAAAAACCCAAGCTGGATATGACTGTGTTGCCCACAGAGCTCTTCTAAAAGAATTCGAGATTCCGACTATTGCTAATGGTTCTGCTTTAATTACAAAAGACACAGAACCCAATGAGCCGTCAGATTCTATTGTAAATACCATTATATTACTTATTACCTCGTTGCTGCAGTCAAATCCCTTAAAACCGTCCTACGTTGCCTCTATTATTGATTTCTTAAATAAGGTTTCCCATGAAGGATCCAAAACTAATCTTGCATTATCATCCAAAGAGACGTCATAAAGTATTTTTTTTATTGAAAAGTATTATAGCCATCGATAGTTAAAGTTTTTTTAGTAATTAAGATAATGTTATTAGTTTTTAATAATGTTTCGTGTTTGTCCTACCTTGCATGACTACGGTGTTGATTCTTTAGACTAGGTTTATCTTCACCTGCTCTCGTATGTCGTTATAATTTTGTCTTGATTCCTCCAGTCTCTTCATGTTTTATTTTTAATAAATATCTTTAATGCTGTAGTTTATTTTTTGATTAAGTATTATAAATTGTATCTGTGTACGGTGTGCTATATTATATAAGGAGTTATTTAATTTTTTATTTATTTTTGATGTAGATATGTATAATAATTTTACCTAACTTTCAACTTTGTTGAGCTCTTTTTTTTTACCGTTTTATTAGTTTCCCTACCTTTTATAAAACTTGACACTGGCACAAAGTCCAACTAGTGCCATAATTAAAAAAAAACATTGCGCTGCAGCCACTGCAGGGTAGACAGGCGAGTTTTTTGTTTATAATAATCAAGGAGGTAAAACTGATTGTAAGAATCATAGAGGATAAAAATCAGAGTGACATGATATTTCCGAAGTAAAGAAAAAATCAGCTTGTCATATTATTGTCACAAAAATAATCAACAAGGCAAAAATATACAATTTACATTTAATTTTTAGTTAGATCTTATCAAATAATTAAATATTGAATGAGCGTACGTGGTTGTGAGTGTGAAGGTATTATCTACTGATATAAATAATATGGGGCATAGCAGAAATATAGCACAAACACAGCATGCTCAATGGTGCTTACCTAACCTACCTACTACGAGATCCTCTGTGAGCGTCAGGTCCGCTTGATAGGCGTCTGAAAATTTACGAAATGTATACTATAAAACTGTACCTAAACAGTACTTCAGGCATTTACATTATAAAGCAATGCTCGATCCATTCTGATGTGTGGTTGGCTTGCACATTACAGCATCTAGCCAACGCGTATGAACCTTAATCTGTAACATGTATCAGTAAACTGTACCTAAAAAGTACCTTAAAAAAGCGGCCACTTCATGACGATTACTTATCTGTCTCCTGAGCAAAGGACCAGAGTTCGATTCCAGCCTTATATAATAAATTGTTTGCCCCTTGGTGGGGACGTAGGCATATAAGCTGTTGATGATGATATTCTTTGTTTCTTATCATATGGGTTGTAAGTTACGACATACAACCTGATCTCAGCACAAACCCTGGTGTTAGAGTTATGGAGCCGCCGAAGGTTCCTGACATGACTTACGACTATTTTCCGTAAGTAATAGCCGGGACCAGCTGCCCAGCCTGCAATGCCCTAACACATGTCATCACCGGGATTCAAATCCGGAACCATCGAAACCAAAACTGTATCTACGCTGATGAGCTGAATGAAATGTGCATGTTTGTATTCCAGCGTCAGGAACATGCGCTGCGGCTGCGCGGCGCGAGCAGTGAGTGAGACAGAGCGAGGACTAAAGCGCGGCGCGTGCGGGAGGGAGCGGGACAGATGCCGTTCTGCTCGTGCCCCAGCGGGCTGGTGGTGACGGCGCTGGTGACGCTGCTGCTGCTGCCCGCGCAGTACTACCTGCCGGACTTCGGCTCAGTCCCGGTGAGAACACCCTCAACCATATTATATCGTCATCGTCTCAGCCGTAAAACGTCCACTGCTGAATAGGTTTCCAAGGTGAACAGTCCCAGCGCCGAGCAACTTTCTCTGACCACCCCGTGGGAGGCCGTCCGACACTACGCCTATAATAGGAGGTACAGACGATGGCCCACCTGACATCATGTCCTGCGTGCCCGTGTCACCTGCACGCAGAAAGATTTGATGGACGCCACACAATCCGCCGTCCAAGTGGCCACATTCTGGGCTACAGCAATATAAGTTTCGACTTGCCGTCGACTTGCTAAGAAGAAGAAGAAGATACAGTTGCTTACAACTGTGTCAGCGGAACCCCTCACTGTAAGAGGGCAAGCAAGCAAACACTTAGTTTTAGATGGATTAGGGCTTTAATAAAAAATTGGTCATGGGAATATTGAACTGCACAAAAAGTAAGTAGAACTTAAAGCATGGCAAGGCACAGTTCTGATTTGATTCCAAGTTGTTTCGTCAGAATGTCTACCTGTATCAGATATTCTGGTCTGTCACAAGTTCAATAAAACATACATAGACATTTTTTTATCCAGTCACACAAAAACAAAACAAATTGTTACTCAGATAATGTGTCTGTGTATGTCTGATCCTACCAGCCACTTCGGAGATAATGTGTCTGTGTATGTCTGATCCTACCAGCCACTTCGGAGATAATGTGTCTGTGTATGTCTGATCCTACCAGCCACTTCGGAGACAATGTGTCTGTGTATGTCTGATCCTACCAGCCACTTCGGAGACAATGTGTCTGTGTATGTCTGATCCTACCAGCCACTTCGGAGATAATGTGTCTGTGTATGTCTGATCCTACCAGCCACTTCGGAGATAATGTGTCTGTGTATGTCTGATCCTACCAGCCACTTCGGAGATAATGTGTCTGTGTATGCCTGATCCTACCAGCCACTTCGGAGATAATGTGTCTGTGTATGCCTGATCCTACCAGCCACTTCGGAGATAATGTGCCTGTGTATGCCTGATCCTACCAGCCACTTCGGAGATAATGTGTCTGTGTATGTCTGATCCTACCAGCCACTTCGGAGATAATGTGTCTGTGTATGTCTGATCCTACCAGCCACTTCGGAGACAATGTGTCTGTGTATGTCTGATCCTACCAGCCACTTCGGAGATAATGTGTCTGTGTATGTCTGATCCTACCAGCCACTTCGGAGATAATGTGCCTGTGTATGCCTGATCCTACCAGCCACTTCGGAGATAATGTGTCTGTGTATGTCTGATCCTACCAGCCACTTCGGAGATAATGTGTCTGTGTATGTCTGATCCTACCAGCCACTTCGGAGATAATGTGTCTGTGTATGTCTGATCCTACCAGCCACTTCGGAGACAATGTGTCTGTGTATGTCTGATCCTACCAGCCACTTCGGAGACAATGTGTCTGTGTATGTCTGATCCTACCAGCCACTTCGGAGACAATGTGTCTGTGTATGTCTGATCCTACCAGCCACTTCGGAGACAATGTATCTGTGTATGTCTGATCCTACCAGCCACTTTGGAGACAATGTGTCTGTGTATGTCTGATCCTACCAGCCACTTCGGAGATAATGTGCCTGTGTATGTCTGATCCTACCAGCCACTTCGGAGATAATGTGTCTGTGTATGTCTGATCCTACCAGCCACTTCGGAGATAATGTGTCTGTGTAGGTCTGATCCTACCAGCCACTTCGGAGATAATGTGTCTGTGTATGTCTGATCCTACCAGCCACTTCGGAGATAATGTGTCTGTGTATGTCTGATCCTACCAGCCACTTCGGAGATAATGTGTCTGTGTATGTCTGATCCTACCAGCCACTTCGGAGACAATGTGTCTGTGTATGTCTGATCCTACCAGCCACTTCGGAGATAATGTGTCTGTGTATGTCTGATCCTACCAGCCACTTCGGAGACAATGTGTCTGTGTATGTCTGATCCTACCAGCCACTTCGGAGACAATGTGTCTGTGTATGTCTGATCCTACCAGCCACTTCGGAGACAATGTGTCTGTGTATGTCTGATCCTACCAGCCACTTCGGAGATAATGTGTCTGTGTATGCCTGATCCTACCAGCCACTTCGGAGACGACCCAGTACGAGTCTCAACTTCTTTTCTTTGTCGTCATTTTTTACCAAAGCACAACAATTTTCTACTTAACTTAGAAATTTTGAAAATTTCGCATACCCTTACCCAAGTAGCACAAACTGGTGTTAAAAAAGTTTAGAGCTAATTCTTATACTGGCTTAGGCTGCATTACAAAGCGATATAGCTAGCTCTACAACCCCAAAAAGGGGCGACTGAGCGACCCACCTATAGCGCCATTAATTGGTTTAATTGATCTACAGTAGCGGTACTAAAGCGCTTGAACGGTGGCAGTAATGAGTATTAGCGTTATTAAGGGTCTAAGTGGAGCAACACTACCACAGTAGCTTTGGATGTTAGAGCTCTTCTTTAGTTCTGTAGTTATGATATAATAACATTGCGTAACAAGACAAAATGGTGTATGGTTTGTTTAAGTTCAGTGTGATTTGTAAACGTTAGTCATATTTTATTTACTATTTGTGCTAAAATGCCTAGAAAGCTATATTTTAATGCGAAGTAGGGTTTACTGTTGGAATGGGTACTAGTTTTCATCTCATTTTTCACGCGCCTCCATAATTTGTACGTTTTGCAAAAAAGAAAACATGTAAACATTACTAACAATAATATATATATTGACTCGGACATTAAGTATTTGCAGTTTTAATAGTAAATGTAAATTGTCATGTGAAGTTTTTTGTTGAAACTGATAAATATGAGTGTTTTTTTGAGAATTTATGTGAAAATAGTTATATAATTTGTGAAAAAAATATAACCTAAAATATAACCCAAATTAAAAATATGGCGTCTACGATACAAGAGCTTAAACCTTAAAATGCCCCTTAGTTAACACTTTCGGTGTAATAAAGGTAGCAGAGTGTAGTTATTAGATGCTTTTGGTAATTTAAGCTATCGAAACTGATAGTTTATAGATCTTGAAGTAATATGTTGGTGCTTAGGAACTCCAATAGACGAACATTCTAAACTTGATTTTAGGGTTCCGTTATAAAAATTGTTTGAACATTTTGAAAAGAAAAACCAAGATAATAAACTTCAACAAAAAATATTTGGATAGTAAAGTAATGTAATTTGTTTAATATAGAAACAATCATACTACCTAAATACGACCGAAAGTTCTACAAGATAAGTAATTTCGCTTTAATTCTGTATAACGACTGTTACAAGCACTTTTGTACGGCTTATTGTTCTTGATTGGGTTGAAATTACACCAAAATTAAACCTAAGGTTGTAGAATGACAAATTATAACACAACTATATATTTGCTCTTTAGTGGCATTTACTAACTCTATTAAAGAACAAAAGTATTTGTCTAACTCTCTTTTATGACATAAAGTGTTACAATAGCAATTTATAGACTATCTATGGCGCCAAAGACTGCCAAAAGTTAATTTATATCGCTTTAAAGTATAAAGCGGTGGTACAAAAGCAATAAAATCAGTTCTTATAGAGGCTGATTTGAGAAAGTGGTACAAGTTTCTTATACGCGTATTTTGAGCAACATATAAATTCCAATATTAAAAGGCCTAAAGTTCTCTGGAAAAATTTAAAAACAACGATTATACCTGATTCTAAAAATCACCAGGAACTACCTCAACATCTCCTTGTACCAGACGACATTAACAGACACTTCCTTAATGTACCGGGCAGTGATGGTGTGACCATTTCAAACCTAAGCTTTTTTGAATGGAATAGGGGTGTCACTAGTACTTTCAAGATACAACCTGTAACGGAGGAAGTAGTGGGTAAAATAATACTCAATATAAAATCTAACGCGGAGGGAATTGATCGTTTATCTAGGGACATGATACTTTTAACTCTACCTCAAAATCTGCCTGTCATTACAGGTATAATTAACAAATCGATCACTACTAGTTCTTTCCCTGAGTTATGGAAAACGGCTATTGTTCGGCCGATACCAAAAACTAATAATCCCAATGAATTTAAAGATCTCCGCCCCATAAGTCTACTTGCTTTTCTGTCGAAAATCCTTGAAAAGGTCGTGTACGATCAGTTAATAAAATATTGCGAGTCAAATAATATTCTCCCTGACTTACAGTCAGGCTTCAGGAAGGGGCGTAGTACGGCAACTGCCTTGGGAGAAGTAGTAGACGATATACTCTTAAATCAAGATAAAGACAAAGCTACTGCTTTAGTCCTCTTAGATTACTCACGAGCTTTTGACTCAATAAATATTTCTCTACTGCTGTCAAAAATGGCATACTATGACTTTGATAACACTGCAATTAAATGGCTCCACTCATATTTAACCGGTCGTTCCCAGCAAGTGGTAATTAAAACATCTAACGGCTCGAACCTAGCTTCCCAAAAGTGCTATGTTAATAGGGGTGTGCCGCAGGGGTCCATTCTGGGCCCTTTGCTATTTATTTTGTATTCAGCTGATTTACCTCAATCTATTAGGAATTGCAAATACCATCTATATGCGGATGATCTTCAGATTTATCTACCTATAAGCAAATCTGATGCAGCGAGTGGCATTATAGCTTTGAATCAGGATCTCGATCGTGTTGCGCGATGGTCCAAGAAAAATGACCTAGTACTTAATCCTACCAAAACCAAGTACCTTATCCTTGGAACTCCCAAGCAAATAGGAAGTGTCGTAGCTCAACACCCGACGGTTACTATGTTAGGGCAGGATATTGAACGTGTGCAGGAGGCTAAAAATTTGGGATTATTAATGGATGGCGGTTTACGTTTTGAAAATTTCGTGTTGGATACCGCTCGTAATTGTTTCTATAGGCTCAAAGTGCTCTATAAAATTAGAGATTTAATTTTAGTTGATTTACGTATTTCGCTATGTGAAGCATTAATCTTGTCCAAACTCAATTACTGCATTACTGTGTATGGCCCCTGCCTTCATGCCAGGTCACAAAAATTGATTCAGCGCATACAGAACGCCTGTGCCAGGTATTGTTTTCGAGTTCCACCGCGCTCTCATGTTACACCTTACTTAACTTCTTCTAAAATATTAAAAATGAAAGAACGGCAACAGCTTTATACAGCAACCATGTTGTTTGGTGTAATCAAATATAAATGTCCTGAGTATCTCAACAAAAAACTTGAGTGGCGAACACCTCGGAATCCCGATACCCATAATATCAGAACCTGTGTTCCGCCCCTACAAATACCTCGACATAGAACAGCAGCGTTCCGCAGTAGCTTCAGGTATAATTCTGCTAAAATCTGGAATAACATACCTCCTCCTATAAGAAATATCAGGTCAATCAGACTTTTTAAAGCTTCATTAAAAATACATTTACTAGATATTTCGCCCTAACTAACATGCGAATTATATCTGGATCTCCTTATTTTCTGTTGCTGTTTTATATTCTATATTATATATATGTATTTTTATTATGTTTCACTATCGCTATTATTATTATACTCATTACTATTTACATCTGAAACCTTTTTATTATACACACACTGCTTAACCCTCTTCTCTTCTCGTCCATTTCTGTGTCGCTTGCGCTAACTAACCTTAGGTTTCTGGCAGAATTACCAGCGTCGCAGCCAGCTGCTGTGACAACAAGCTGAGCCAGCGCCTTTTCACTGTCACACACAGTACAACACAGTTGACTCACCTTATGTTCGTTTTTGTGCCTTTTACTCTAGTAATTATCTTGAAATTGTTTCAATGTACTCGAATTTGTTTGTCTGTTGTATTGTGTGTTTTACAGTGAATAAATGAGTTTTCTATTCTATTCTATATACACCTTTTGTACATCAATGGTTGCCCTATGCTATATAAAATGCTTATATAGAGCTGTAAGAAAATACTATAGCTTTTAAAACACTGCTCTACTTCTTAAACCTGTCTAAGAAGCTGTATAATTCGCCTTTGTGCTAGTTGGGTAGTTTCATCCATTTCGACTGGGAAGAATATGTCATTTCCTTATTGGCATCACACAGGAGGAGAAGCCTTTGACGTCCCCTCTCTTGCCCGCACCAGCGCCGACGCTCCCCGCGCCCCGCCCCGAGCCCCCCTGGCCCGCCATCGACCTGGTCTACTGGCCGCCGCTCGACCTGGTCTTCACCTTCACGCTGCTCGTCATCGGCTTCCTGACCTACCTCTGCGAGTGGATACAGAGGAAGCTCATGGAGAGGAGGATAGTTAAGGTGAACTTAAAGTAGGAGATCGTCGGCGGTGTGGTGCTTTCCGATCGGGAGACGCTGGTTCGAACCCCACCATGTTATACTGAGTACGATGTTTCTTACTGTGAAAGATAACATCGTAAGGAAATCTGCATACACTTAAAGGTCGTGGGTGAAGTCTAGCGACCCGCACTGGGCCAGCGTTGTTTACGACCTGTTTGACCTGATTCAGAGTAGGCTTGGAATCCTTGTTGGGGACGTGTGTGAGCTAAACAACAAGTAAAACTAGAAGGTACATTTATATGGGATGATAGAATGTAACAGACTGTGAGTATAAGGTCCTATTCTTCTACCCTTTCTAAAAACCTACCATCATCAACAGCTCATATACGTACGTCCCCACCGAGGGGCTAGAGCCTACCCTGAATTAAGGCGATTAGGCCTTAGTCAACCCCGCTGGCCCAGTGCGGGTTGGTCGACCAATGTAAGGAAAAACCTACCATACCACCTTACGAATACGGCACCACACCGACACTCTGTGCTAGTCGCGATCTTCATCAGCTCTTTTAGTAAGTAGTATCTGTTCCAGTTGAACCAGTACCTAGGCGCGTCGGTGGAGCGTCTCCGCGCGTGGGACGCCCAGCAGGAGCAGTTGGAGGCGACGCTGCGGATGGTGCAGAACGCCACGTCGGAGTACAACCTGCTGCTGTACCTGCTGCTCCGCCAGCACCGCTGCCTGGCCTCCGCCGGGCCGCCCTCCAACTGCTTCTTCGACAAAGACCTCGACGACGAAATCAATTTTTTAAGGAACTCCTCGCTCGTGGTTTGAGCGCTTGTATTGTAGAGTTTCGGATGTTACGTTTACTTGTTGTTGTTAATAAATATAGTCTGTTTTTATACGTAGTTTGTAAATTTTTTCAACTTCTTCTTTGTCGTGAGGTCGATAACCGATCCCCAGACCTAGTCTATTTTCTTCTAGATGGAGTCACGTTCATAAGTGGAGACAATCACGTGTCTTTCAAAAAGTATGTTACCTACCTATTTTATCTTAATATTTGATACATACCGCTGCAAGCCCAAGGTCCATTCTGGTCCACGGCCAGGTTTTTTTCCTGTGGTCCACCAGGTAAATGATAATTTTCAAATTTTTTAGAGAACCGTCGTACATGGAAAAAATTATATATCCGGATCTGGCGGACAATGCACATGAGCTACCTAAATCGTAAAAACAACTAATAAAAAACAGAACCCTTGTTAGATTAGATCAAGGGTGCTCAGGATGAAGCCCATTCACACCAGTATGAAAAACAGGAGGTTATTGTTCTTGTGCAATATTTTGTTTATAGTCTAAATTGAGATAGAATCGCCGCTGTATCACGGCACGCCCCTTGCAGGATCACTGTCGTTCGTGTCGTATCGTATCTGTCAGTGTATGCACGATTATCCTCAAGACAATTGGGTGAATAAAGTTAAAAGGTATATACCTACATTTAGATGACTGTACGACGACATACACTCTGAGATGCTGCGGATGGTGCAACCTCGGCCGGAGTACCAAATCTGTTTAAACATGAGCTAAAGGCATTGGCGAAAGCCTTTGGTGGCTCAATAATTACTGATATCAGATTTGCGAGGTCGATTATCCATATAGGTACCACATAGTACAATACCTACCTCTTCGTGAGAGGTAATCTTTCTGCGGGTCACGTAGGTAAGACAGTCTTATATATTCAGCAGTCTTTTCCTGAAATTAGTCAATCAGTATTCCACGCACCGCACCAGTCGAACGTTCGCTCGTTTCAATCCTCGTCACTTGATTTGATCAGTTCGCCAAATAGATAAGAAGCGACGAGCCCCAATACATCTAAAGAAGAAGTTAAGTATGTGGATGTCGTGCGGATACGACCGGAGCGAAATTAGGTAACTACTGTTCATTAAAAATATGATTAAAAGCCCAAACACGATCATGCTGTGTAGTTGAGGCTCCATCGACTCATCGACATTACTCCAGTTCGATGCTACCATTTAATTGAATTGTCTTCGAAGTTACCTTTAAGGTGAACGCACCTTATCCGCGTCGAACGCGCCGAACGAATCGAATTTTAGAATTATTTATATTAAATTCTATAAAACCCCGCACACCTGACCGCGTCGAATCGTCCGAATCGGGAAGAAACCGAAAATTCTTAGACGAATGCGGATGATGACGACGACATCTAATTCGGCGCGGACGATGCGGTCGAATCGATCGATGCACTCGCATTCTGACGATTGCGAGCAGTGTCACCAGATTTAGCAGAATCCTGCGATTTTAACCCCCAATTTAGGGCTTAGCATATCATGTCACAGAACTGTTGGCAGTTTTTAGCAGAATCTAATGAAACCTTGGAAATTAGTTATTTAGTTAGTACTTGCAGAATTTTTGCATTCAAAACAATGTTTAACAGAGTTCGGCAGATTTTAGCGGAGCTTCTAGCATAATAACTAATTTAAATCTGGCAACACTGATTGCGAGTTTGAGAACGATTTTCCCGGCGCGGTCGACTTGTTCGCTGAGGTCGTTCCTTTCGGTGCGGTTAGTTATGCGAGGCCTTGATTGACTTCGATTCGTTCGGTGCGTTCGAGTCGAACGAGTGTGCGTATACCTTTAGCCAAACAAAATAATATATACGTAGTGAAGTGAGTAGTCGAAATAGTACATTACTATGTAGTACCTTGGATTTAGATGTCTACTTGTATCGAACTAAAATTATAAGTTCTAATCTTTATCACTTTATTACTTCGACTTCTTGAACCATTCATTGTTATAATATTTTCCTAATTCAATGATTAGTTTACTTCATTATGTAAAATAAATAACAAAATAGTACGTTAAAAATAAAAGAGACGAAAATTACAAACCGCCATATTGCATGCTTTTCTTTTTTGTTCTGTGCCAGTGTCATATACATAGTACATACAGCCAACTCCAATCACCACGATTCATATAAAATTTGAATTTAGAACATAAGAGTATGCTGTAAAAAGGCTCAAAAACATTGACATTTCTAGACGAAAGTTACTTTGCTGGCCTAGGCCGTTTGCACATTGCACATTGGCACATTGCTGGCCGCTGTTCTGTTTTGTATGGTCAGTGTTTGTATGGGACAATGTTTCGTCCAAAAATGAATCACTTCGCGTACTGTTTTTTTACAGTAATGATCACATTTTCGAGCGTATCGGAGAAAAAAATTATTATTTGAACCGGAAAGAATAACATACATAGTGTCATCGTCATAGTGTACCTACTCTGTGCAGTGTACAGCGTTTAGTAACATCCTTTTATCGCGAGGGTTGCAAGATCTACGACCGATCTTATAAAAAGGTATGTTTGTTACTTTGTTATGGAGATTAGCTATTACTTACTAATCCAAGACATAGATAAATTAAGGAAGTATCCAAGACATGAAATCTGATTATTACAAAGGGGCTGCTCACAGATGGATAACAAGTAGAAAATAGCCTTTTAAAGAGCGGCGGTGGTGTATTGGCTAGGGCCGTTGCCTTTCGTCCAGAAGACGCGGGTTAAATCCCCACCACCTTCGAATTTTGAATTCACATCATGATTTAATCGACGCTCTTACGTTCAAGGAAACATTGTAAGGAAATCTGCACACTCATGTGCAGAAATTAAAGGTGGGGAGCTGGGGACGTATATGAGTAGTTGATAATCATAATTAAAGGTGGGGAGCTGGGTACGTATACGAGCAGTTGAGAATGATAATTAAAGGTGGGGAGCTGGGGACGTTATGAGCAGTTGACAATCATAAATATTTTAGATTAATCGAAAACAACCAAAAACGTAAACCTTCCGGCGGGACTTGAACCCACGACCTTCGGCCGCAGCCAACGTGCTTACCAACTACACCACAGAGGGCATAGTGGCAGCGCCGAAATTCGTTCTTGCTTGTTTTCTATGAAGTCATGACGTCACCCACAATGGGCAACCGCTTGGCACGTTACAGCGTGCATAGCGACATCTGTGGTAGTCGTTACGAACTATTTCCACTCGATCACTCTTAACTAGTAAGCACAAGATCGAACGATGCCGCCTGTGATTTTTTTAAAACTTCCGTTTTACGGTATATTTCACTTGTTGTTTATATTCAAACAATAGAAAGATATTAAATATTTTAGATTCATCGAAAACAACCAAAAACGTAAACCTTGCGGCGGGACGTGAACCCACGACCTTCGGCCTATACGCAGCCAACGTGCTTACCAACTACACCACGGAGGGCATAGTTTTTGATAATTAAAGGTGGAAGCTGGAGACGTATATGAGCAGTTGATAATCACAATTAAAGGTGGGGAACTGGGGACGTATATGAGCAGTTGAGAATCATAATTAAAGGTGGGGAGCTGGAGACGTATATGAGCGGTTGATAATCATAATTAAAGGTGGGGAGCTAGGGACGTATATGAGCAGTTGATAATCATAATTTCAGAGTATTTTGATATTAAACATACTTTTAATTAAAAAAAAAAAGCTTTTGAAAAAGGCAACCTAAATCTAGTAAATAAAAAAAAAAAACTAAAATTTAAGAAAAGAATTTATGTACTACTCGTGAAACTTAATACTTACTTCCATATTAAAATAACATGTGAATCACGAAAGGCATATAACAATAAGTAACAAAAATCAAACATTTATCGAATGTACCTAAATTAGAATAAAGTTTCAAGATACTTATTTTTTGGTTTACCAGTATAACCACGGACTGAAGCGTGTGTACAACATCTATAATAATCATAATTAGAAAAGAGTTCACTTATTATTATCATAATTCTAGTAAGTATTCTTAGACATTAATAAAATCATATACAAATCACAAAAAAGATAAAACTTAAGACA
The DNA here is from genome assembly GCA_951230895.1 of Carpatolechia fugitivella. NCBI lineage: Eukaryota > Metazoa > Arthropoda > Insecta > Lepidoptera > Gelechiidae > Carpatolechia > Carpatolechia fugitivella. The sequence goes on from OX579664.1 coordinate 15,138,742, forward strand.
CAAAAAAATAAACAAAAATGTTGCAGCTTTTGCAAAATAAAACAAAAGATAGTAAGGTTCCGTCGAGTTCTCGGAGCTTCGTTGCTTAGCAGCTGGAGGATCCTTACCCAGCAGCTGGAGGATCTGTACCCAGCAGCTGGAGGATCTATACCCAGCAGCTGGAGGATTTATATCCAGCAGCTGGTGGATCTATACCCAGCAGCTGGAGGATCTGTACCCAGCAGCTGGAGGATCTATACCCAGCAGCTGGAGGATCTATACCCAGCAGCTGGAGGATCTATACCCAGCAACTGGAGGATCTATACCCAGCAGCTGGAGGATCTGTACCCAGCAGCTGGAGGATCTATATCCAGCAACTGGAGGATCTATACCCAGCAGCGAGCTGTAAAGAAAGTTCAAAATATTTAGTGAATAATAGCCCTTGTAGCCGTAGCATTTGGGCTCTCCCGCGCCGCTTTACCTGCTTTGTGACTGGCCATAGCCATGCTTCTGGGTATGTGGTCAACCAAAAATCACTTTGTGAGACTCTCCCTAATTTTCTTAGGTAATTGTAATTTGAATCGCCTATTCTGTGCAGAAAGCACGTAAAGCCGTCGGCTATTACTATCTGTCCGAGACATGGCAGGCAGAAGGCTGGAATCACGGATCGTGGCTGGAATGCTCTATTACGCTCTCGCGGCTAAACTACTGAACCGATTTTGATGAAATTTTGTACAAAGAGATAGTTTACTTCCCAAGATAGACATACTTTTTAACGCGAGACAATATCTAATTCCCACGACGCAGCAACATTACTAACTAACAGCGTCATCTTAGAAACGCGCTCGGAATTATAGCGCTTAGTATATACGTTCATAGATGTTATAATAGCTTAAGTTTTGAAAACTAGAAAATTTATAAACAACGCGGGCGTAGGCGCGGGCATGACAGCTAGTATAAAATATAACTTGAATGGTGTTACATACCATTAAGACTTTCATCATGAATTTTCTTTTTTTGTAAGGCGGCTTCGGTTTTTCTATGGGCTTGCCTCCATTCAGCCGCACCATCTCCCTGTATAACTGCGTTCTCATTGCTAGGTACAGCTTTGCTTCGTGCAATATGTCTGTCAATGAATCATTACATTAATTTGAAATTCCGGATTCAATTCCCAGCTTGGGCAGATACAATTTATTAATGATTTTAAGTAATTGTTCTACATCTGGATGTTATTTGCAGCTCTGAGCTGTGTGATGTTCAGTGTAGGTTGTAGGTATTGTGGCTTTTTTAATAAAATTATACAGATTGCATGGAAAAACTAATAATTATTAGGTACCTGTTGAATAGCAGAAAATGACTTTATATACATTCCACATTAGTCCAACACCGAGATGGTGGTAATGGGCCTCAACTTCTTCCTCCGTCTCATTGTGCGGGTAGGAGACGAAGCCCGAGCGCTCCCCATTACGCCTAAGAGGGTTCCGGCGGTGCACCCAGTCAGAGCGGACGCAAGCGAACTCGCCCTTCAAGCTGCGGGGTGGACGGTCTTCGAACTTCACCACATAGAACTCGGCTCTACCTTCCTGAAGAAAGTTCTGGTGACCTTGTTCCATTTTCTTTATTTCCTTCTCTAAGATACTCTTTTTCTGAAAATAATAGTGCAGGTTCAGTGTGCAACTTGTAAACACCATACTTATAATAGTGCAGGTTCAGTGTGCAACTTGTAAACGCCATACTTATAATAGTGCAGGTTCAGTCTGCAACTTGTAAACACCATACTTATAATAGTGCAGGTTCAGTGTGCAAAGTGCAACTTGTAAACACCATACTTATTTTACTTTTGAATTTGTCAAGTTGCTATTTCTATATAAATTTACAGTCAGCTAACTGTGCACATCAATAACAATAATATTATGAACATTTCAGGAATTCTAAATAATTTCAGTAATGCAAGCCAATACAAGAAATAATTATTGACTGCATACATAGTTGTAGTGCATCTGCTTGCAAAATTATAGGTTCCATACAACTTGGTAAACTTAATTTCATCCAAAACTCAATTTCTTTTTTTTTTTCGCCTAATTTCATCGAGTTTTATAGCTAGCTGAGCTATAGAACAATGATTAGTAAATGCTAAATACCTCTGATGGTAAAACTGTTTCATGGCTGGTGCTGGGAGAGGCTCTGCCCCGTTTGACTTTGACCTTGACCCCTGCTTGTTCACTTGATGAGTCGGAATCCTCCTGTAATGTTTCATCACAATCAGTTTATTACATCTTAAGAAACAGTTTGAGTATCTCAATATTTGAATCTGACTTTGCTGATCATTTAAAAAGCTTCCCAATTTGAAATTAATTACTTCCTGTCTAATCTTAAGAGGTCAAACTAAATAATATGCCTACCAATTTATGCTTGACTTACTTTGTAGCTTCCCAATTTGAAATTCATTACTTCCTGTCTAATCTTAAGAGGTCAAACTAAATAATACGCCTACCAATTGATTATATTTTGGTCAAAAGGTCTTCAGGGTGGGGTTTTTCTGCTTACTATAGTTGGGTTATTATAGGATGGGTTCTGACAGCTTCAAAATTTTTCATACGACGTTAACAACTTTTTATAATAATATTCAGTTTAAAAACCATAATAGCTAAAATATTTATTAAAAAAAAAGTAACTTCACCTCTCATTTTATCATTAAACAGTATGTAATTTTACTTAGTAAATAAATGATTCTGCTGTTTGTGGTATTGGTTACTACACGTGCGCGATTTCCAAATTGGGTTTTTTGTATTAATATTGCTCAGATTTACTAAAATTTGTTCTGTCTTGTGTTGTACTTGTTTTGTTTTGGTATACTGGTAAGTTAATCATTGTTTGGTGATGGAAAGTGAGGAGCCCCCGGATGGGGGCGGAGATTCCTCTTCTGATGCTCGGCATCAGTCAGACACAGAGATGTTTATAGATGACGTAGTAACATCTGACGTGAAAAGAGTTTTGAAGGCTGCTAAACGCAATCAAGACTCGACTGAGTCTACTCAATCTAAACGAGATCATTCTTCTCCTCCCACCGCTTCGGTTCAGCACACATTTACTCTCCCGGAATTTAGCAGTACGAAACTGAAATATGGCGAGTCTGATAAAGCTCCTTTCATCGTTCATGTCTCTCGTGTAGAACCGGATCCAGCTGCTGGCCTTACTATTAGGCTGCTTAAGTTTGCCCAAATCATCTATAAAGGCGGGATTCCTGGTGTACTCAGGGAAGGTATTAAGTCTGCAGGTCGCAATCGGGTTGTAGTTGAATTTGAAAATGCAACTTATGCTAACAATTTTATCGACTGTCCTTTACTTCAGGAGCACAATTACAAAGCTGTAATCCCTTCGTTTCACGTTACCCGCATGGGCATTATAAAGTATGTTCCCATCGACTGGTCCATGGAAGAGTTTTTGGACAACATTGAATGCTCTAATTCCAGTTGTCAAGCTATTAAGGCGAGGAGACTTAACAGAAAATCCTTTGTGGATGGTAAGCCCGAATGGATTCCCACTCAGACTGTTGTAGTAACCTTCTTAGGTCAAATTCTACCTGAGAAAGTTTTCTGCTGCTACACCTCACTTCCAGTTGGCCTTTACACCCTCCCTACTATCCAGTGTAACAAGTGTTGTTACTTTGGACATACCCAAGACAAATGTAGATCCAAAGAGAGGTGCTTCAAGTGCGCCCAACCTCACCTTGGTCACAACTGCACTGTCCCTGACAACATGGCTTCATGTTTTTATTGTTCTGGTCCCCACTTTGCTACTAATCCCAATTGTCCTGAGCACATGAGACAAAAATCAATAAAAATTGTGATGTCTGAGGAAAACATCTCATATTCTGAAGCTTCTCTTCGCTACCGCCCTATCCGTCGTCCTACGTTTGCAGACTCCACTCGCTCGTCCCCACACTTATCTACCCCTACTCAACCTAACAGGTCTTCCTCTCATAGGTCTTCTTCTATTCTCTCGAACAGTTTTATTTCCACTCCCACTCGACCTTCAATGAGTCCTCTTACTCCTGTTTATGAGATTAAAAGTCTTCTTATCCCTCCCCCTTCTTCTCGACAAATATCTGCTCGTTCCAAACACCGTTCTCATCCTTACGGTGGTATGGGATTTGATAAGGAAGCTCATTCGCTTTTAACTAGATCCCCAAAGTCTTCCCAGCCTAATGGCTGTGCCCTTGTTAATCCTGGTTTAGATTCTCCCCCAGATTCAAATTTATCCGACATTATTCAACTTTTGTTAATTTTAATTGAAATTATCACTAAGAACAATATTGCCATACCGAACAATGTTTCTGAAAAGTTAAATCAATTTACTCCTAATTTAAACAAAAATGGCGACAGTTGTAGTCCAATGGAACTGCAAGAGCATTCGGCATAAAAAGTTTGAAATTATTTCACTTATTAACTTTCATAAGCCTTGCATTTTGGCTATCTCGGAGACGTGGTTGCCTCCAGGTTCTCGTTTTCGGGTTCCGGGATATTCGTGTCTCCGCGATGACCACATCAGTGGTTGGGACGGATGTGCCCTCCTTGTTAAACGTTCACTTACATATTCTTTAATCCCTCTTCCTTCCCATTCTTCAACTTTTAATATTGTAGCAGTTAGAACCCTAAACATTACTTTCGTATCTATTTATGTCCCTTATCCTAATTCCTCAATTTTATCTGAAATTGATTCCATTCTTTTATTGTTACCTCCTCCCTTAGTTGTTGTAGGAGATTTTAATTGTCACCACACTATGTGGGGCTCCCTGCATTGTGACTCACCCTCATCTTCCCTTATTGACCTAATGGACAGTAATAATTTATGCCTTTTAAATGATGGTAGTCCCACTAGGAGAACTTCCCCTAATCAGAACCCCAGCTGTGTTGACCTGTCTTTTGTATCCCCTAATTTAGCTTCCCAGTGCTCTTGGAAGGTCCTTCCTTGTTCCCATGGGAGTGACCATCTTCCTATTCTTATTTCCTTCTCTCAATGTGTCTCTGTTTCACCTGTGTCTATTCCTCCCCTTCTTAAATATCGTCTTTCTAAAGCTAAGTGGGCTGAATATAGGGAGTTTGTTACGAGGCAGACAGATTTATTTCCTGACATTACAGCAGATAATTTCATACAGCTTTACAATGACTTTGTTTCTGCTCTGTTAGTATCGGCTGATCAAAACATTCCATGCAAGAAATCTCCCAAAGATCACATTCCTTCTCCTCATTCAGAATGCACGGAGATCATTCATAGTCGTGACGAGCAGGAAGATATTTTTCTGGAGAATCCTTCTTTGGAAAATTTTGTTAATTTTCAAAAAATTTATGCCAAATCCAAAAAGGAATTGTCGGGTAAGAAACGTAGTGGCTGGTCTCGGTTCTGTGAGAATCTCTCTCCGCGTGCTCCACCCTCAATAGTGTGGAAGAATTTTAAGAGATTTCGTGGTTCTTTCTTGGATAATAACCCAACCTTTAATGATCCTTCTGCTTGGCTTGATGACTTCTTGGATAATTTAGCTCCTCCTTTTGTTCCTCATGAAAATTGCTTTCCTTCCTCTTCTCCTCCCCCTCTTTCCTATGACCGGATGGATGATCCATTTACCTTTGATGAACTTACGTCCGTGTTAGATAATTTACATGATTCATCTCCTGGTATTGATGGCATTCCCTATTCTTTTTTAAAAAAATGTTCAGATTCTTCCAAATTAATTTTACTTTCCATTATTAATAAAATTTATGAAACTGGTATTGTACCGGACTCTTGGAAACATCAGATTATCATTCCTATACTTAAACCCAATAAAAATCCGAATGATCCTTTTTCTTACAGACCAATCGCATTGTCATCAGTCCTGGCCAAAATTATGGAACACCTCATTAAAAATAGGTTAGAATGGATTCTTGAAAGTAGAGGTATTTTGTCTAAAACCCAATTTGGCTTCAGGAAAGGCATGGGAACAATGGACAGCTTAAGCATATTTACATCAGAGATTCGATTGGCATTATCAAGGGGACAATATTTTGTTGGCGTCTTCCTTGACATTACTTCCGCCTATGATAATGTCCTCCTCCCACTACTCAGGCATAAAATGCTTCAGCTGAGTCTTCCTGCGAGGATGATAAATGTCATTTGTAACCTTTTTATGGCTCGTTCAATTTCTGTACGTGTTCAAGGTTGTTTACTGCCCCCAAGAACAGTGTGGAAGGGACTGCCTCAGGGTTCTGTCCTAAGTCCATTACTGTATAGCTTATACACAGCTGATCTTGACTCCTCATGCTCCTCAGATTGTAACATTCTCCAGTACGCTGATGATATAGCCTTATACCATTCTTCGGATACTATAGATGATTGTTCTGTCCGTCTTAATTGTGCTGTTCAAAATCTTAGTATTTGGTTATCTGACCATGGTTTAAGTCTTTCTGCTTCTAAGAGCTCTGTGGTAGTTTTTACTAGAAAAAGACTTATTCCGGATATTAATATTGTATTGGAAAATGACAGTATAGAGGTTAGCGATAATGCAAAATTTTTAGGGGTATATTTTGATTCTCGTATGTCTGGCACAGTTCACCTTAATTACATTAAAGAGAAATGTGAGCGAGGGGTTAATGTTTTAAGAGCTTTGTCAGGTGTCTGGTGGGGTGCACATCCCTATACCCAAAAACTCCTTTATAACGCTATCATCCGAAGCCACTTTGATTATGGGTCATTCTTACTTGAGCCTTGTAATAAATCCGCACTCGTTTTATGGGATAAAATTCAAGCGAAATGTTTGCGTATTATTTGCGGAGCTATGAAGTCTTCTCCTACAAAAGCGCTTCAAGTGGAATGCTTGGATCCTCCCCTTTTTTTACGCAGACAATTTCTATGCGATAGGTTCTTCTTTAAGGTTTCTCAAAATTCTTCCCATCCATTACTAACTTCTCTTTGTCATCTCTCTAATTTAATTCCTACGTCAAATTACTGGTCTCATAAAGAATCTCCTTGCCTGTACAAAAGCTATCAGAAATTTTCGGCCTGTTCTCCTGTTTTTCAATTCCCTGGCAATCCTTTGTTTGCAGTCCCTTTTCACTCTCTCGTTTATAAGCCTAATGTTATTACTTATTTTGGTATAGATAAAGAAGAACATGGAGCAAATATTCATTTTAATAAACTTTTGAATGAAAAATTTCCTGGTTGGCTGACTATGTTCACAGATGCCTCAAAAGTATCTAATGATGATCCTGTTGGCTCTGCTGTTTGGGTTCCTCGAATGAATGTTATTTTAAGTTTCAAATGCCCGTCTAAGCTTTCTGTTTATTCTGGGGAATCAATAGCAATTTTTGAGGCTGTCTCTCTTGTTGAATCCCATAAACTTAATAAAACCATAATTTTTACTGACTGTCGTAGTTGCCTTGAAGATATTCTAAAATTCCCGCTTCATTCTAAAAACATGCATCCTATCAACCTTAAGACCAGAGAACTTCTTTATAAGTGCCATACTGCAGAAATTGAGATAGTCCTTGCTTGGATTCCAGGTCACTCTGGCATTGCCGGAAATGAACAAGCTGACTTATGTGCTAAATGGGCCATTCGTAATGGGACAGAAACTTATTCCAACTGTTTTTCACAAGATTTGCGAATGCTTGCCAATACTGATTTAAAGGATCATTGGACTGAAGATTGGAATTGTTATCGCCTCATTAAAGGTAAACATTATGGTGGATTACAGCCGACTATCCCTTTCAAGCCTTGGTTTTTTAAATTTCGTGGTTCATCAAAATTTTCCACTTCAACAATAATTCGTTTGCGACTTGGCCATAACTGCAGTCCTTTTTTCTTGGCGAAGATCAGGGTACGGGATCACTCACTGTGTGAGTGCGGTCTTGACGAGGGTACCGTGGATCATATCTTCTTTGATTGCACCAGATTTCCTGTTTCTCTGTATGATGTCCTTCCTTCTTCTTTTCCTCGTCCCTTCAATATGAATTGTGTTCTTTCGTCTTTGCATCCCCCTGTTATATTCATATTATTTAAGTTTATCGAAAGATTTAATATAAAATTATGACTCCTGTATATTTATTTATTTTTAAACACATTAACTAGGATATAAGTTATTTATCTATCTACTAACAATATTTTTGTAGTTTAGGTACTAATATTGTGTTGTCCTGTTTGTTTTAGATTGTGCTACCGGTCATTTGGCAGAACGAGAAAATAAACATTTTTTGTTTCCACGTGTATTCTCCAACCTCGACACTGGCAGAATTGTCACCATTGACAGAGGCCATAAATATAAATATTGAATTGAATTAGTACATTCTTCTCGTTTGTGCTATGTTGAGTGTATACGTTGTCATTGGCAAAATACGTCCAATCTAGACGTGAAGCCATTTAAAAAAAAATAAATAAATAAATAAATAAACGAAATAATATTAATAAGTTTTTAAAATTTTAATCTGTCAGAGCTCATTAACCCAAGTATAAATTAACACTAATGTTGCTTAGAACTCACGGCATCGGGGGTGCGCGCGCGCCGTGTGCGCGACTGCTTCGTGCCGGCCTTGTCGCTGGTCGTGCCCTTCTTCCCCGCTCCACCTTTGGCGGCTTTACGGCCCGGCTTCTGATAAAAATAAGAAGAATACTTGTCAAATTAGGGTAGGCTCGGGTCCCTCGGTGTGGAGTGAGCTCATGAAGATAAAAACGCGTGTAAAGCAAAGCACAGTCACAGGGTTGAGTAATAAAAATAAGTGAAGATAGAACCTGGAATGCCGCACGCAGTTCTTCCTCGGAAGCAGCGGCACTCTCACGTTGTTGTTCGCTCTCTGCCATTGTTTGTTAATATGCCGACACTTTAATTTCTGTTTCAACTCAAATATACTATATGGCACTATTTCACTGTTTTTGGAGTAAAAACAACAAACTTTCGCGGCAAAACGATTTTTTTTTTATTTTTTTTTCTTCTTATAGCAACCGTCTAACGAATGAAATTATGAAAATGACATCTGCTGTCAATTCTCCTTGCGTTCCGAGATGCGCTGAAATCGATTAAAGCACCCGTAATCGCGTTCTAAATTACTGTCAGCTGTCCAAACCACAGACGTCGTCTGTGGTCCAAACGCATTACGTTTTTTTGCTTTTATGATCGCTAACAGCGCTGAAAGTCTGATTCAGAAAGCGCCTGTCTGTGCCTTTTTTTGTACGTTCCGAGATCTGATAATAGTATTTTTAACGCTGTCTGTCCGCTATCGATTTTGTGTAGTGTTTCAGAACTTTCAGACTTTCAGTGCGCTGACAGCTCGTTTTAATATCTGTATCACAAAGCCCCAAATACAGGCTGTATTCCGAATCAAATTTCACGGCTCAAAGTACTGACAGCGATTACTCGCGTACCGATTCAGAAATCACGATAATACGGCTCATGAGCGAAATCAAAACGGAACGGCGTTTGAGCGCGCTGAAACTGCTTATAACTCAGTCTTGCCAGATGTTGATTACCGTACCAAAACTGGCAAAATTCTAAATTATTATACGTATTAAAAAAGTATCGTACAGCTGTGAAAACAGCACTTTTCGCATGGCTAGTACCCAAAATAAGAAAAGGTTTGCGAATTTTTAAAAATGGAGATGTAAATAGGCACATGAAATTAAAAAAATACAAAAAAGAATGTTTGATATTTATATTTATATTTTATCAGATTGCCTATGATATTATCTTATGTATGTATGTGCCTGAGTCAAAACTATCGTAATATATACATAACCTACTCGATTACTATCGAACATCTCGCAACCCTAACCTACAAAACTGATTGATTTAAAATATTTCAGTAATTTATCTCCATTTCATAATTGAATAACGTGTTTTTAATTTTGTTCAACCAAATAAATATAAGACACGTTAGTTTTACATTTAAACATTAAACATTTAACTTTTAAAAATAAATACACAATATGTCAAAGTCGAATTTGACATTACGCTTACGTGAATTTCGCTCTGGAGCATGGGCGCCGTTAGCGAAAGATTATGGCGGCGGTCATGACGCAATCTGTGACGTCACAATGTGTTAGGTATGGATACATACCTACGCCTCTTTGCCTCTTTGGCTGTTACTGGCCACTTATATTTGAATTATTTTTGGAATAGTGAAGTTTGTCAGATGAAAAAGAGTACTTTTTATTTGGACGTCGATTGTGTAACATCTACTAAAGAAAAATATATATAAAAGTTATACTAAAGTTACCAGACTTATCATTAAAGCACCGCCCCACCCCGCATGCATCCTTATCCACTCCTTATCTAAAACGCCTTATATGGGAATATCTCATGGCGGGACCGAGCTATTAGGTCTATTTGAGGATGGTAGCGATTATATTCCTGGTGGGGAGGTGTTTTAAACGTTACGTCTGGTTGTTGCACGGGATCTCAGATTGTTTGTTGATGTTTTTACTGTTGATATCACGGGTTCATGGTCTTTATGTACTTTTGTTTTGCAATGAACACATAATGATGCCAGACTGTTTCAGATAACCGCTACTGATGGCTGTGCTGTGCTGATGGCCATTCAAGAAAAATCATAGTTGCAGTCATGGTGCGTGGTAGCGGCCTGGTTGCCGCACTCTGAGACGCAGGCCGCCATGTTGATGCCTGACTGATGATGACCATGGATGCAGCTATGATACGGGAGGGTATCTCTCCCGTGGGCCCTCACTGCCCACAAGTGTTGTGTCTGTGTGTCCGTGTACGCGAGTGTTAGTGATCGTAGGGAGTGTCGCGTTTTTTTTATTTAGGTTAAGCATGTTTTTATAGTTAGTTAGGGTGTAGTCATGATTTTTCCAAATTTCTTGATGTTGTTCATTTTGGCCCTAATTGTAGAATGATTCATAGTCTCAGCATGACGAGTACTTTTTCGCCTGTTTTTTGCTCGTCAAAATTGAAATAACTTGCGCCACAAACGCGTTGTTTACTAGTTCATCCTTTTCCTGGTTTGCTTATAAGTTAGTCCTTCATGTGGCGTCATGTATATTTCAGTTTGTTAGTAGCACTAACTACTGATATGAGTCGTTGTTGTTAAAGAGAATGCTTCCGGGCTTAGGTAGGATAGACAGGGTATTTTACTGATAAAATAGAATGTGCTCTTTTCCGGAGGGGGGGGGGGGGATGTTAGGTATGGATACATACCTACGCCTCTTTGCCTCTTTGGCTGTTACTGGCCACTTATATTTGAATTATTTTTGGAATAGTGAAGTTTGTCAGATGAAAAAGAGTACTTTTTATTTGGACGTCGATTGTGTAACATCTAATAAAGAAAAATATATATAAAAGTTATACTAAAGTTACCAGACTTATCATTAAAGCACCGCCCCACCCCGCACAATGGGTGCCGTAATCCCAATGACAGTGATTCGGTACGCGGTTTTGGGTACTCAAAGTGCTGTCAGCGCGATTCGGAACGCAGGGATAGGCATATTGAGAAAATCATGACGTGGAACAAAAACTCATGGTCACCTCACTATTCTGATTTCGGAATGCAACATTCTGATTCGGAATGCAATAATTGTGCGACCCGATAATTTCGTGATCCCAATGTATGTGAAATATTTTCATTCAGCAAAATACGTACTTAAATAAGCTTGACTAAAAAAAAATGGAAAAATGTACTATCTCTTTGTACAAATGTATTATATCATCAAGAGCCAGGGCAGGGCAAAATACATGCTTTGCTTTAATTGAAATACTTACTATTTTAAAATGTATTTTCAAGCCTCAAGTATTTGAAATACTAGTTACAAAATACCTCGGCTTCAGGTATTTGAAATACGAATTGCAAATTACATTTTAAGGAAGTAATTGAAATACAAATACCAAATACGTATCTGTATTTCAATTACATATTTTAATTACAACTAATTCAAATATTGCCCAACCCTGTCAACAGCTCATATACGTCCCCAACGTATCGGTGGGGACCGAGGGGCTCGAGCCTACCCTGAATTGGGGCGATTAGGCCTTAGTTGACCACGCTGGCCCAGTGCGGGTTGGTCGACTTCACACACAACCTTTGAATTTCTTCGCAGGAGTGTGCAGGTTTCATCACGCACGATGTTTTCCTTCACCGTAAGAGCGTCGAATAAACGTTATGTACGAAATTCAAAAACACATTGGTATTACGTGGTGGGGATCGAACCCGCGTCTCCCGGACGGGAGGCAGCGGCCCTAGCCACTAGACCACCGACGCTCCTGCATTATATTATTATATCAGACATAATAACCTATCGTAATTTTTATGGTAGCAGCATGTAAATATACAAATAAAACGCCTGACAGAAATACATTTGCATTATCAAATTTTACAGGCGCTATGAAACAAACTTTCTTACGAATAAACTATATTGCAATGCTTATAAAACTTAGGAAATTTTCTGCGTGGTCAAAGCTAAGATGATGAGGGATATTCCCAAACGTGGAGTGCGAATCGCTACAACCACAGAGTAGGTAAAGCGGCGCGGTTTTTATTTTGTGCTTTATCGCCTATAATTACTGGAGCATAAACAAATCAGACACTTATTGTATTCCTCGGTGAAGGGATGCGGACCTCGGTCACCAGACCTCACGGATATTTGTGTCCGACTTGCTCTATACCTAATTTTAATTGAGTATTTTTATGTACGACTGGATAGTCCGTGCTTCGTCAATGTTCAAGATGGTTCGGTTCAAGTTTGTATGTCCGATTTATTTAACTGAGTATAGCGAATTATAATGCGTTGCTAACTTGATGACCAACGACCTCACAAAACCTGGTGTTAGAGTTATGGAGACTCTTAGGTCTACGCGTTCTAAGCAATACAATCTGAAAGTTGCGATAATCGTAGCTGAAGTTGCGAGTACAAAATGAATCAGATTCTTATGATATATTGAAACCTTCGTCGATGCTGAAAATCTGTAGAAGTAATGTCGAATAAGCACGTTTGATCGCAGCCAGCTTTCAGGACAATCAACAACACGCGAAGCTTCTTCTCTTTCTTTTTGTACAAAAATCATCTTTATTACAAAGCAAGAGAATGCCCTAGGGTATAACTAGCTCATTGTTGACTATCGAAGAAGCATTGCGATGCGACACGTGGTGTAAATATCGTCTATGTTGTCGTGAGACATCTAACAAGAAATAAAAAAAACGTGTGGACCCTTTTGCTGTCGTATTTCGACTGATATTTCTATAAGTAAGTTGAGTAGGAATGTACTAATAAAAGGTCTCTTGAGTCCCACTCCCACCCATTCAGGGCTACTATTATACGAAAAAATCCTGATAAAATGCGGAACATTAAAAAATATACCTGTACGACGTTTTATTTTAGTCTAAATTAAAAGGTGCATTGTAAAAGTTGTTTTATTCCTACGGGAAAGATCGAAAAGCTATGTATGCAAGCAATAAAAAGTAAGCAAGCAAGCAAGGCAAGGCAAGTTATAAAAATTAAATGTTATAAGTAAATGAAATCAAAGTTGCGGAGATTTCAGCCACTTTTGTTTGGGCCGTCGTCGTCGGACCGTTGTCGATCAAGTTCAAGAGCGTTATGATACTTAGTCAAGTGTGCTCGAGTGCAGAAGATTGTAATTCTGTAGGGTGGAGTGGAAGTGTCATCAACTGTCCGGCTGGTGAGTGGTGACGGACGGCGAGCGAGCAACGGTAGGGTGACCACTCGCCGACTCCGCCGGAATCAACTGTCCGGCTGGTGAGTGGTGAGGTGGTGACGGACGGCGAGCGAGCAACGATAGGGTGACCACTCGCCGACTCCGCCGGAATCAACTGTCCGGCTGGTGAGTGGTGACGGACGGCGAGCGAGCAACGGTAGGGTGACCACTCGCCGACTCCGCCGGAATCAACTGTCCGGCTGGTGAGTGGTGACGGACGGCGAGCGAGCAACGGTAGGGTGACCACTCGCTGACTCCGCCGTAATCAACTGTCCGGCTGGTGAGTGGTGAGGTGGTGACGGACGGCGAGCGAGCAACGATAGGGTGACCACTCGCTGACTCCGCCGGAATCAACTGTCCGGCTGGTGAGTGGTGACGGACGGCGAGCGAGCAACGGTAGGGTGACCACTCGCCGACTCCGCCGGAATCAACTGTCCGGCTGGTGAGTGGTGACGGACGGCGAGCGAGCAACGGTAGGGTGACCACTCGCCGACTCCGCCGGAATCAACTGTCCGGCTGGTGAGTGGTGACGGACGGCGAGCGAGCAACGGTAGGGTGACCACTCGCCGACTCCGCCGGAAACAACTGTCCGGCTGGTGAGTGGTGACGAACGGCGAGCGAGCAACGGTAGGGTGACCATTCGCCGACTCCGCCGGAAAAGCGGACAGGCTCTCTTTAAATTTTGATATTAACTTTGCATTAAATCTGATGGGTTAACTAATGCAATTGTGGAGAACATCGTGCACATTGTATTCAAATGGATCTTCTATATAATTTGTTTTAATTTTGATATTTATGTTGTTTTAATCCATAAAAATTCTTTAATATAATATTGTTTTTTGTTGTGATCGTGAATGTTCATTCTGACTACGAAATTCGTTACTGTGTACTACACGCACATGATTATTTTATGTTATTAAACTTAATTAATTATGATAATAATATATGTACAGGATATTATGTTCTTGTTGATTCTAATATGATGGTTCATTCAAAAAAAATATTTATTTGCGAAAAACAGACCATTTTTTATCCGTGAAATTATTAATATGGTAAACCTAACACTTCCCTCCTCCTCAGACCTCTCTCTTCAAACTAATGAATGATTCCAGGAGTAAGAGGGCCGCAGGGATACTCAGTTGTGGACAGTTCGCCGGCTCGTCGACTCACTTCAAAAACATTTCCATTAAGATTCAGACGGACTCTATGGAACGTGTTGAATTTCGGCCGAACTTGAAGACTTTCCACTTTCCACCGACTTCAATTGAGATCCCTAAAGTTGTGGAATGAGTTCGTTGCCCTCTCAGCGGCGAAGCTTTGCGGGAGATGTAAATGATGAGGGCGACTCACTCGACTTGATGGCTCTCGTTAAAAACTCTCACTTCTTCAAAAACTTTATCATTGTTATTTTCGCTTCTCGATTTAAAACTCAAAAATCTGTATATCTAAAAAGAAAATGCTAAATGTGAACATAGTTTCAGGCAAATCTTGAACCGGGTGGAAACAGAGTGAAAGGTGTCCGAGTCTCCTAAATTTAGGATAAATATAATAGTAATTTAAACATAATTTTCCAAGCTTACAGTCCACTTATAAATACGAAGCTTAGAGAAAGAGGCGAAGTCTTTATGGCGCTATGATCAATATGCGCTAAGTGCTCGCGGCGACACCTGCCGCGATGTTGATCCGGCAACGTCGCGCCGTATAATCCACTCAGAGATCGGACTATTCGCGTCCCACTCAGTTTTGGGACGAAACAAGACAGCTCGGCCCACCTGCCGCTTCGTGTTGATGATACAGCTGCGGGCTATTTATGGATTCGTCTCACTAAGACTTGGGATGAAAGAGACCTGTCGAACAACTGCGGGCTATTTATCGATTCGTCCCACTAAGACTTAGGAAGAAAGAGACCTGTCGAACAACTGCGGGCTATTTATCGATTCGTCCCACTAAGACTTAGGACGAAAGAGACCTGTCGAACAACTGCGGGCTATTTATCGATTCGTCCCACTAATACTTAGGACGAAAGAGACCTGTCAAACAACTGCGGGCAATGTATATTTATTTATTTATTTATTTAGAACTGCCAGTGAATGATACATTACGAAGTAGCATAATATATAAACATAACACTATTAGATCAATGTACATTCTATTGAAGGCAATCACAGCATGCAATTAAAGCTATAGCATAACACTTAAAATTTTACAATAGACAATATTATTTAATAATATTTTAACTAATATAGGTATGGTAAATAATATGGTATAATAATAATATGGTATAATAATAATATGGTGGTTTACGATTTTCGAGCGAAAGTTAAACTAAGCATCTTTTAATTGGTTTAATACTTTCTCCTTAAATGTAGCAAAAGACTCACTGAAAATGTCGACAGACTGTCCAAGTGCGTTGTATGAATTCGAAATATAATAGTATGACTAAAGATCTTGTTAAGACAAATCCAACGAGCCCAAACACGACTAGGTTGTGGTGTATATTTAAGGAGTTCCTATGGACACCTTCCGGCTCCATCATTAGACTCTGGACATCACGTATGACTAAAGATCTTGTTAAGACCGGGTTATGGCTAAAATTTGCAACTCAACGCGCTTTAGTTGAAAGTTCAACCGAAGCGCTACTGAAATAACGTTCATATTAGCGTGCGTTGCTTCACGGTAGTTACGTCCGACACTGCGCAGGAATCGTGCGAAAAACTCGTTTTTCTTGAACTCTTTTGCTTATTAACAGAAAACGGCAGAGTAAATGTAAAATGTAATCGATTTAAAATCTAAGTCAATAATAAACAAGTTATATTAACGAAAAAAAAACTATGGTTATCGCTTTAAGTTACGAGATCAAAAAAAATATTTTTGCTTTTTTTAAAATCTTGTGCTTCTTATTTCTAAATTATTATAATGTATTTTAAAATTCTACTCGATTTAAAATTTAATAAAGGATATAATATTCTGTTAGCACATTTTTATTTTATTTATAGCATCAGTAGAAGTGCTAGTATTTGATCGTCAAAGTAGCGACTATGGGCGGTATTTCCACATAACCCCGCCTTAAGACAAATTCAACGAGCCCAAACACGACTAGGTTGTGGTGTGTATTTGGTCCGTGGTATTTAAGGAGTTCCTATGGCCACCTTCCGGCTCCATCATGAGACCCTGGACATCACGTATAACTAAAGATCTTGTTAAGACAAATTCAACGAGCCCAAACACGACTAGGTTGTGTTGTGTATTAAGCCCATTAAGCCGCGTTTCCATTATGCAAGTAGCCTGCATGCAAGTTGCAAGTTGCATGCAGCTTGAGTAATGGAAACGTAAACTTGCATGCAGGCTGCAAATTGCATGCAGGTAGTTTTGAACTTGTAAACATAAAGCGCAACTGACGCTTGTCTGCGCAAGTGATATGCAAGTTGCGCGCGCAAGTGCCACAGCACGTCCTTGTCCTGGTTCGGACACTTGCATAACAATAAAAACTTGCATGCGAGGTTCAAGTTCTATAAATTAAAGTTTACAATTCAAGTAACTTGTACGCAAGTGTGACGTCATACTTACATGCAAGCAGTTTCTATGGCCACCTTTCGTCTCCAGCATCAGACCAGTTTCATGGTACCATAATATTGCATTGTCATTACATAAGTGTACAAAATTTCAGCAAAATCCAATGGCAGCAAGTGCAAGATTTCGCCTGAACATAAAACCCACCCACATACAGTGCAAGTTAAATAAAAGCTTGTAAAATAAAGCTTGCCATGGACACTTCTTCTTTCGCGTCGGCAAGAACACGGGCTAAATCTCCCTCGTTCGGTTAAGGACAGATTCGCGATATGGCAGATTCGGGTTACGGCAAATTCGGGTTACGGCATTCTTACTTGCCCAGAAAGCGGCTACTGGACACGGTTAAAATTAATAAATGAAAAATTATAATTTTTCGTTGTACGTTGGAAATTTTAAAACAATGCCCACAGATTAACAGCACATATACGTCTTCACCGAGGGGCTCGAGCCTACCCTGCAGTAGGGCGATCAGGTCTTAGTCGATCACGCTGGCCTATGCGGGTTGATCGACTTTACACACAACTTACGAATTTCTTCGGGCGAATGTGCAGGTTTCATCACGATTTTATGTCGAATAAAAAAATAAAATCGACAGATATATATTATACCATCAATTTAAATCATGCTCCTAGCTGGTATTTACCTTAGAGTGTAAAAGTTCCTACTGCACGGTCGTTTTTCCCTATGAATTAGGGTTCCATTAGTGCGGGTTCTGTTTGACCTCTCCCGCCCGCATCTCCTGACGGAATCTGAGTGTTTGCTCGCAAGCCAGACTTGAGAGTTTGAGACTTAAATCTGTGAAGAAGGCTGGTCAAACTAGCCACCAGATTTGCAGATTTGTTGTTCAATAACGAAAGTTTATGTGTCATACATAGAGTTTAATATTAATGTAGAGATTGAAATCAAATCAAATGAAATCGTATATTTATTATAGGTTTAAAATAACATTAGACGATTATAAAAAAGCTTTTCAATATTATGACAGCGTTCAAGCTATGTTCTTTCTCCTCTAGCAGAGCCCACGCAGGATGTGTGGTCGCATCATTGTGCACGCAGAAATTGATATCTTGACACTAGAGATCTAAGACCCACTCGTCTCTCCGTTCTTTTCCAGGGTCTCCGTTGATCGTTATTCAACGTGAAGTGAACACAAAACTAATATTTTTAATATCGTCGTCGCAGGAGTAGAATATGAAAGTTCACAAATAACACAATTAGTGGATGCTCGCGTCTGCGACCGCAGACGACGACGCCCGCAACGCGCTACGCTGCACGAATTTAATTAAATAATTTATACCGCAAATCATTTCCGCCACCACAGAATAAATAGTAAGTGAAAAAGTAATTGGAATTAAACGACACGGTTATTATTAGCGTTATTTAGGTGTGTTTTTTCTAGCCAGCATTTCAAATACAAAAATACAAAACACATTTATTTGCAAGAATACACAGTTTTGATATTACATTTTGGGTATTCTACGAGTACCTTAACTAGGCATGCAAATATGTCAATTTAATTTCATGAAATTCCAATTAATGTCAATGATGCTTTTATAAATATAGTCAATGTTTAAAGTTACCTATTCAAATACTAATACAATAAATCAAAATAAACCAAAACCATTAATATAAGAGAATGTCAGCACTTAAAATATAGTATAAATTCATTTATATTGTAAAAACTGTTTTCTAGAAGCCAATTTGTCAATTTGTTCTTAAAAATATGTACTTCTAATGACTTCAGTTCAGCTGGGAGTTTGTTGTATATTTCTATGCACAAATTATAATTATACA
The DNA here is from genome assembly GCA_951230895.1 of Carpatolechia fugitivella. Classification (NCBI taxonomy): domain Eukaryota; kingdom Metazoa; phylum Arthropoda; class Insecta; order Lepidoptera; family Gelechiidae; genus Carpatolechia; species Carpatolechia fugitivella. Next base: position 15,157,775 of record OX579664.1, read on the forward strand.
TTTAAAATACCAATTTTTCTGATTTGAAAGAAGTTAGAGAACCCCCTCTAGGTAGGGGGGATAATACATTATTTAAAACAATTATGTCAATATCGTAGTGACAGCACAAATGAATTCCCTTCCTGTACTGAGCAGCGATGATGAAGTTTTTGGTGAAGTAACTTACTCACTCCGTTAAATTATTTAAGACAAATTTTACAGTTCATGGCTGTTATACTTGATTCTCTCATCCGAAGTGGTGTTGTGGAGTTGCAATGCACGTTGAAGCCAGGATTTCAAATAGACGGCAGAGTGAGTAAAGTGAACCTTTGTTTTACGGCAGTTAGGGAAGTAATGAAATTTGCTGTTCTGTAAACATGTCCGTGCTGGAGTCGAGTTTGCTGACTGCGACATCAATCACTATGGTCCAACTGCGTGTCACTTTTATGACTCTCTCTTCCATATAAATTATATTTTTTGTAAGCCGCGTACTTTTTTGCTATAAGATATCGAATTAATTTTAATTCAAACCGTAACATTTTAAACAGAAATTAGGTCTGAGAATATAATATACCTAATTATATTATATTCTCAGGCCTTAGGGTTCTTATATATTTCAACGTGCCTATGATAGCATTGGCAACTTACTTTATCTTCCCAAATCTAGGCAATATACGCTTAAAAATTTATAAATATTTCGTATAACGATCCATGGTCATGCACAGGAAACTACCAACTAATATAAGTATCACTTATAATAATAATAATAATCAGTAAGTTTTTATTGGAAAACCAACAGTTAATTTCAAATACATATTATGCTATAAACTACGTTACGATACACGAATTAACCAATTACAGGTTTGATCGCGTTTTAAATAAAAGCGTATGTAGGCAGCGCACAAAGAAATCTTCAATCTTAAACATCTATTATCCTCAGAAATGATTCAAAGGAAAATCACGCAGTGAGCTACTTCTTTGACTGCTACGTACGGGCTACACAGGGACTACGGCGCGGCGCGGCGTGCTACGGCGTATGGGCTACACGACGGGGACTACGGCGCGGCGCGGCGGGCTACGGCGTATGGGCTACACGACGGAGACTACGGCGCGGCGCGGCGCGCTACGGCGTATGGGCTACACGACGGGGACTACGGCGCGGCGCGGCGCGCTACGGCGTATGGGCTACACGACGGGGACTACGGCGCGGCGCGGCAGGCTACGGCGTATGGGCTACACGACGGAGACTACGGCGCGGCGCGGCGGGCTACGGCGTATGGGCTACACGACGGGGACTACGGCGCGGCGCGGCAGGCTACGGCGTATGGGCTACACGACGGGGACTACGGCGCGGCGCGGCAGGCTACGGCGTATGGGCTACACGACGGGGACTACGGCGCGGCGCGGCAGGCTACGGCGTATGGGCTACACGACGGGGACTACGGCGCGGCGCGGCAGGCTACGGCGTATGGGCTACACGACGGGGACTACGGCGCGGCGCGGCAGGCTACGGCGTATGGGCTACACGACGGGGACTACGGCGCGGCGCGGCAGGCTACGGCGTATGGGCTACACGACGGGGACTACGGCGCGGCGCGGCAGGCTACGGCGTATGGGCTACACGACGGGGACTACGGCGCGGCGCGGCAGGCTACGGCGTATGGGCTACACGACGGGGACTACGGCGCGGCGCGGCAGGCTACGGCGTATGGGCTACACGACGGGGACTACGGCGCGGCGCGGCAGGCTACGGCGTATGGGCTACACGACGGGGACTACGGCGCGGCGCGGCGCGCTACGGCGTATGGGCTACACGACGGGGACTACGGCGCGGCGCGGCGCGCTACGGCGTATGGGCTACACGACGGGGACTACGGCGCGGTGCGGCGCGCTACGGTGTAGGTGTAGCGAGGAGCACGAGGGGCAGCGTAGCACGCTCTGCAGTAAAAACACAGATATGTAGCAAGATGCAGTGATTTATAACAGTAATGCATAGCATTAATATCGACTAACTACTACCAACTTTCCACCTTATTCAAATAATAATATTATAATTTGCTACGCGCAGAAACAAACTAATTTTGTAGTTATTATTGTTGTTACGCGAGCGCTACTTTACTCTGGCACAATCCCGCACTTTATTGTTGTTCCTCGAGGAGAGACAACAAAATAAATAGCATTAATGTTTAATTGTACGTACTTACTCGTTAACCAATATTCTGCTTTAAAAACGGGCCAAGTGCGTTCTGGCTTATTTATTAGCTAGCGTTCTGTAGTCTTGAAATTACAATAATAAAAAACTACAATAAAGATATCCAACATAAAAAGGTGCAAAGAGTGCAATGTTGTTAATAACAATACTAGGAAACAGGAACTAATCACAGCAATGTTTTGTTTACCGGCAAGTCAAAATAAAAATAAATGACACTAAATAATGAATGACACTTGATTATAGATTTTTTTTTTAAATTTTGAAACAAAAATTTCGACTATACAAGCTAAATATTTAATGTACACATTCTATTTAAAATATTTTTTAACAAAGTATTAATTTGCATGAAGTCCATAGATGCTTTTTTATGTTCAGCACTTTTGTTGGCAGAATAAAATGCCGGTGTAAGTCATTAAGAAACAAGGGTTAAACACCTTCGTGATAATAAAACGGACAAATAAAGATAAAATTTTAAATAAATGCTAACTTAGTAGTCCCGTACCAGTAGAGTTTGTTTTATTTCATTAGTGCGGCGGCTGCGCGTCGCGTCGCCCGCTGGCGCTCGAGTCTCGCTCGACCATCGGAAGCGGTATTTTATTACTTTGTGGCTCCTTATTTTTCCACTTGCTACGAGAGCGGTTAACTGAATCGGTTTCAGTTCCTTGAAATGTTGGTATTTTGCAATTTTAAATGCAGTCCGCAACTTCAAGCAGCGGGGGTTCTGGTTAGTGGTGACGTTCTCAAAGCTATCGAGTGACGCTGTCTCCAAATTGAGTTAAATTGCAAACTGAATCATTTGATTGTCTAGAAAAGAAGGGTATTCCGTGCTTTTGAAGACATGAGATATTTCCGCTGTTGAAATTTGAAATACGAAATTCCAGGAGTTCCAAAGTATACAAGTACGTTTAGAAAGTTTTCTCGTAGTCTGTAAAATTGACACCTCAATTTAAACTCATTGCAAACACCTAATTTAGTAGCAAGTAGGTGTATCTATCACGTTAAGGGCCAAACAGAAGTCAATATTTGACAGTTCAGTTTAAGAAGAAAAAAAGAAAATTTGCCTATTTGCCTTTTTGTAAAAAATAATAATATACTATTTAAGAAGTTGTCTGAAACATGTACTTTCTCGACTAGATATCCGAATCGATTGATGACTCTTCCATCCACCACTGCATGTTTTTCGAACAATTGCTATAACATGGCTCTACTCGTAAAGCTATACAATAAGTTGCCAGCTGGTGTGAAGGATTTGCCTGTTAACCAATTTAAAAGTGCTCTGTATAGGTTACTTAGTGAAAACTGCTTTTATAAGACAATAGATTTTCTCTACTTTAGGTTTGATAAGTAAACTGTTGGGTTGTGCATGCTAGATACTGCTATTTTATGACATTATTTTATTGTATAATTTCTTAATTTATGATTGACATGACGTATATTAAATTTTGCCCTCTAATTAATTAATTATTTGTTTACCAATTTAACATTGGTTGAATGTGTGATTCTAACTATATTGTTTAACAACTATCTACCACATTTAATACAAATAAAGATTTTTTATTCATTCATTCATTCATTCAAAATATATTTTTCAGGGTTCCTCTGGTACACGTGCAATGGGGGTTATTTTTTTTATTCTCGACTAGCGGTGTGAAGTATCGTTGGATACTTTGAGAGTCTTGCTTTGACATATTAATAAGAATATAATAATGACATTTTATATGAATATATCCGCGTCTGAATCTGTAATGCATTTAACACCACGGAGAAAATAAACAGTGAGTGAGGTCACTCTTTAATTTTACAAATATTAATAAGTAAATGAATTTACAATGAGTCCTGTAATAACATAAATGTTGCACTGTGCGTATCTATTTTTTTTATAATATTACTTACTAAGCAAGTAATATATTCATTCTATGTCATCAAATGAAATTAAAACAAATAAGATATTTTCAAATGGAAGCCGGTAAAGTTTAAATTACAGCTGACTAATTTTATTGAGTTTCTGTTTTAAATACAAACTTTTAGTACGAATACTTCTATTACATTTGACTTTTTTCTTAAATTCTTCGTAACTTTGGCTCGTTTAATTTCCATGGAGACCTTTCCCTTGTTGAAAACTTGGCGTTTAACTGGAAGGGAATCTGCGCGTAGCTCCCACTGGCAGGTTGGTATAGTAGGTAGGTATACTGGTGGTATATTGTGCTACTGATCGTTTGTCAGGACGACAAATCGTTGTAACCACGTTTATTCTCCAAAGAAATCTGAAGCACATTGCCTTGATTGAGTATAGCACAAATACATCTTTTTGGTGGTTAAGTGATCTTGGAGCTCCAACTTCATAGCGTAACTTATCAATGCACTGTAAATTTATGATATTTAGATTTTTTACTTTTAATGAAGTTATTAAACGTGTGTGTGTGTTGCGTGTGTGTGTTGTGTGTGTGTGTGTGTGTGTGTGAAGGCACACTGATCACCCTAATTAAGGGTAGGCTAGAGTCCAACTCCTCGATGGGGACGTGTTGATAAGTCAACTGTAATGGAATGACATTCAAACTGCCACTTACAGCTAGAATGCAATCCATTTGTACCTATAGTCCTCAACTAATGCAAATAAACGACAAAATCAATTTCATTTGGTTTCGAGGCGAACATAAATAACTCACATTTTTCCTGATGATGGTACTCAGGGCAAGAGAAACACTCGGCGGCGACGATCGGTGGCGGAGAGCTGGGAAAAGGAAAAGCTGGGACATTACGAGTGTCGAGGAGCGAGGACACGGAGAGCAGCGGCGAGAACCATTGACCTATATGCTCCGTGAACTGCTCGCTACGATACTAATATTTACTTAGTTCCCTGCTTAGTACTCGTATATCATTATTTGGACCAGCAAATTCCAGGTTCGATTATCTACCTGAAACATTGAGTTAGTAATACGAGGAAATTCTCTATTTGTAGCGCGTTTTTTGTGCTATAAGTACATATAAATAAATCATCATCATATTGGGTAGGCTGTAACCCAATATGATGATCACTCACGAAATTTTTCGCCGAGTTCTTCGAAAACTTTCAGTGCTTTAAGCTACAAATAATAAAAATGAACGAAAATATTCATTTATCGTTTCATTTAAAACTATTTGATGATCGTAAACGGACGCAATTAATATAAATACGAGTACGTTATCCATGGGCTAATTTATATAAATAAAATATTTGTATTTCCTTTCCGACTTCTTCAGAAAATACCGTTGTTAGTACGAGTATAAGATAAATAAATACTCGTTACTCTTGTCACCGACATCAATGGTGTTATTCCATTAGGGGCTCGAGCCACTCGTACGCATGTATTAACACGGAAAGTGGGTCGTTTCCCGCGCGCCAGATAAAGAAGTCAATGGGCCCAATGCATACGGGATGAACGTCTCTCTTGAGACCGCCTTGCTAAGTGGATCGTACCGTGCGCGTGCGTGAAATAATGGGTTAGTTATAGTTAGTTACGCTATGCACTAGTCCTATGTATGACTCGAAAAATATTTAACATAAAGGTGTTTTGGCTTTTATTGTTCTAATAAAGACACCTTTTATAATGATTTTCTTTAATATTTTTTATGTAAGGACACCAGCCAGTAACGATTGTATTATCGAAGGTCTACTTCGCTTGCATGATTAAAGTTTTATCTTCGACATAAACTTATTCTTGCTCGAAAATGAATATGAATCGGCGGCGTGTCCGGATAATCATGTTTACGTTCAAACGCCGTACCGAGCGCACGACGCATTATTTCATCGTCTTAGCGTATTGTACCTACGTACGGTATAGGTTTGCGGTTTAGTGCAGGCAGGATTCGTATAGCATTTTCGATTAAAAATGAAATGTTTTAAGTGTGGGGAGGCAGTGACTGATTCAGTCGAGTGCACCCTGTGTCATGGGGACTTCCACTATGGTTGTGCCGGGATTAGCGAGACGACCTATCGCAAAATGAGTAGTGACAAAAAAGCTGCTTGGCGTTGCATGCAGTGTCGCAGTTCCAAGCCTGAACCTAACCTGGCGGAGGTTCTCCAGGAGATCAGGGCGCTGAGGGAGGAGTTTGCCGAAATTAAAACATTAAAGGTGCAGTTTGATACCCTACGCTCGGACATCCAAAACGTTTCGACCGGAATTCAAAACCTTACTACAAAATGGAATGAAATGGAAGATCGTTTTTCATCCCTTGAAGATCGCATTGTCATTCTTGAAAATAAATACTCAACCATGAAGTCGTTTGAGGCCGAACTCTCTGAGGCAAAGCAACATATATGTACCCTCCAAAATGAAAATAACATCCGCGATCAGCTAGGCAGAATGAATAATGTGGAGATCTCCGGAATTCCACTCACAAAGGGAGAAAACTTAGTAGGCATACTACGTACAATGGCAGGCAAGGTTGGTATGACGTTTGAAGACAGAGACCTGGATTCGATAGTAAGAGTGCCACGTTACGAAGCAAACAAAGGGACGCCTGGTTCGGGGCCACCACCGGACGCCCGGTCGCCAGCTATCGTGGCGAAGTTCTCCAATCGTCGTGTAAAAGATCAGTTTTTATCAGCAGTGCGCGCGCGCCGTGGCCTCACTACCGCCAGTATTGAAATTCAAGGCCCAGCTGCGGATATTTATGTCAGTGACCATCTTACCCCGACCAACAAACTTCTTCTGAAGCAAACTAAAATAGTGAAGAAAACTTTAAGTTTTTCCTGGGTGTGGGTCCGGGATTGCAAAATTTTCATGAGGAAATCTGATAAATCTCAGGTGCATCGCATTCAGAGTGTCAGCGATCTAGAAAAATTAGAGAGGCTATTTAAAAAGTGACTATTTCAAAATTTTAATTTTAAATTGTTTTTAAATTTCAGTTTGCAAACAACTGTATTTGAAGTTTTACTAAATACAAATGGAGACCACTTTCTTATTTTATTCTGTTATTACGAGCGAGTTCTAGAGATATTATTGCAGTTTTTATGCAGTTTACCTGACAATCAGCATTGTTTTATGCAGCAATCATATTATTTTAATGTTTATATGATATGTGCTTGGCGTAATGTTTTATTTCTTGGCTTAACGCGTCAAATACGTACTTGGCTCAATACCTTTAACATTTACACGTATAGTATACCCATTATAGATGGCTACTAGTAAGCATTTTGAAGGTTATTATCAAAATGTGAGGGGCCTTCGAACAAAGTCTCACAATTTCTATGCGCGGGTAGCTTTGTGTGACTTCGACTTCCTTTGCCTCACAGAGACATGGCTAACAGCTGATTTCTACGACCGTGAATACTTTGATAGTAGGTTCGATGTGTATCGTAGCGACCGGTCGGCGGGGGAGAGCGGCGCGGACCGGGGCGGCGGTGTGGCGGTGGCTGTGCGCTCCCAGCTGCAGTCGCAGGTGCGCGCTTGGCCTGTCCCCTCGCGCATGCATGCCGATACGCTCTGGGTATCCATTCCACTTGCGCAAGTGCATTCCTCAAGAAAAAATACTTATCTAAACATTGCATGCATATATATTCCCCATGGACCCGGCTATCGTGAAGCTTTGATGGATTTTTTCGACTTGACTAGTAAGATTATGAGCGACCACCCGAAGGATATATTTGTGATTGCGGGCGATTTCAACATTCCTGACGCTGTCTGGACAGATTGTTTGCCTCGCGCTATGAGTTTATCGACGAACGGTAACTTCGCCATCCAGCTGTTAAGCGAATTTTTAGCTTTTGGTAATTTAGAACAGTATAACGGAGTTCGTAACTCGAAAGGACGTTTGTTGGATTTAATCATGTGTACGGATCCCTGCGAAATAAAACGTTCCACTTATCCGATTACCCCTGAGGACTCACACCATCCTGCTTTATTAATAAATCTAACTACAAACTACTCTCCCATCCTAAAACCAAATATTATTTATAAATATAACTTTCGTGCTGGAAATTACGATGCTATAAATGAGGAACTTTTTAAAGTTGACTGGAGTTCGCTTTTTAGATCCTTAGGTATGGAGGAGTGTACTGAGATTTTCTATAGTATTCTTAATGACCTTATGCTTAGGTATATTCCTCGACGTCAGCTCAATAGCAACACTTCGTCTCCTGTTTGGTATACAAAACCCTTGAAAAAATTGTTGAATGAAAAGCAAAAATTTCATAAGCTATGGAAGTTCTTTAGTAATCCACTAGACAGAGATACATTTAAATTATTAAGAAAAAGGGCTAAAAAAATGGAAAGAGAATGTTATAAAAATTATATGAAATTTTGTGAAGATTCAATTAAAAGAAACCCTAAATATTTTTGGACTTATATCAAATCAATTTTTTCAAATAACGGATTACCACAGACTATGACTTATAAAGGATGTTCAATATCTGATGGCGAGGGCATATGTAATGCTTTTAATGACCATTTTCAATCAGTTTTCGAGCCATCTACTCTTGATTATAACTCCATGGATAAATTGGACATTCCCCATAATGCGCTTTTAGATATTAGTAAGGTAGAGATTACGGAAGAAATGGTCTACAAATATTTAAAATCAATCAATATTAATAAAGGGGCTGGACCTGACGGAATATCACCCTTTTTAATTAAACAATGTAGTAAATCTCTAGCTGTTCCAATATTTCTATTATTTAATAAATCACTTTCTACAGGGTGCGTACCAGTTATATGGAAAAGAGCTTTAATCACACCTATACCTAAAGGTCCCGTGAGTAAAGATATTGAAAAATTCCGCCCAATTTCTAAATTATGCCAATTTGCTAAGATACTGGGTGTGATTGTCACAAATCAGTTGTTTGGTGCAGTAAAGCGCATTATTATTCCAAATCAACACGGTTTCATTAAGGGTCGAGGCGTTGACACAAATTTGTTAAATTTTACCGAAGTTATAATTGATGCCATGGACAACAAATATCAAGTGGATGCCGTGTACACCGACTTCGCAAAAGCTTTTGATAAAATTTGTCATTATACTCTACTTTTGAAGCTCTGGGAGCTCGGTGTACACGGTGATCTTTTTCGATGGATTACGTCGTACGTGAGGAATCGGAGTCAGGCCGTTGCTGTTGGTGGGTATATGTCTGGTTATGCACAGGTAAGCTCGGGCGTTCCACAAGGTTCACACCTAGGACCTCTTATGTTTATTTTATACATTAATAATATTACTGGCAATATACAGAGTTCTAATGTTTTGCTTTATGCTGACGACACCAAAATTTTCAAAATTATACGTGACAGGCATGATTGCACTTTATTGCAAGAAGATTTAAGGAGGTTTGAATGTTTCTGCCGTGATAATAAACTATTCCTAAATTTCGATAAATGTCATGTTATCACATATTGTAGAAAGCTAAATCCTATTGTCTTTAATTACGAGTTAAACTGCAAGATTTTGTGTAGAGTTAATGAGACTCGCGATCTTGGGGTAATATTAGACTCTAAGTTGACTTTTGTCCCACACATTGACCGGACCTTGAGTAGAGCCTATAAACAACTTGGATTTATCTTACGAGTTGGTAAACCTTTCAGGAGTGTATCAACCTACAAAATACTATTTAATGCTTTTGTAAGAAGTCGTCCGGAGTTTGCCTCTGTAGTTTGGCAACCACTGTACCAGTGCCACGTTGATAGGATTGAAAGGGTCCAGCGAAAATTTGTGAAAGCTCTTGATTTTCGATCTGGCCGCAAGTATGAGAGCTACAGAGTGTCTGCTATTTTTCATAAAATTAACACTTTGAGGCAACGTCGCGATCTCTGTGATGCCACCTTCTTATTTAAAATCATTAATAACTATGTCGATACCCCCTCACTACTACAAAAAATCAATTTCCGTGTGCCTCGCAAAAATGAAAGAAGCTGTCGTAAAAAGAATTTGTTCTTTATCTCTCCAGCCAAGACATGTTATGCCAAGAACAGTTTTGTTAGACGTGCGTGTAGTCTGTACAATGAATTGCTGCATGAATCCAGTGCTGATATTTTTTCCTCGTCTATACATACTTTTAAGAAACAGACTCTTGACTGCCTCACTGATTCGGCTTCCTAAATCTTTCGAAAAGTATGTTTTTGTCTTCTATAAAATTTTACATAGTGTTTTGTTTGCTCTTTCTAAAGTATGGTTTTTATTCTGTAAAAATTTAACTTAGAAACCTATTTTTATGTATAAATATAGGGGACTGTAGGTTTACATTTAATAACTTGTGTAATTATTTAAGCATTTGACTGTTTGTCTCTAAAATAAAAAAAAAATAATAAAAAAAATAATAATAATACACGCACCAGTTTTTACATTAGACCTAGGAATAGGTAGGAATATAAGTGTGAAAACCGCATCCGACTCCGTGCAGTAATTATTGCGTGATGCACGTACAAACATAGAGACTAACAAATTATTGTTTTAGCCCTCATATTATTTTTTCTTAAATATCTTCTATGAAACATCAGCTAGTTACAATTTTATTATTATGAACCATTGTTTTTAAATATAAATAGCAATTTTGTAGGTAGTTTTAAAAATAATTGCACATTACTGCCGCGCCGCAAAATTAGTTATTGCTGGACGAGGGCCTTCACCTTTAATATCCGAGCTGCAGGCGAAAAGTTTTATTGTGTAAGAGTTATTGCGGCCGAGGCTTGTATTGTATAGTACTTTTCTCTGCATTATGCGAGAAAATTATAAAATGCTAAAAATAACGTTTTAAACTCTCGCAATTTTCACACATTTACTAAAAATATTGTGGAATCGTAAATTTAGATGTCTACTTGTATCGTACTAAAATCGTATGATAAAAATAAACGAGAAGAGACGAAAATTACAAACCACGATATTGCGCGCTTTTCCTTTTTTTTATTCCTAGCCGCCTGTGTCATACAGAGCATACAGCCAATAACAAACTCAAATAAATACGATTCGTGTACGATTCAGTACATGCTGTATAAAGAATTTCTGGACGAAATCACTTTGCTGGCCTAGACCGTTTACTCTCGGCTCGACATTATTGGCCGCTGTTTTGTATGGAGCAATGTTTCATCCAAAATGAGTAAATTTGCGGAGCGTTTTTTTACAATAATCATCACATTTTCGAGCATGTCGAAGAAAATATAATTAATCAGTGAACTGAACGCATAGCACTTAACGTGGTCGCTATCACGAGTATTCAAGCTTCAATAATATCAGTTTCATTTTACCATTTATAATTCAAGAGTCGTACCCCTAATACAAAACATGAGTAAAATACCTAACATTTGAGTCTTCGCTAAGGATCACAAAACTGTCCGTGGTACGAAACAGTACACTATTACATTTCTAATGTTATGATTATGAGTAAGAGGTTCACGTTAGAAAGGTAAAAAGATTTTTTCTACACAAAGGGAAGGGAAATCTACCGTAGGCTAGCTTATCCTAATTCCTAATACTGAAATATACCTACCTATAGATTTTAAAAGGTCCACATAAAATATCTATAAAATAGGTTTAAGACTCGCTTCGTAAGTAGAAGTTACACGAGCCATGCCAGTGGCCTTTGGCGACTCTGTAACACTGTCCACTGACCCTAGGATTTGTGAGTTGGTTGTCAACCTTACAACCCACACGTTGAAGAAGAAGAAGAAAACAAAAACATGTTTCTATAAAATGAAAATGTCATGAAATAGAAAGTACAAATATAGAAGCCAAGTGGCTTTGTAATCCAAGATTCAAAAGATTCGAAAGTTGAGATAATATTGTGGTGGGTAGTGCGTAGGTCGGGAGTTATAGAAATCTGAGCAGCTGCGACGAGGCCGCCACTCCAGCACCCGGAGCCCGGAGCCGTCAAGCTGACGAGGGTCGCGGCTCGCGGAGTGGATCCGACCCCTCCCCCACTTCACTCCGCCAGACACACTTTCAATTTTCGGAAATATTTAAAAATATTCCATTATGCCATTCGCTAGGCCTTCGTAATTTTTATATGAATATTTTTAGTGCTGGAGAAAAATGGGGGTAAATTTGTATACCTATGCTATTAAACAAGGTGAAGAACCGGTGGTAGAGTAGGACGTAAGATAGTTTATTTTAGTTTTTGATTGTATTCAAGGGTATTTAAGAAAATATTTTGTCAATTCTAAGAATGTATCTAAAATTGACCAACCCGCACTGGGACTGGGCCAGCATGTTCGACTACGGCCTGATCACCCTATTTCAGGGTTCCTTCATTGGGAAAAGAAGAAGTTTTTTATTTTGAGTGAACAATTTTGTGTAATGCGAATATGTAGTAGAACTACACATACATGTGTGACACGCTAGGCGACGACGACGGTGAGCAATGGTAGGCGCCGGCGCCGTGTAGCTGCGGCCCGATAATTTATAGTAGCGGCGAGCGTAAATCCAAGTCCGCGTCGAACACGCAGATTTGCGTGCGCCCCAATTAAAACTAACAATTAAAGGTAAAGCTATAAATCCAACGAGATGGTTGTGGCCAGTGTCAGCTGCGCCAGCGTCATTTATCCTACTTATACCATAGGAGTGATAAAGGACTCTACCGGACCCTCCGTCCGACTCGACCGATCCGATCGGCTGAAGCTTTGGAAATACAGATCTACAAACTTATCACTTTCAATTCTTATAACGGCGCGTCACGGTCAGGATCTGTGGAAAATTATATGATATAATGGATAGTCCTGAGTTGCCACACTGTTTATGTCACAAGTCTTATCTAAAGAATATTCTCGCGGAGATGTATTCTGCATAATACGTTCTATTATACAACAAAGCAAAAGGTTTTGTTCTCGTCACGGTTTGTCCCTCGCCCTGCGATAGAACCCCACGTCAACAGGAACACAGGAAGCGCGGCACAATCTCGCGAATTATAGCCAAATGGTTTCCGCGACTTCCGGTGGGAGTCATATCGTGGAAAAATTGCGTCGCCGCCGCCGCCGCCGGTGCCGGCCGACCGCGTATTTTGGCGGCGGATGGCGGCGGCGCGGCGGCGGCTCACAGGAAATTAATGGAAAAATTACTTTTTAATTTAAAAGCTTTTAAGAGACAAATCGTTTTATCAATTTAAAATAATTTTAACAAAGAACATTGTTTTAGCTATTTTGTGCCCTATTGTAGGTAAGCTACGAGGCAATGTCAAATATTTCACTTACTTTGTTCGCCTGCAGTACTTGGTTTAGATTTCCTGTGAGACCTGCATAGTAAATAGGATATCTTGCGATAGGATACTTTTTACCTGCATCTTGATTAAAGATAAATTTATTAAACCACGGATTATAATTAAAGTGTCGGTTGGCGGTCGTAAAACAAAGTGATCATAAAAAGTTAATAAGCAGGTGGTTTTGGCGGCGCAACGCAGCGGGGAGTTAACCAAGCTTCATAAATGGGTTAAAAATTCAATAGTTAAAATTAACGACCATTTCAGGCAAGAAAGAAGAATCTACAGAATCAGCAAATTGTGTACCAGTGTTAATTCTTCTTCGTGTCAGAGTTATGTAGCCACCCGGTGGCTTCCACCAAAGCAAGGCCTAATGGCTCAAGTAACATCCTTCGGAAAAACACTTACGGGCTTCCTTTTTGGACAATCTGAATCAGATGTTTCAGACTTCAATGTCTTAGCTATGTTACTATCTTCTCTTTGTTTTTGTTGTGCTGTACTGTGTTATCTGGCAAATAAATAATGTCTCTTACTGTGTCTGTCTAACCAAGGCGAGGATAGCGGCAGTATCACAAAATGATTTATGGTTGTGTGGTGTCCCCAGTTCCCACCGAGATTTGAACCGAGAACATCCGTACCGTATTGAGAACGGAAAACGCTCTACGGCTCAGCTACAGACGGTCTATTATAGTATTTTTAGGAATCAGAAGCAGACTTGGTTTACATTATTATTTATTCAAAAACCAGTATCGTTCAAAAATAAAACAGATTTAGTATTTTGAAATCAATTTTTATTTAACCTAAAACAATAATCAACACAAAAGAAATACATACATACATAGATCTTACGATCCAAAGCAGAACGATATCAATACAAAAAGATAACAAAAGTACTTACATTGGCTTACGACGTACTATAGGTACCTCGCACGTCGGGTGACAGCAACAAGGAACCGAGCCCCCTTCCCTCGGCGCTTATACAACGTGTTACAAAAAATACCAAAAAAAAGAATATTCTTCATCACAGGCATTTAATTAAAATTTTCTCATCTCTAGTGTCAATTGACACCTAAAATATAGACTATCGATTCTCAGAACGGAAAAGTATTTGTACACCATTTGTGCCTACTTACAATCAATTTATGTTAGAAAACATTTTCTTTTTTGCCTTAATTGTCTTGTTTACGTATTTACAAACATAAATGTTATTTTAAAATATCTAGTTCATTATTTCATTAATTTATTATTTCATAACAATTATTTAACAAAGCTTTTTTTATTTATTTGTAGTTTTTTCATTTTGAAACTAAAAAATAAAATAAAAAAAATTGCGACTTAAATATTGGCGAACATTAGTGTGAAAATAACTTAATTTTGAGGTAGAAAATATTCAGCTCATCCGGGTACTAATAAAATAATACTCGTAGAGATTTAGGGTTGGTATGATCACCTAAGTTTAGGGTACTTGAACTTATAGATTAATGCGTGTTATTGAGAGAGAAGCGGCGTCATGTCTGCTATATACACCATAGCTTTTCTTAAAAGCCATATTTACAGAAGTTAAAAAGCTCAGCTTATTCCCGTGCACGTGCAATGAGGATTCCGTGCGGCGAACAGTCCTCTGCGCCTGCGACTCCCATTACCGGATACTTAGCTGCATCCCAGCTGTAAAGAGCGCATGCTCACAGAGCTGGACTCAGATACCTTTATTTACCTGAAGACGAAGCCAAAACAGTCCATTAAAAAAATAAAGTATTTTATGATGCCTACATTGGCAGGCTTTTCTCCCCACAGAGATATATCATGTTTGTTTTAAATTGTTACCTAGGTATAGTGTTTTCTCAAGAGTAAACTGTAGTCTCTGGATGGATAAAGTCAAAGTCAAAGTCAAAATAATTTATTTCCATAGGATGTTATTACATCACTTAGATCCATCATTACATTTTTTTGGGTGAGTTCACTAACACAATGGCGGAATCTGTGGAGAAGAGCTCACCGAAGAAACTCCACAGTCGTCGCATCTTTTGCGTTTCCTTTTTTAAATAAAATATTGTCAATTACAAAATTAATGCTTATTACATATCGAAAAAGCCTGCTACTCAAACAATCTATTCCCATGGACACCTATCTTCTAAGTAATCAGATATCCTATAGTAACCTTTTTTATACAATTTCTGTTTTATAATTATTTTAAACTTGTCAAAAGGCAAGTTTTTAATATCAGTAGGGACCTTATTGTAATAGCGTATGCAATTGCCTTTAAAAGAATTACTAATTTTATGTAGTCGGCTGACATAAGCAACCAACTTGTCTTTATTTCTAGTATTAAAATTGTGTATATCACTGTGCTTCTGAAAATTACTTATATTTCGTTTTATATACACAAGATTGTCATAGATATATTGAGACACAAATGTCAGAATATTGATTTCTTTAAATTTTTCCCTCAGTGACACTCTAGGCCCTAATCTATAAATTGCACGAACAGCCCATTTCTGCAAAATAAATATACTATTAGCATTCGCAGCGTGACCCCACAATAAAATACCATAGGTCATTAGACTATGAAAGTAACTGAAGTAGACTAGTCTAGCGGTGTCTACGTCGGTAAGGGCTCTAATTTTTTTAACTGCGAACGCTGCTGAACTCAGTCGGTTCGACAATTTATTTATATGAGAATCCCATTGTAGTTTGGCATCTAAAGTAATGCCCAAAAAGACAGTCGAATCTACAAGGTCCAATTTCTGTCCTTTTATAAATATATCTGTAGTTACCGGTTTCACATTGGGTAATACGAATTTAATACATTTAGTTTTCTTTTCATTAAGTAATAGATTATTAACAGTAAACCAATTCACTATACTAGAGATAGCATTGTTTACGTCGTCATAGTTTGATTGTTGTCTTTTAACTTTAAATATCAAAGAAGTATCATCGGCAAACAATACTAACCCATGTTTTGCTTTAACAAGATAAGGTAAATCATTAATATATACTAAAAACAAGAAAGGTCCAAGAATTGAACCTTGCGGGACGCCCATACTTATTGAAGATCCGGGTGATCTTTTCCCATTAACATCGACCATCTGAACCCTATCTGTTAGATATGACTCCAGAAGGCCAATGATAAAAAAGATAAAAAGGATATCGTGATTTCTTATCGGCAATTTCAATCTAGTTACTAGGTTACTTCGAGCACGACTACCTTTACTATGTAAACCTTAATTTTAATTTCAATAATAACTTATCAAATAGGTTTTGGCTCTAATTAAAGATAAAAGTTTTTCGGACCGTTGTTGGTTCCATTGAAGGAACC
Organism: Carpatolechia fugitivella; assembly: GCA_951230895.1. Taxonomy (NCBI): domain Eukaryota; kingdom Metazoa; phylum Arthropoda; class Insecta; order Lepidoptera; family Gelechiidae; genus Carpatolechia; species Carpatolechia fugitivella. Next base: position 15,174,434 of record OX579664.1, read on the forward strand.
AATAGGAAGCATTTTGAATGCCGTCTCTTTCCTTCACGAGCTTCTCCCTCTGCTGCGTAGCGCGCGCCGAGCGGCCTTCAAACTTTCTCTCTCGTCTTAATTAAAGTTATCACAAAGTATCAACTGAATTTACATCGATTCAGATACTTTTTAGATTAATTTAAATTTATTCAAACAAAATGTGTTTTCAGCGACGGGTTTTGTTTGAATAATCACCATTAATTTTACATTTCGCCAGCGTGCTATATTTAGCTGGGGTCTGAGTCGAGTGGCGAGCGGATTAGCTAACTGTCTCTGTGGCATGGCAGGTTTTCGGCTTGCGCTCTGCAGATTCAGGGTTCGAATCCCTGTGTCAAAGTTTGATAACAAAGCTAATAGTTAAAAGCTACAGTAAAAGCTTCAAAATTCGTGAGTAAACCACCTTTATTGGTTGAAATGAAAACCTGGTTTAAACTGAATCTAAACTAACCCATCTTTCTCGCAGTGTATGGTGTGGGGTGCAAAAAAATACCTGAAACTAAAATTAAGTGCAGTCCGCCCCTGGCTGCAACAGAGCCGTATTCAGAGCGTAATAGAGCCTCGACTCGCCGCCGCCGCCGCCGCACTCGCAGAGAGATAATTTGAAATAATAACAGTGCAATAACAACTTCTGCTATTTCGCACATTTACTGTTGTTACGGAAGACTCGCTGCGCTCGCTCGGGGACTCTGGACAGTTATTAATTTTAACTGTTTATTCACCTGTTTATTTGCTTCGTGAAGGTTTATGTTGTAGCACTGTTTGACAAAGGACATGTTTCATTGCGTATTCTTAGATAGAAAAGTCGACTGCATATCAAGTGTTGCAAATGTTACGCCGAGCTATGAGACCGATCGACTGTACAATAAAACTTATATATTATTGGGAAGGCTTGACAAAATGATAAGGCGAAAATTTAGTTATAATAAAGAAAATATAATCAACTAGCGATTAAATTACAAAATGTAGTAAAAGGCGTGCTAGTGATCGGGGTCCTAAATCCAGAGTGAAGCTGGCTGGTGCGGCGGCGGCGCAGCCCGCGGGCCGAGCGGTGAAGGGTGAGGCGCGAGGGGAGGGCGCGGTCGCCGCGCAAGTAGTTGCAGCGTTAACATGCTGCCGGCCTTGGAACGTCCAGGTGTTCCAACAGTGGTAGAGGCACTATCCTGTTGAAAGCTCTCCTGAGCTTTCCCTTTGGAGTGGTGATGTCCACAACTCGGGTGATCCCGTCTGGACCGGGATGCAGGCAGGAAACTCGTCCGAGCTGCCAGTGAGCAGGCGGCAGGCGGTCATCTTTTACAATCACCAACTGATCGAGCTGGAGAGATCCTCCCTCATTTCGACGCCATTTGTTTCTCCTTTGTAACTCTGAAAGATACTCATTATAATATCTCTTCCAAAAGTGTGCCTTCAGGCAGTTAACTCTCTGGTAACGTTGTAACGTATGAATCGCTGGCTCAGGTGCGTCCATCTGTGGGTTAGGCAACATCATGAGAGATCGTCCGATTAAGAAATGAGCGGGAGTTAAAGCTACAAAGTCAGATGGGTCAGAGGACATGGGAGTTAGTGGCCTAGAATTAAGTACAGCCTCTATTTGAACTAGTACTGTTTGCATCTCCTCGTATGTTAAGCTTGCCATGCCTAAGACGCGCTTCAAATGGTATTTGACTGATTTGATTGACCCTTCTGCGAGACCATTAAAGTGAGGGCTGTAGGCAGGGGCGAATTTAAAATTAATATTTTTACCGATAGCTAGAGAAGAAATTTCATCTAAGTGGGATTTAAGAAATTTAGATAGTTCGTTAAAAGCTCCTACGAAATTTTTTCCATTATCGGAAAAGATTGTAGTGGGCTTGCCACGACGGGCGACGAATCTGTCCAGAGCAGCTAAGTAACAATTAGAACTTAATTCTGTTACAAGTTCTATGTGAACCGCTCGAACTGCCAAACACACAAAAACGCAAATATAAGCTTTAATTAATTTTGAACCTCTGCCTTTTTTGTCCGCTATCAGGATGGGGCCGGCGTAATCCACAGCTGTGTTTTGGAAGGGATAGTCTGCATGGAGGCGCTCAGAGGGAATATTTCCCATAATAGGTTGTACGGTTTTAGCTGCAAACCGACAACATTTAATACAATTACGTAAAATTTTCCGTGCTAAATTGCGACCACCAATAACCCAATACTTTTGTCTAATTGTACTTAGTAACAGCTGAGGTCCGGCGTGTAGTAAGGTTCTGTGATAAGATTCAAATAACAACTTTGTGTAGTGGTGTTTAGCATGTAGTAATACAGGGTGTTTTGTGTCGTAGTGATGTTGATAGTTTGTAAGTCTCCCACCGACTCTAATGAGGTTATTATTATTATCCATGAACGGGTTCAAAGATAATAAAGCGTCCTTGACACGTAGGGGTTTCTTGTTTTTTAATTGAAAATATTGTTCAGTGAACATTTCTTTTTGTAAGATACGACACAGTGTATAGTTGGATGAATTTAATTCTTCTATTTGTAATTTACCAGATTTTTTATTATTAGGTTGACGACAATTATGGATAAATCTTTGTACATAAGCTAATATACGTTGTAATTTGGTGCAAGATGAAAATTTTGAAATTAAAACATTGAAGTTGTCGTCAACGGACACGTTGCATTGAACTTTAATTTCCGGTAAGTCTGGGAAGTAGTTTGTAGGTTGTGTAGGTACTTGTATTTGTGAGTGATGTAAAAACTTGGGACCAGAGTGCCACAGTGCACTCTCGTGCAGCTGCTGCGGGTTCAGGCCGCGAGAACCTATGTCCGCGGGGTTCTGGTCTGTGGGGACGTGATTCCACGATGAATTCTCGGTCAAATCTGTAATTTTATTTATTCTATTAAGTACGAATGTTTTCAACTTAGACTTGTTCATTTTAATCCACCCGAGAACTATCGTAGAATCAGTCCAGCATGTAGTTTTGTGTACTTGGAGGCGTAAGGCAGATTTTACCTTTTTAACTAGCTGTGTTGCTAGTACAGCACCACAGAGCTCAAATCTAGGAACTGTCATGTTGCGCTTAAATGGAGCAGTGCGTGATTTTGCAATAAGTAATTGTACCTTCACTGAGCCTTGTATAGAAGTACTGCGTACATAAACACACGCTGCATATGCATGCATGGATGCATCGCAGAACGCATGTAGTTCGACGGTCATGGGTGTATCACACATAACGCATCGTGGGATTTTAAGCATGTTTATATAAGGTAAGTAGCTAAGAAACTTTTTCCATTGAGTAAGTAAATCAGCTGGAATCTCGTCATCCCATGGTGTATTAGCTGCCCATAATTTTTGCAATATTATTTTTGCTTGCAATAAACACGGGTTGACGAGTCCCAGTGGATCAAAGATTTGTGCGATCGTAGATAGTATAGATCGTTTAGTGTAGTTTGTATCCGAGTTTGGAATGTGTGTGGAAGAAAATAGCAGGTGATCCTTTTTACAATCCCAGCTGATGCCTAATATTTTTGTTGTATTTTCATTATTTATTATTAACAACGGATCACTGCTCTTTTCATTGTGTATAGAATTTAAAATAGATAAATTATTAGATCGCCATTTTCGTAAATGAAAATGTGCACCTCTTAATTCGTGTATAACTCCCTTGCATATATTAACAAGGTCTGGTATGCTGTCACTTCCTGTGACGAGATCATCAACGTAATAGTCGTGTAAAATGACTTCGCTGACTGTTTCGTTTTTACAGTCGTGTCCCAACTGAGCAAGACACCGTGTGGCAAGATATGGTGCGGAAGAGGTACCATAGGTAACTGTGTTAAGTGTGTATATTTTTATTTGTTCGGTAGGGCTAGCACGCCAGAGAATTTGCTGCAGGTTTCTTTGCGACTCATTGATCAATATTTGTCTATACATTTTTTCCACATCGCATGTAATTATGTATTTATGTTGTCTAAAACGTAGTAAAATGCTTAATAAGTCATCTTGTATTAGAGGGCCAGTGTATTGTATGTCGTTTAGTGACAGCCCTGATGTGGTTGCCGCTGAAGCATCAAATACCGCACGTAACTTGGTAGTCAAGCTGTTTTCTCGCATCACACCGTGGTGTGGGAGAAAATAGTAAGGTTTAGTGTTATCGAAACACAAATTCTCTGTCATGTGTCCTAGGTTGATGTATTCTGTCATGAATTCTATGTACTTGTGTTGAAATATTGAATCTCTTTGTAACCTGCGTTCAAGAGCAAGGAACCGAGCTAGTGCGAGTTCTTGTGAATCGCCTAAAGTATCAGGGGATTGTTTAAATGGCATGTTTACAACAAATCTCCCATCTGGGTGGCGAGTTGTTGTTTTAGTGAAAATATCTTCACACTCCTGTTCATCTTTTGTGAACTGTCGGGTGTCGTTGAGCGATTCATAATCAAAATAACGATCTAACTTAGCTTGTAAGTCTAAATCTGAATTGTGTATGAAATTGCATTGAATGATTTGTTTGTATGTATTTGATAATATGTTGTATGAATTTGGTAATGTATTAGGTGAGTATGTATAGTTATTCTGTGGTGAAGTATGGTTGAATGAATGATTGGATGGATGACAGGAAAGTCCATTGAGTGCGTGATTGACTGAGTGATCACATGTGCAATTGTATGAATGATTGGATGAATGATGATTTGTTGAATGTTTGTTATTGAATATACAATTTGAATGTTGTGACTGAATGGAACCAGACACTAACCAACCCAATTTGGTTTCGTTAAGTGTCGGTTTGTGTTTGCCAAGAGAGATATGATGATTTTCTAAAACCTCCCAAAATAGGTCAGCGCCCAGCAACATTTGCACCTCCGACGGTGTATCAAAGGTAGGGTCTGCAAGGTGAATGTGCTTGGGAATGGTAAATGTACAGTTTATTTTGTTTATAGGTAATGATTGTGTAATTTGTGGAACTACAAAGCAATTTAGTTTTCTTGTGTAGCCACTGTTTGAAAGTGAATTAATATGTACGTCGCATTGTTTTGTGATGCAAGACGATTGCTTATTCAAACCCTGAACGCAAATGGAAGTTTTGTTAGTAGGTAAATTTAATTGTATTTGCAAATTTTCTGTTATGAAACTGGAAGTACTTCCATTGTCGAGCAGGGCTCGAACTGTGTGTATTTTGCCCTGATAGTCGGCGACGCCTATCAAAGCTGTTGATAGTAGAACCTGGCTGTGATGTATAGTCGACATTGTTACATTATTGTTTACGCTGTGTGAAGAAGTGGAAGGTTCTTGTGTAGTGTTGTGTTGTTCAGATTGCGAATTGGGTAGTGAAACACTTTCTTGTGTAGGTGGCTGAGTGTCAGTGTGTAAAAGACTGTTGTGTTTTTTGCTACACAATCTACATGGACCTAGTATACATTTATTTACTTCGTGTCCCTTACGCAGACAGTTAATACACAATTGAAAATCTTTTACTCTTTCATAACGCGTAGATACTGGCATTGACTTGAATTTGTAGCATTGATAAATTGTGTGATTGCCTTTGCAAATGCTACAATGAAACCGAGGAGTAGAAGAAGAATGATTTGTGTTAAACAACACAGATTTTGACCTCTGCGGTACATCGCTGTGTCTGCGAGCCGGGACTGGTGCGTGTGATTGTGACTTAGAACGATTTCCTTCTATTGTTTCTAACAAGTCAGCCCGTCCCTTAATGAAATCTAAGAACCTTTGCAATGACGGCAAATCTTTAATGCTATTGCGCTCTCCCTCCCACTCGCGAGAGGTGACTGGGTCGAGCTTGGAAGTTACCATAAAAATTATTATCGTATCCCAATGTTCTGTTGGCAAATTAAGTGATTTAAGAGCCCGTAAATTTTTGTTTACATTATCAGCCAGGCTACGTAATGCAATGGATGATTCCCGAGATAATGGCTCAATGTTGAATAAAGATTGTAAATGATTGTTTACAAGTAATCGATTATTATCGAAGCGATCGCAAAGCAGCTTCCACGCTGTTGTATAATTTTCAGTTGAAAGCTCCAGCGACTGAATGACTAGTGCCGCACTTTCTCTAAGTGATGCACGTAGGTAATGGAATTTGTGTATATCTGGAATGTGTTTGTTATTGTGAATAAGAGATGTGTAAGTATCGCGATACCCTAACCATTCCTGATAGCGACCAGAAAAAATCGGTAGGTGTATAGTTGGCAGCTTGAGTGTCGGCCCACCTGTCGCAGCCGAGCCAGAGTCGTCGCCCGCACATGAAGCGTCGGATGAGCTGGTCTTGTTCAGCATCTCCTCAGCTCTGGCGACAGCCGCAAAATACTCGTTCTCAAATGTCGTCCGCTCCTGAATCTCCTCATCTGAAGTGTCACATAACAATTCTATGTCAGTTTGGGTGCTGTCATAGTCACTGTACAGTTCCATGATTTTTTGCAAACGAATAGACAGTTCGCGGTTCTGTACAGCACTTAAACCTTCTTTACTGACGAGCATAGAATCTAAATATTGTTTGAAAATAGTTAGTTTAGCCTTTTGTGAAGCCCTAGTCTTTTTTAAAGTTTTTAAATCCATATTTAATCAAATGTAAAGTTAGTGATATATAGTGAATAATAGCACAAATATTTTGCTCAGTGAACTATTATACAACAAAATGCTAACGATATTTTTAAATGCCCTTTTTTAATCAAAGTGTGTTTTGATGAAAAAATTTCAAAAAAATACTTAAATTTTGGCAAGCAGAAGGATGAAGCAAACCAATAATGCGCGTGAGTGATAAGTACGCAAGCACCGCGCAGCAGATCGAGCGAATGCGGTCAAGGTCAACCGGTAGCAGGTAGCGCAGCGCACTCGGCACTCGGTAGGTACAGATTCGACTCCCTGCGCGCGGTAGCGAGGGAGGCAGGCAACGCCAAGCAAAGCACACTGGAATCGCAAGAAAAGAAAAATCTAAAGCACTAATATATATATATATATTTTTAAGGTAGGTAGGTACATTAGATTTAGATAGGCAAGTGTGCAAATAGGGGCAATGAAATAAAAACTAGGACGCACTGAATGTATAGGTACAGTACCTAATATTAGCTAAATTTAAATTAATTGAAAGTGTATCGAATTAAAGAATGTGATATGAATACGGACGTGAATAAAACTACGTTGCGTTTTTAATGCAACGAGTTAAAAAGTGGGTAAAAAAGAATTACGAAAATACTTTAAAATAAAAACGTATTTAAGTAAAAATTGGCAGGTACCGACTAATGTTTCGTAGTATATGAAGGTAAAATTAAACAGGAATGGAAAAATATTCGTAATTCGGTTAAATGATTTAATTGAATTTTGCAACAAAGGCAAAGAAAGGGTATCTGACTTGAAAATTGTTCAACAAAGGATAGAAATGAAAAAATAGAACAAATCGGAACGAACTCACAGATTGCAATGCCGTTTCCTTTGTCTCGTATGACGCCTGAGTATGACGTTGATAGTAGGTATATTGTATGTGACCCTGGATCTTCTTCAAATTGTCGTAGCTGTAATTGTAGTCCAAAAATCGCCTTGAATAAGTCTCTTCCCTCTTTGATATAAGATGTGAATGGGTAATAAGTTCGTCGACACGTCGCGTCGTCCGGTAGACAATGACTTGCCGTTACGCGCCGACTTTTCTCGAACGCTCCGCCGAGAACAAAGGAACTGCTTTCCAAATGTCGCTATGAATAATTGACGTTATGAATAATTTTCTGCATTCTTCAATTTAATTTATCGTTAATCTTACCTTAAATTCACAAAATACATAAAACATAATGTATAACAAAAGATGAGTCAATGGCCCCGATTCACACAGTCATACTCTAATCTTAATTTTAAAATCCAGCTATCCTTTTCGTTTTTATGACCAAGAAAGAGAGGAGATGAATTCAGATGAACGAATGATATTATTTTGAATGAATGATAACCTAAAATAAAAGCGTAGCTTTCAGATTAAGATATTTTTAAGTTGCATTGGAAAGGCCAAGGCTACAAATAATAACTTCAGGCTTAACGTAAACGACCAAATTTTAAGTACAGACTTGGAAGTAGCTAAAGCTTTTGTAAACTTTTTTACGGACATTCCAGTTTCGACAACCAAATCTTTAAACTCATCTCCCACTGCTGCTGAATCTATACTTAAGCAAAAAAAGTTAACGAATGTAAAACTGATTTTAAATTTAGACACGTAAATAGTGAAGATATTGTAAAAGCGTTTCAATCTTTAGAAATGAAAAAGACAGCTGACGTCCATGGCCTATCCGTGAAAATTATAAGTTCTATTATAGATTGTATTGCACCGCAGTTATGTTGTATATTTAACCAATGATGATAAATAGTGGAGTGTTTCCTGACTTGATGAAACTAAGTAAATTCATACCTTTGTTTAAAGCCTACCGGCTTTACCGGCACATTAGACCCTACTAATTTTAGACCTATATCGATACTACCGACCCAGTAAAATATTTGAAAGACTAATACTAAATCAGTTACAGGGCCATTTTTATCTTAATAACTTGATGCATATCGACCAGTTTGGTTTCACAAAGGGTCGTTCGACAGCCGATGCTGGTGTTGAACTTATAAACAATGTTTTTGATGCCTGGGAAGATGCAATGGATGCTATTGGTGTCTTCTGCGATCTATCCAAGGCTTTTGATTGTGTCCATCATGACACTCTTGTCAGGAAGCTACGCCACTACGGTGTTAAAGATCAGCCACATCACCTTATAGAGTCGTATCTAACGAATAGAGTTCAGATGGTCGATATTAATGGCAAGAGATCACCTGGATCTTTGATAAGTATGGGCGTCCCGCAGGGTTAAATTCTTGGTCTTTTCTTGTTTTTAGTATATATTAATGATTTGCCTTATCTTGTTAAAGAAAAACATGGATTAGTATTGTTTGCTGATGATACTTCTTTGATATTCAAAGTTAAAAGACAACAGTCAAACTATGACGACGTAAACAATGCTATCTCTAATGTAGTCAACTGGTTTACTGTTAATAATTTATTACTTAATGAAAAGAAAACGAAATGTGTAAAATTTGATAATTTCAATAAATACAGATATATTAGTTAAAGGACAGAGATTTGACCTTGTAGATTCGACAGTCTTTTTAGGCATTACTTTGGACGCTAAACTCCAATGGGATGCTCATATAACTAAATTGTCGAACAGACAGAGTTCAGCAACGTTCGCTGTTAAAAAAATTAGAGCTCTTACCGACGTAGAGACACCGCTAGACTAGTCTACTTCAGTTACTTTCATAGTCTAATGACCTATGGTATTCTATTGTGGGGTCACGCTGCGAATGCTAATAGTATATTTATTCTGCAGAAACGGGCTGTTCGTGCAATTTATAGATATAAATTGCACGAACTTTTCCCTCAGTGACATTCTAGGCCCTAAGATTAAAGAAAAAAAAAAAACAATATTCTGACATTTGTGTCTCAATATATCTATGACAATCTTGTGTATGTAAAACGAAATATGAGTAATTTTCAGAAGCACAGTGATATACACAATTTTAATACTAGAAATAAAGACAAGTTGGTTGCTTATGTCAGCCGACTACATAAAATTAGTAATTATTTTAAAGGCAATTGTATACGCTATTATAATAAGGTCCCTACTGATATTAAAAACTTGTCTTTAGACAAGTTTAAATTAATTAAAACAGAAATTGTATAAAAAAGGTTACTATAGGATATCTGATTACTTAGAGGACAGATGTCCATGGGAATAGATTGCTTGAGTGGCAGGCCTTTTCGATATTTAATTAGCATTAATTTTGTAATATTTTAATTTTTTATTTAAAAAAGGAAACGCAAAAGATGCGACGACTGTGGAGTTTCTTCGGTGAGCTTTTCTCCACAGATTCCGCCATTGTGTTAGTGAACTCACCCAAAAAAATTTAATGACGGATCTAAGTGATGTAATAACATCCTATGGAAATAAATTATTTTGACTTTGACTTTGACTTTGCATGTTTTAAGTCTGCCTCATTGCTAAAGAAGTAATATCTTCCATAAGCTAAATCTGTATATTGATCGTTCTTATATAGTTCGAAATGATATCGAATATAAATCACATGTGGGTATTACTTAGTTGAATGACCTATGAGACGACCTGTGATATCAAAGAACTATCGTCCTGAGCGCGGGTACGTTGAACCCGCCTGAGGCATTCCTTCACAGCAGAGATTAGGTTTCAGCACTATTGGTCCAAGATCTGATGAAATTGGATTTACTTAAATTTAAATTCAGCCGTGTATTTTTTCAAATTTGCAGCGTTTGTTGCTGATATCAAGCTTTTAGTTAAACATTTAATTAACTTATCCAGTTTTAAATTGATCTAAAGATGACTGATGTTGGACAGCTCCACGAAATTGTTCGAATAAACCTTCAGAGGCTTAGGAAGTTTCAGTGAAGGCTGATTGTTTCAATACGTGTCAAATTAAAACTCACGGGAACCTCCTTAACTAGCACTGGGAAATAGTACATTTTGAAGCCAAATGAAGTCGAATGTACGGCTCCATCTCAAAAAACTACAATTTATAAATTACTAATAAGAAACACAACTTTACAAATAATAAGAAAACGCGGCGATTGCACAGTTTTAGAGAGTATGTAAAATAACTGACTATTATAATATGTTAATTTGACAGCTATGCATTACATACATTCAAAATAACATCATTCGTTCATCTGAATTCATCTCCTTTCGTTCATTAGTCACAATAACGAAAAGCTGGATTTTAAAATTAAGATAAGAGCATGACTGCTTGAATCGGGATTATATAGATATAATGATACGAGGTAAATTGGCTAGGTAATGAACATCTTTTACTTGTAATTGTAGTTTCGTGAAGCGCGGTCCTAGTGCGGTCTGGCGCGGCAGATCAAATTTGCACGGGTAATTGCGCACACAGCGAATGGCTCTCTAGTTTATTTGTAGTTAGCGTACAACCCTCGATAGCGCTATTACAGAACGTTTACTTCAGTAGATAACTGTACAGTCTAATGCAGGCGGTACAGAAAAGCGCAAAAGAGCTCAAAACGTTATAGCAGTAATACAACATCTAGCTATATAATATTATAACGCTTAACCTCTCGGATCCGCCCACGAAACTGAAACTTTTTTCCACAGCTTAATAAAATGCGCAATTTTGATTCAAACTGATCAACTGTTTTGATCATGAAATTTCCAAAACTCCTTCGTAGTGTTTCCCTACGTCCTAAGAACTATCTACTGTGCAAACAAGTTTCTATACTGATACTTTTTACTCAGCTTTGATCAGTCGGTCAGTCTTTTCTCCTCCAGACAATATAAAAATACCCTTCTACTCGTATCTAGGTATACCATTCTCACATAGCCGGCTAGGTATGCCGTCCTGAAGTTTATCACGTGACTATTTTTAGTGATGTAGCACAAAATATTCAGTAATGAAAATATAAGAAAATATCCAAAAATCGATATTAATTACTTAGTTTTCAAAATCGATTTGTATAACTACACAACAATAGATTGATAGCTCTTAACGTTAAGTCTCAACTGGAATCCTACCACGCTAACTGAAATACCGCAGTTGCCATTTCTTATTATTTCACTTTGCACAATTTCAAACAAATTATTAAATTACGTATAATTCTTTATTTTTTACCCTATCGGATTCGCTACTCATTGAAAATTTGATATTAAACATCTAAGTATGTATTACCACACCAATTATTTCTATATTTTAATCTATACGATTATTCGAATATTTTTTGGATACTTCGGAATCGAAGTGGAACAGCAGAACGTAAGCGGACCCAACGGGCTAATCTTGCATTGACGTTCATTCATAACTTCATCTCAGGAAACACGTTGAAATAATTGATAAATGTATTATTTTGTATTTGATTTTCAAATAAAATAAAGTGTTTCGTTTTATAAAAATATAAATTGTACGCAAAATGCTATTTCATATGACCAGGCTTCATGGAGCGTTAATTCAAGGTTAGTGTACATCACATAAAAATGGTCACGTGATAAACTTCAGGACGGCATTCTCACAGTGCGATGACTATAGTGGCTACAAATAGAACTTCCAATAATCGATTTAAATGTATTCAAAGACTATCACAATGTACGTTACTGAAGACCAACTTTGCCGTCGGAGGAGGAAGTTGTGATGGCAGCTTTATTTTACGGCAGTTCGACGAGTGATGAAGTGAATGAGTCAGTATTAGTGTTCGAGTCTTTGTGAACGGAGTGAACGTTCTGGAAATATTACTTATTCTGTGTTTCTGACATGAATCCGCCGAGTCGCGCCCCTTTCAGATTAAATACAACGATAGATAAATAAATGGTTGTTTGTATTTAGTGTAGGCTTAAGCAGACTAATATTAGCTTAATACTTTATATTCTGCTGATTCTTACCCCTCAATCCTTTGGCTGAAATAAAAGACAAACTAACAGCTCGAAATTCAAGCGCTCTGTTTTCTTATTGTAGAAATCAAATAATGTGTATGTCATAATTAGTTGAGCAGTCAGGTCATGTTTAGAACAAAATTACTTTGTAGAGTTAGCCTAGGCACAGCCGTGTTTGAAGTGCCTTGAAGATGTACAATTATCGTTCGAGTTTGAGCTCTAAGTGTAGTTCGGTGAGGTTTAATTTAACACTCGTGCAATTAGCGTAAACTGAACGCGGTCGTTACGTGGAGTGGAGCGGTCTCGTTGGTAACCCACGATTACAGGGGGGGGGTGGGGGTCGGCGGAGAGCGTCTTTAGAATCGGCCACAATTCCGCTAAATGCAGAGTCTAATTCGGTATACATTGCTGTGTTTGGTTCGCACTTGAGATGGCAAATTAGTACTGTAATAGCAATGACCGGTAGTTATTCGTGGAGTTGGTTTTGACGGTGAGACAGTTGCCTCTTCTTGAAAAAAGAGATGAACAACCTGTTTAATATTCAATAATTTTAACTTTTTTTATTCATATCAACAGCAGGATGAATCTTGTTTGTCAAACAAAAGTGCAATTAGTGCCGTAGTTAAATACAACTTAGTTTTAGTGCAGCCGCGTTTGTAATCGCCCTATTGTTTTGGCTCGTTCTTGCTTCAGCCATTGCCGAACTGCGCAACAACTACAACGCCGTAACTGCGGGTAGTCGTGTCGGGAGCCATTCAGCCGACTCGCAATGTTACTGGCAGAATGGTAATAGCCCCTTGCCTCGATATTTTCGGACCGCAACAAATGTAGTCATTCTATGACCCGAATGTGTAAAGTAACCGGCAGTCGAGTCCAAGGTGGGCGATTTAACTTTTGAAAAGACATAATATTTTAATAGACTTGGCTGTCTTTTCAACCAGCCCAGTGTTGCTTAAAACGTAATGGTAGTAGGGTTTTATTTATTAATTATGTTTTATGTTATTACACTTTTTACAATGTCTAAAATATAAGGCCATAAGTATAAGAAATTGTTATGGATGAATGAAATCTGGAACTATTTGGCGACTTCCACGGTGTTGCCAGTGGCATAAAAACGCTCCGAGACAAGCCAGGTCAAGTCCACGCCAGCTATATTACCACTTTGGTAGAAATAGAGATAAGGAAAAAAATATTAATAAGCCAGAAGTGGAAAAATGTAGATCAGAGAGAGAGAGATCACATTCATACTAATGATGTGATTATTGTACAAAGATATTGAGATGATAAAGAACAAGTAATAATGGACCACCCACATTCATCTACATAGCAGTATTGTAAAAGAGTAGCCTTATTTCTGAACTGCTTCAGATGTTACACGGATTAGCGCATGGATGGATTATTTTTATGGATTCAGTATAAAAAGGCATTTGTAACAGAATCCGCTGTAACAATGGGCCTTCGTTTGCGAGGTACGTCCCGGTGTTAGCCGGCGGTTAGTTTGCGGTTCTCTTTCTGCTATATTTCATTCTCGCCCGCTCGCTCGTGAAAGTGTTCCGTTTCGCGGCGGGACGAGTTTATGTACGGTTACCATACGGCCGGATTTATCTGAACATGTGCGGACTTTCAGATTTCAGTCTTGACTTTGTCCGGCTGTTAAAGACCAGATTTTTTAGCTTAGTTTGTGTGAAATGTCAAATCAGTTCCTTCTCTCGTGCTTGCAAGGTTTAGGTTAACTGAAACTACGTGCACAGTTTGCACAGTCTTGCATAGCATTTTGTATTTCTTTTTTAAAGTTCGACTTTTTAATAAGATTACAGTAGTAGGTAGTTTTAATTGTGTATGAAATAAACAGTTTTAATTTAATTTTTTTTTTCATTTTAATAGGTCTTTTAAATGTCAAAATGGTAACCCTAAACGGATGTGAACATTGGGCGCAAACAATGGCGCTCGCGCTGCTCCGCGCGGTAACGGATAAAAGAAACGCTTGCGGGAACCAAACGGGCTTATTTTTTAAGCACTTCCAACATTTTAATACGATTCGTTAAAAGTAAACTTAGAATGAATAGCGTTATAAATGAATAATGTATAGGGAAGTATTCATTTTACTACGCAGCTGTAGGGTTTGTGTGTGATTACTTGCGCTATGCGTAAAATATAATGGCAAACATTTGCATCATGTGAAAATTAAATATTGCCATGATTTATATTAATGCTAGCTTCCCGCCTGCGACTTTGCCGACGACGAAGCATTCGGTACAACTCCGCACTCTTTTTCCACAGGAAAGGAATTTCCAAAAACCCCTTCTTAGGGCTTGGCTATGTTTTAAAATCTACAGTTCAAGTTTATAGGCGCCTAGTAGTTTTGGCTCTCAGTTCTACCAGTCAGTCAGAACCTGTTTCTCCTTTTAATAACCTATATAGGTAGATAAATAATAAACAAAACCCAAAACCGTACGTTACCAAAACACACCGTTTTCTTCCGTCGTCATGTCAAATATTTTTGTAGCTGACGATCTTCGATCACAGAAGAATGCCCTAAACCTCCAAGAGCGATGTCAGTTCATTTTATTTCCACAGAACAATTTTCGTTGGATTTGCGAGAATTCGCGCGATAAACGTGCGCGATGTTTTCATCCCAGCTCGCGGCGACTTTGTGAAGCTTGCACGCTAAGCGGCGCAGACCAACGAAACATAAAGAATAGTCCGATAAACATAAACAGTGAAGCCAGAAAAGATGCGGCCTGTCTTTAAGTTGATGATATGATTTAACTTATGTCGGCTGTAGTAAGTTAAATCATAATCAACCATGAAATTTATTAATATCTATGCATGAAATGGATGGATATCTGTATATCGTGTTGCGTTGTCTGTCCAGTGTGGCCTGCTCGATTCTATTTTATTTAGCTTTCAACACTCACTGCTGGGTATAGATAACTATTTGGTGCAGCATTTATTCCGGTCCTCATCCACTGCCATAATAACATTGACCATCATACTGTTGCTCATCTACTGAACATTTTCTAGTCTGGGCTCCACTCTATAAACTGCTTTGGGCCAATTTCCACTATCCCGTCTCGAAGAGTTGTTAGCGCTCTATTCTAAAGAAATAAGATGCCTAGTGATTTAATGTTTGATTCAAATATCTTTATATTCGGGTACAGTCTGTCTTTCCAGTAGATCTGAGGTCCACGGCACCTCGCATACAGTCGGAGATAAACAACCTCATTATTTTGTTCTCGCACAACTTTCTTGCTCCAAGTTTATCTTAGTGGCATTATGTTGTTGTAGCTCGTTCCCGGCGAGATTATCGCAGACAGTTCACGAGTGGATTTTGACACCTTCGCTGGATCGTAAAGTCACAAATCGTTTTGTAAAAAGAACTGTTATTGCCTTTTTCACATTTTAAAATATTTGTTATTCTGTTTTCGTTCGTTCTTTACTTACCACAAGTACCCTGAGGTTGATTGAACTTGTACTTGTACTGAACAGCTTTTCCCTGAAATATTCGGATTGAGGATCGATTCTGAGTAACCGGTTGCGCTGTATTGTAAATCCTTCGAGCGCATTGAGCGTTCCCCCCCCTCGTAGCCGTTTGTTGCTCCATCCACATTATATACTTGCTTTGATCAAAACGAGTTTATTTACGATAGCACAACTCGGCATGATTTCGTGGATAAAATTTTCCAGCTAAAGAAGATTCAAACTTTAGGAGCAGTAAATGATAAATTCACGTGAGAACACAACAAGTAAGCTGCGAGTAAATACACGAAGCAAGTTGAGCGGGGAATTACCCGCGAGGCAAGGGGCGCGCGCGGGAAATGGAACTTTACCTTTGCGCCGCGAGCTGCAGTAATATTGTGCTTATGCAACCATACTGCACGACTGCTGCGTTCACACTACTAGCGAAATACTTGGAATATTACATACGTCACATCACACTAATATTATAAATGTGAAAATATATTTGGATCACGCAAGTACTCGACGGATATAGATGAAATTTGAAATGGAGATAGTTTGCAACCTGGATTAACATAGGATACTTTTTTATGGGAAAAAGTCTCATTCCCACGGGAAAATATTACACAACGCGAGAGCAGCCGCGGGCGGACCGCTAGCAAATAATAAACCGTCGGGTTTACTTTGTTTTACAAAACCTAAGTATTTTCCTTGTCGCCATTAGGACAGGAAACATTTTAATGCGAGCAAAATAAAACGAAATCCGTGTTTAGCCGCGCCAGCAACTTTAGCTCGCTCCAGTGAGGAACCTCTCTGTTGTGTATTACTTATAAAGATTGGTACGTTTATTTGCATCGAGGGAGCAGGGTCTGACCTGTATGTATGTAACAGGTTACGAGCCTGATTATAGTTAATCTGAATGATCAGTCGAATTCCCACAAGATGAAACAATATTATTTTCCCGTGCCGGCCAAATCTAAAAATTCTGCATAATTCAAAATAAATAGAAACACGTCGTTTAGTTTTGTAGGACACTTGGTGGCACAAAAATTACGATTATAATTTTTTAAATGCAGTTACTTTTGAATTTTGCAACAGAAGTTTATTTGAGAATGTTTTCAATGATGCTGCTACTTGCTGCACGGAATATAATAGTTATTTGTTCCATGCGCAACATTCCTTTTGGTACGTTGTTACTGTGCAATAGCGTTATCTTGTAATCCGACTCCATTTCTACTTGAGAAGAGTGAGTGCGCTCATGCATATCAGATGAATGTCTCTCTTGAGGTGTATGAGCTTTTACCAAGTAAGTGAATAATGCACGGATAAATGAAGAAAGAAAGGAACAAATAAAGCTTTATTTGAATTACGTACTCACCTCATAAAATGTCTTGTACAATAAATACCTTGAGTGTCAGTATTTCTGAGACAACACTCCGGTGTTGAAGTTACTGTACCATGCTTGCTCTATTGTCTACTTTGGAATTTCTCTTTTAGTTCAAAGTTTGAGTCATGTTAATAAGTTAAGAAATATTAGAAATACATACAACATGTCTAAAATAATTCTGAATTAACAAGTTGGTAACCAGGTGACCATATCACAGGGTCTTTTATAGTTTAGTCATAAAATTATTACTAGTTTTACTACCATAATTCTATTTGTACTGGTATTATTATTATGGTATTATAACTGTGTCTAAATAATTAAACCCCAAGTTTATTGCAGAAATAAAGCGTTTTTACTAGGGAGGTGTACGTATTCGGTACCAGGAGACCATAAATCCCAGGTGACACACTCGCTGAGCGCTGACGAGGGTCGGCTGACGGGCGCGGCTCATGCTTCATACGTGATTTACACCGCGGCGCTGATAAACTCTGGCTGAAACTGCTTCCTCTTATTGATACAACTTCATGCCTAACTTCGTTTTGAAGGGGTGTTTATGAGTGTTTTCACAGAAGTATTATAAATAGATGTTTGGATATTTGTTCCGCTTTCACGCCTAAACTACTGAACGGATTTAGAATGGAGAAAGTTTGTACACTGGATTAATACAGGATACTTTTTATGGGAGGAAGTCTTATTCCTATCTTATTCACATCTCATCACACTACATAAAGTACCCTTCATAGTATCATAGTGAGGCTAAATCTCGCTGTCGCACTCTAATTCTTAATTTAAGTTCGTCCGTCTTATTCACCTTTAAAAGATTGAAAAGGGATAGGAGAAGGCCATTCTAATGTTGGAGCTGTCGGACATCGAGTTTGAACCTTATGGCCGCGTCGATTTCTTATCAACAAACAGAAATAACATTATTCTTAACACTAAAAACATGCGACTTAAAAATCTCTTAATCTGACAGCTATGCCTTTATTTTAGATTATCATTCATTCAAAATAATATCATTCTTTCATCTGAATTCATCTCCTCTCTTTCATTGGTCATAAAAGCAAAAGGATAGCTGGATTTTGAGATTGGGATTGGAGTGTGACTGTGTGAATCGGGGCCAGTATTTAAGTTGTAATAAATCCAAGTCATTATGTCATTATTGTTCTTCTTTTCTTATCTTTACTTCTTAACTTTTTTTGTTTGTATAATTATTTTCAACAACATCTTTATATTTAAATTTTTGGAAGAGCGGTGACTCCTGGCACATGCTTTGTTAAGCTTAAAAGGAGCCACCAGTTTATTGTGAAAAATTGATTTGTGAACAAAATAAAGATTTTATTATTATTATTATTATTGTGTTTATATGTCCTTGACATCTCAGCATCTAACTAAAGAGCTGGTATTTTATGTAATTCACGGGCCTAAGCCAAGTGAATCACATTTGAATTTATCTGTTGTTGGGGCGAAGTGGTATTTAATTGGTCTGTTTCTAGGAATCTCCGGACAATGCGACATGTATTTAATATTACAGCCTTCTGTAAATTAATATAGGTGGGGGGGGGGGAAGTTAAGAGTGCGGAGTGATTGGTGTAATTGTTTCGGAATGACGCCGGTAGTGGATAAGACGATTGGCACAATGATAACTTTACGGAGCTGCCACATGCGGGTTATTTCGTCCTTTAGATCTGTGTACTTTGTAAGTTTTTCGGCTATTGTAGATTGGAGGTTGTGAGTGTTAGGTATGGCGACATCAATAAGGTGTGCTGTTTTATTTTTCTTGTCTAGTATGGTAATGTCAGGCCTATTGTAGTGAACAGTTTTATCTGTAAGTATGGCTCTATCAAAATACATCTTGTATGAAGAGTTTTCCAGTATGCTTTCCGGGTTGTATTTGTAATAGGGTGTTTTTGGTGTAGATATAAGGTCATGTTGTTTAGCAAGTTTTTGGTGAATTATATTTGCAACTTGTTCATGTCGGAATTTATAATCGGTTTGAGCTATTGATACACAAGCTCCGGTTATATGTTGAATCGTTTCAGTTGCCTTATTGCACCGCCTACATGTGTCTAATGTGTTTGGAATTTTCATATTTTTTTTTTTTATAATTACGGGTCTCCACAACCTGGTCCTGAATGGCAAGCATGAATCCCTCCGTCTCGGGAAACAGTTCTCCGCGACTGAGCCACTCGTTCGACGCTGCTTTGTCGACGTGTGGTAGGCTCAAGTCGTGGTGATGCCTTCCGTGAAGAGATTTTCGGGCCCATTCATTCAGTTTAGTCTGTCTGTCTATTTGTATTTGTTTTTTTTGTGCTAAGATTTCCTGTAAATTTAAGGGCGTGTACTTTTGGTCATTTTGTACTATTGCATTATGTAACAAAGAATCGACTGATTTGGTGTGAAAATATGATCTTAGATTAGAAATTTGTTGGTTGTGGAGATTGGTGACGTCTATGATTCCTCTACCTCCGTCATTCCTCGAAAGAGTAAGTCTTTGAACACACGAGCGCGGGTGGTGTTTTCTGTTCTTTGTCATTGTAGTATTGATGACGCGTTGCAAATTTTGTAATTCTGCTTTTGACCAATAAATGACACCAAACGAATAGGTTAGCACAGGAATTGCAAAAGTATTAATGGCTTTGACAGTATTCTTTGCGTAAAGGTTTGTTTTTAATATTGAATTTAATCTGTGTTTGAGTTGTTGCTTTAATGTAGTTTTGGTTTCTTTGTACTGTATCTGTCTGGATTGATTATAGCCTAAATATTTGTAGGTTTCGTTTGGATCTAAAGGGTCGATCTCTTGTCCTGTTTGCATTTGGTATGTGTGTTTGTAGATTTTCCCTCCCTTAACCGAATTGATTTTGCATTTATCGATGCCGAACTCCATATAAATATCTTTAGAGAACATTTCAGTGATATTCGCCAGATTTTCTAGGTCTTTTTGTGTTTCTGAATAAAGTTTTATATCGTCCATATACAGTAGGTGGCTTAAAACATATTTCGGGGTGTCTGTCGGTTGGTTAGTATTGGGTTCGTTATATTTCAAAAAGTATCCTGTGTATTCTGAATTTAGTAAACTGGATAGTGGGTTTAAAGCCAGACAGAACCACAATGGACTTAGAGCGTCACCTTGGAATATACCACGTTTAATCTTTATGGATTCAGTCTCTATTGTTTTAGAACAAGTAGTCAGTCTAAGTCGTGTTGTCCAGCTTGTCATTGTATTTTGTAGGAAGGCTATAATCATAGGGTGAATCTTGTAGACGTCTAAAACTTGTAGAAGCCACGAATGGGGTACCGAGTCGTACGCTTTTTTGTAATCGATATACATTGTAAATAGATCCTTCTTCTTCTGCTGTACCTGTCTTAAAATTACTGAGTCTATTAAAAGTTGTTCCTTGCAACCCTGGCTTAATTTACGACATCCTTTCTGTTGCACAGCCAATATATTATTTTTGTCTATATGTAAATAGACAACTTGTGTAAGACACGAAGTGATGATTTTGTAAATAGTCTGAAGACATGTGATAGGTCTGTATTTCGCGGGGTTTGTTAAATCGTTTTTATCTTTTGGTAGCATGTAAGTGATTCCTGAGGAGATGTAGTTGGGCATTGTGTGTGGTTCTCGTATGAATTCGTTAATGAAATTATGTAGATATGGATGAAAGTGTGTAAATTTTTTGTACCAGTAATTATGTATATTATCGGAGCCGGGTGCCTTCCAGTTGTGAAGATTTTTTAAAACTGATTTAAATATCTCTACAGTGATATATTCAAATTCCATCGGTTCAGTGTCTTGAGTTTTAAGTTTCTCGTTTTTTATCCATTCGGCTTCAAAGTGGTGCTCTATAGGGTTTTCCCAGATATTTGACCAAAACTCGTGCAGTTTCCCTGTTAGCGGTGTGGAATCATCATTGTGTAAGTTTTTATTGTTTTGCGTTTGGTTAGTTGTCTGGGTCTTTAGGTTGCGGTAGAATTGTTTTTCGTTTGATATAAATTGTCTGTTTTGGGTCTTACGTAGCGTGCAGGTGTACCGTTTTATTCGGCTGCTACAAACTGTTAATTTTTGCTGTAGTGTGTCTAAAAAGTGGGTAAGTTGCGTGTTAGGGCCTTCGTGAGATGAGTGTATTTTGTATTGGTTCATGATATTTTCAACATGTTTGGTGACGTTTTTTGACCTGTTTCCATTCATATACTGTGTAAGCCTACCTATTTTCGCTCTCAGATCTTCTAGTTTCCTTTCAAGTCTGATAAGCCATTTCGCCTTCTTCTTCTGTTGTTTAACTTGTGTATCAGTTTTCGGTGGTATGTCTATTTTAGCTCCATTTACTTTTGCAGCAGTCCAAGCAGAGCAGTATAATAATGTTTGTAGCCTATTAAAATTAGTATCTTTATTTATATGTGTTGGTAGTATTTTGGTGTTTATGTAATCTATTGTTATAGCTAGCTTTCTAGATGTCCTTTGTTTAGGGATATAATCTCTATTTGTCGGTAACACGTGTTTATAATATTGTAATGCCTCACTGAAAGTTCTGTTTATTTCCTCGGATTTTTCTTTATCTATTTCTGCAGGTTTTTTAACCTCTGCGTTATTGTCATTACATGTATTATTACTAAGATGTTCTTCTCTTTTGTCTAGAAACCTGGCGCTTTCTTTTGTTGATTGTATTGCATCTGTAAGGTTGAAATTTTGTGTATTTTGAATTTGGTCTGATATGTTATGTTTGCGCCTTATACGACGACGTGAACAGTTTATTGCTTGTGTTTGCGTAAACCCATTTTCTTGTGCTATTTGTTTTTTTATTTGTTCTCTTTCAGCAGGTTGTACATAGTTGTTGCGATTTATAGCTCTTATTTGATCTGATAGTCGTTGTTCGGATATGAAATGTAGCTCCGGGTATTTTCTTACGAACTTGTCTCGTAGTTGTGGGCGGAATCCTGTTAAGTTTGTTTCGTTATTATTATTCCTACGGGAAAATCTTACACAACGTGAGCGTAACCGCAGGCGGACAGCTAGTATTTCTTATAATGAAATATTTATCTATCGGATACACTAGTCACAAAAAGTTTATCCTCAACTGTTAGAATTTTCAATATTATAGATGAAAGACGTCCATTGCTAGAATAAAGCCCCAAAAGACTATAAATTAAAACCTGAAATTTAGAGACAGTTCGTTACTTTTGTCGTCTCCTGTATTAGTTTTTTTATATTAACTGCTTTGTTTCAGCAAAGTACAATGAAGTGGTGTAAAGCCGACAGAGGGCGCTAGACCGTGGTCGGATTAGCTTTACCGATGATATTCACGGTCCGGTAATATTATATCGACGCTCTATAGAGTTACAGCGCAGGTTACAGGCAAACTCATGTGCGCCCCACTTAACTACCTTCATTACCGGCTAGGAACCAATTTTACAATAACTTATGTTACTCAGCGGCTCAGGTTCGTAATTGTGAATTATTGTTTGAACAGGTAATTGTAAAGTTATTCAGGGTAGACTCGACACCTTTTGTGAGGACGTATATGAGCTGTTGACAAAGGTAAGTGTTAAAAAACAATTACTTACCCACAATAATAATTGACCAATGGGAGATGCGTGGCCAGAAACACGATTGCAAATATTTTTCTTTCAGTTGCCGAAATAGCTATCAAATAACCGTTATCAGTTGAACTTTTGTCCTCAGACAATAGAAATCACCGTTTAGTTCTCAAAACAAAACTAATAAAAAACAGTCCTGATTGCTCATATACATCCCCACTGAGGGGCTCGAGCCTACCCTGAATTAGGACGGTCAGGCCTTAGTCGACCATGCCACCACCACCTTTGAATTTCTTCGCAAGAGGGTGCAGTGCGGGTTTTCTCACGATGTTTTCCTTCGCCGTAAGTACGTCGAACATAATATAAATTCGAAATTCAAAAACACAGTGGAACGTGGCGTCTGTGTCTCTCTACGAATGTGTTTCTGGACGGGAAGCACCAGCCACTACAGGCCAGACGCTCTTAGACCGTTATTGTTAATTGGTTTGCAGATGCCGCCGTCCGCGATGATATGCCTTTTTTGTTTATTTGTTCCATCAATCATAAATATAAATTAATATTCGCATATTCGTGACAGTGTGCGGGACGGGCATAATTTCCGCTGAACGAGAAATTCATAGACATATTTTGCAATGTTTGTGGATTCGGATTGTTTTTTGAAATTGAAATCTGGCGGCGGGGCGAGGGGAGGTGGGGGGGAAAGGTGGTGCGGTGCGGGGGGGCAGACAGGCAGCAGCGGCGGCGCCAATATTCACAGAACCGACATTTGCATACGTTTGTCACTGGCTGATGAGAGTCTGTCACATTTTGAAGCTAGTGGATTTTGGTTAGGAACAAGGAAAGATTTTGGTCACACGAAAAATAGTGGAGAAAGAATTTAGGTCCTTAAGTCAGTATTACCCAATAGGACCCTTCTTTTGAATGATTTGAGAGCTGAGAGAATGCCATGTGGTCGAGTTGACATTCGTTTCTAGCTACCGATTTATATATTATGTTTATTTTTTTATCTAGGAATATTGGAAGATGAACAGTTTACTTGTTCGATTTTACATTTCATTGTTTGATGTAGACTTCCATGTATTCTAGAGTCTGGCTATTTACGGGGGTTAGGAGGCAGGTCGCCCGCAAAATATCTGGCTGGTATTAAACCAGGTAAACGATGGATGGATACAATATGAAATTACTAAACTAAAAACTTCCTGTAAAGATTTCTACAGAACTTGCGCTGCTGTTTGCATCCAGTCAATTCCCAAAACCAACATATTCCTGCTGAAAAACCCGAGAACATTTATTTCGCAGTATAGAAATGAAACTCTGTGACCACATTCCATCGAGACCACACATACACCAGTCTCCCCTTCACGGGAGCCCTCCTGCGGGATCCTTGCTAAATATTTATCGTCGACTGTATTTTTTTATTTTGTCACTAACGATTGTTGGCCATTGTTTGTTTAGTGGGCGAAAGGAGACAATATACAATACACACAAGAAAGGAATAAAAGAAAAATACCAATGCTACGAGTAGATAACGAGCAGCTCATTAGCTGTCATGAATGTATTTGTTTGTATTGTCTATATGTTTTGATGAAATCCGTTTGATATAGATATAATAAGCTGTGTCGTACCAACGGTGTTGAACAATATTGCTTTTATTTCGGAAATTAGATGCTGTGCTTGGTCGCGTATCACGCGTCACAAGCACCCATGTGGTCTCCAGTATAGCTGGAATTTACGGAAATTACAGGGTTTCAATCCAGGTCGTCAACTAAAACAGCAAGCCGATCGATCAGGGTTTTGATGTGCCTTTTCCACAAGTTTCCTTACTGTTTAGTGTGTCAAACGTACAAAAAAGACGAATAGATTAAGATAGCTTACTTTCGATGAATACCTTATTTCACTGGACTTATATAAGAGTAACGAACGAGTGTGAATCTTTAAAGCAATCTTTGGCACGCAGCGGTAGCGAACTTTGTTTCTGTGAACTTTCGTTTAGAAGACAGCGCGCGTGTAATTACAGCATCGATAAGTCTCACCAATGACGCAGCATTCGCGTTGTATCATACGATAAGATCCCTGTTTGCTTCTATTCCATCCACTTAAACCGTATTAAAAAAAAGAACTATGATCGGCTAGGAGAGTAATCCTCGCCGCGCACGTCAAATCGGCGCATGCATTCGCGCGTAACACGAATTATAGCCGGAAGGTTCTGGAACACTTTCAGCGCGGGAAATATCGCCCCGCCGATAAATTACGACAACGCGACCGCCAGTATTCACAAAATGGCCGCCACGCGTCGCGATTTGCGGCTCACCAACAAAAAAGATACTTCACAGAAAAATAGCGCATGAATTGGCGAGAAAGAGAATTGTTAGGTACTACGAGCTTTATTTCCGTTCGGCGCTCCGAAATAAATCAGTTATTATTGAGTCGAGCAAAATAAGGTAAAATTTACAAGGAAGGTAAATGTTTGCTGAATTCTGTCGCAAAATAACTGAGCAAAATAATAATGTTTTAGAAGTAGAAGTTATTTCTTGTGCTTGTGTGTGGGATTCTGCGTACATAAAATATTATTACAAGCAGCACAATTAAGGTGATCATCATCAACAACTCATATACATCCCCACCGAGGGGCTCGAGCTTACCCCCCCCCCCCCCCCCTACGCCCCCTAATAAAGGTGATGCGAAGTTAGAATCATACAGTACATAACAGTTGACGTGCGTCAGATGTTTGCCCAAGCATAAAGTATCATGATGTATGTATGTATCACAAGCCTTTCCTATCAAGTAAGATAGATTATAACATTTAAGACACGTGAAGATCGGTATATAATATGTATCTTTGTTTGGGCGTCAAATATACCTATAGTTTAGCAGATGCTCCTTGGGAGCCCACTACAACTCTGTTCGCCCGTTCGGGCGTGATCATAATATTATAATACCCATTTGCCTCTGCAACTGCATCCGCGCTATAACTCATTTCCGTGCGTGTCTGCACGTCGTCGTCGTCGCGCGGCATTGTTTGCACGCGCCGGTAGACGTGGTGCCGCGCCGCGTGTCGCCACGTCGTGCGACGTCCTGATATATGGCCCCGTTGCAACCGCACATTTGTCGCGCGACGGACGACACCGATAAGCATATGATGTATCGCCCGGTTAAACCCTCGCTTTAGTCGCGGCTTTCCACTTTACAATAGCACAACTTTATCTGGTATACAATATGTTTCTAATATAAATGTCTGTTGCGATAAAAATATTGAAATGTCAATTTTACCGTACTTCGTTTTCCACCATTTGATACTGTTGCTTAGAATTAAGTACATTATAAGGGATACTTTATGTTTGTGTCGTACACGAATTACGTGGGCTGCAGCGGGAGAGTCTAAAAAAAACCAAAAACTTTTGGTACTTATATTTAATTTAAAATATAAAAGTTACAATTTAAACTTAATGTATTTCAATAAAAATTCTAATCTAATAAATGAGCGACGACGACCGATGTAAGTATCGAAGTGTTCTTCAATTCCGCTGCAACGCCCCATGTCCGGCGAGGCCACGCATGCGCTGCATCAGCACTTTACCGGAAACGCGGCCGATGTCGAAATCTTCATCGAGTGCCGTGTGCAATGCTGACGGTAGGTAATACTCGTCGAGTGCCGTGTGCAAAGTTGACAGTAGATAGATACGTTAGCAGATTTCATAGGGGCTGCTAGCGTAACACCTCCACCCCTAGAGAAGCAACTATTGATGAGATTTGGAAGAAATAGTTGCTGATAGCAGTTTTACGGGGGTTCCTTTTGTTCCTCTAGGTCGGGCATAGATGTGCTCAACCTTGACTTCAGGTTCAGGTGTAAGCTTGTCATCAGGTGAGCGTCGTAGCAAGTTGTAGCGGCGTGCTACGGCGTAGACCACAAGTGCGAGTGAACTTGATAATGCGATGTAGAGCGGGATTGTAGTATGATACAATGCGCTATTTGATACCTCGTTGATGTGTACGGGCGCTTGCATTATAATTTTATGTTGTACGTCGTGCAGCTCCTTTAAATTAATGGAGTTGAGATGAATGTGCGACGTAGCTGGCTGTTGCTCGCTGAAGGTGAATGATATGTTGGTTATTCTCAGAGGATGGCCTTCCAGTTGATCATTACTGTTAGTTAAAGTTAGACTGGGAGTATGTAGAAAACAATTTACAGGTATTGTTGCCAGGTAGCTGCCTTGTAGAGTTATGTACTCCTCGTGCCCGCAGATGGTATGTACTCTCGTCGGTGCTGGGAAAGATAATGTGTAATGTTTTTCGTCGAGATCCTCCATGGCCTCCTGGGATAGTGTCACGTTGGTCATCTTACAGAGTTTCTGTAGCGATTGAGTAAGTATGAGGTTCTGGATGCAATCAGCTTGGTGGCGAACTTGGTGGTCCATCTTCTCCTCGCAGAGAAACCATTTGTTGTACTTCGGACATTCTGTCTCTATGTACACGAAACCGAGCCTGTTGGTTGCGAGGAAAGGGAAAGGTGGGATAAGAGCCTGCCTATCCTTGTTTGGAATAACTGCTAACCTGTATAGTTCATAAACCTGAGTTGCAAATATAGGTACTTTTAGTATAATAACGATATTGCTACTGGAAAAGTAGTAGCCTGGTTTTATTACGTCGTAATACTCTCTAGGGTTTAAATCTAAAATTTTGTCCCTACCATACAAATTTTTAAGTTTATCTAACATGGTTTTTAGAACCGTAATACTTAAAATAGAGTGATGAGTGCTTGAGGCACGTATCAAAGCTAATATATTCTCTATTCTAAAGAGTTCTTGTAGAGCGTCATCTGTATTTTCGGTTATAATGACTAAAAGCTGGGCAAATTTTGCATACTTCAGAAGGGATGCATCTCTGTAGGCTGAGCTACTTATGAGAAGCTGCAAAGTCTCGTTAATCTTGGCCTGATTTTCTACTAGTTTAATTATTGCTTGGTTGTGGTGCGTCATCCACTCGGTACTTATACTTATGTGACTGTTAAATTCTGTTACTAACCGATCCTGATTATTACTTAAAACTTTTAAAGCGTTATCATAATGAGCGGCGTCTAGATAGTCCAAATTACCAGTTACGCTCTTTATTACGGAACCTAAGCCATCTATAAGACCTCTCTTTTTGCGGTTAGGCTCTAGGGTTTCTAGGTGATTTAAAACAGTAGTTAGTTTATTAGTTAGATAGTCAATTTGAAGCTCGTAAAGCGAATAAGTGTCATTAACAAGTATGTGTTCGTACTGCGAAATCTGATCCTGTATCATATTAATTTTACTTTTAATATTAGTTAAGTTGATAGCTTGTAGGAAAGTATGATAGTGTGTAACCAATCGTGTTTCGCCAAGTTTGAAAGGTAGTAGACCCGGGCCATCATCCAAGGTCTCAAGTTTTATCTCCTGTGCTGCTGCCAGGTGGACTGTCATCAAAAGAACAATCAGGACCAGTGGTGCCCTGCAACAATTTGGCACTTTTAGGTACTCGCTTTAGTCGACTTTTCGCTATAGGATTCCGTTTTTTAGAAGTGTAAATATGAATCGGTAAGTTGGCTAAGACAGTGTCATGGGTGTAACGTGGAGCGAGTTTTCGTCTATCAGCCTGAGGGTTCTTTATGAACACCCGCTGATGATCCTGATACTCTGCTTCCGGTTCGCGATTTTTGTTTCGGTTCTCAATAAGGTTAGTACGCTGGGTTAGTAGAGGCTCACCTATGGCTTCGTATACAGTTTTCATCTGCTCGCGGTGATTAATGACGTACTGTTGCATTAGATGTTTTGATATGTCTATGTCAAAAGGATCTCTCGGATCAAAGTGACCAGTTATGACGTCATAAGGTCGACACTTGGTGAAACTGTGTACGGAGCTGTTATAGCCTAATATCGCATAAGGTACAAGTTTTACTACGTTTTCATCTTTACACTTGAGCTTTAGGACTCGTAAGTGTTCCAGTAATGTTAAGTGAAATCTTTCTATGTTCCCATTTTCGTTAGGGGTATGCGCCAGCGTCCTGTGGTGGTGTATCTTATGCAAGTCGGTAAATTCAGAAAAAAGTTGATTTTTAAATTCAGGCCCATTGTCCGTAACTATATTTAGAGGTAACCCATGGTGAGTACAGAAATCCAATAACCCTTGTAAAATGCTGAGGGCCGTACTGTCAGAAAGGCGGTACGCTTGGGCGTATTTTGAAAATACATCTATAATGGTTAAGTACTTTTCATTCTGAATAGATAGTAAGTCAAGGTGTACAATTTCAAAGGGTTTTGTAGCAGGCGGTACGACATGGAACTGTTGCCTAATAGGATTACGATCGTACTTTGCTTGACCGCATATAATACAATCATTAATGAATTTAGTCACGTGTTCACGCATCTTCGGCCAGTAGTATCGCTGAGATAAAGATATGTAACACTCATTAATTCCACGGTGGTTTGTTTTACCGTCATGATAGTTACGTATTATATCTTGTTGCCTAAGGTAGTCTTTTACATTCTCGACCTCCCTCTTAGCTAATACTAAGTTCATAGCGGAGCTTTTGAACGTATCCTGGATAATAGGTATAATATCGTACATGGCTAATGATGGGGTTATTAAAAGCGCGGTTTTTATTTTAGGGTTGACATATTCTTTTATCACGTTGATAACGTCATCGCGTAAGCTAGACTCTGATACATAGACCGTTGTTCTAGTGTGTGTGTCGAATGGTTTCGTGACTGTAGTACGCTTTTTTATATCACCCACTACTGTAATATGAATTTGGCGGTGAAATTTGTTTAGAGGTTCATCGACTATCGGAATTTCTAATATAGGGTTTTCCTGACTTGTGTGGGCGGAAGCGGTGGATGAGCCAGCCGTAGGTGGATGTTCTGAAGGATTTGCGATCATGGAGCTTGTTTCCTCATTATGTATTTGGATCCTGGACAGAGCGTCTGCATTCGTGTTAGCCTTACCCTTCTTATAGATCGTAGTGAAATTGTACTCGGCTAGCCTAAGCTTCCATCGGGTTATGCGTGCATTAGGTTCTTTCAGGCTCATTACCCATTGGAGTGGTTTATGATCTGTTAGGATCGTAAACTTTCTACCAAATAGGTAAGGGCGAAAGTACTTAGTGGCCCATACGATGGCGAGTAGCTCTTTCTCTATTGTGCTATAATTTATCTCGCTCTCATTGAGGGTTCGAGACGCATAGCAGACAGGCTTATCGCTACCTACTTGGCCTTGGGAAAGAACTGCGCCTATAGCGTAGTTAGATGCGTCCGTTGTAAGGAGAAAATCTTTACCAAAATCAGGGTACTGCAATATTGGGTCGTTAATAAGGAGAGCCTTGCATTTTTCAAATGCGGCGACGTATCCGGCATCGAATGTAATTTTTCGGCCTTTTTTTAAACACTGCGTTAGTGGTTTTGCTACTTTAGCGAAGTCTGGGATAAACCTGCGGTAATAACCGACAAGGCCTAGAAATTGCTTTATTTCTTTTGGGGACTTAGGGATAGGATACTTTTGTATCGCTGAAATTTTGTCCGGGTTAGGCTTTATGCCATCTCCTGATATGACGTGACCTAGGTACGCTGTTTCCAACTTAAGAAACTCAGACTTATCCATCTGGATCTTGAAGTTAGATTCGCGTAATCTTTGAAAGACCTTTTCAAGGTTAACCATATGTTCCTGTAGGGATGCACTGAATACTATAATATCGTCTAGGTAGACAAGACAAATAACATTTTGGAGCCCCTTGAGAACGTTATCCATCACGCGCTGAAACGTAGATGGAGAATTTTTAAGACCCATTGGCATCCTTAAAAATTCGTAATGGCCATTTTCGACGTTAAAAGCCGTTTTGGGGATGTCCGAAGGGTTCATTTCGACCTGGTAAAATCCACTGGCGAGGTCCAAGGTGGTAAAATAATTACAGTTACCCAATTTGTCAAGCACGTCCGTGATGTTAGGTATTGGGTACTTGTCGTCGACTGTCTTTTCATTCAGTTTCCTGAAATCGACGACTATACGCCACTTGACCTTGCCTGAAGCGTCAGCCTTTTTGGGCACTACCCAAATTGGTGAACTCCACGCAGATTCAGATGGACGGATGATGTTCTGGTCCAGCATCTTTTGGATCTGGTCCCTAACTTCATCTCGATGAACAAACGGGTACCTATAACTTTTTGTATAGATAGGTGCTTCATCCGTAGTGTGGATATGGTGTTTTATCTTGTTAGTAAAAGTTAACGTTTCACCATCAAGATAAAATACATCCGCATAGCGCGCACACAAGTTTTCTAAGTTCGCGCGTTCCTCTATATTTAAATGATCAGTGCGTAAACGAGACAAAACTTCCTTCGCTCGCGCCGTTTCAGTCACACGCTCGCGATTACGCAACTCCTGAGTGTCGGCGCACTCCATCGAATACATACTCGCTTCGACAGGGCGATCCATTGAAAATATGATGTCGTGCGGCGATGAATTGGTAACAAGTACTATACCACGACTGTCTCGCACTGTCGTCAAGCAGTCAGTAATCACGCAATTCGATATAGTCTGTTCTGTTACAATTGCGTCACCTTCTTGCATGTTTATAGGTATCCTAAGTAATTTTGAGGAATTACCGGGAATAAGGTCTTCATAAAGATTCACATTACGTGAGTTGTACATATGGATAGGGTTTGTAGTTTTTTGGGTAATTAATGATTTATTTTTTAGGTCTATCTTAGCTTCCCATTTTTCTAAAAGATCGGTCCCTATAAGACCATCAAAATAGTCATGGAATTTATAAATAAATAGCTTTATAGGATCTGAATCTTGAAATTCCTTAAAGCACGGAATGGTTATAGAAAAATCGTTACGTGATGTAGCGTGAACGTTTGTTACCTCAAATGGGTCATAATTTAGTGGGAAATCGGAATAGAATTTACGTACAGCGTCAGGGTTCAGAAAAGACTGGTTAGCGCCAGTATCTATGAGTAACTTGATAGGCGGGTCATATATCCGAACATATGGAAGTTGTCGCTGTGTTTGAAGATTAATTTCTATTTTTGCTTTTTGAAAGTCTTGCGACTTTGAAAATCCTGCTCTTTACAAACAGGGGAGGCGCTCGACGACGCCTGCGGCTCCTCCGACTCGTATACGACGAAGTCGTCAGGAAAGCCAGAGTTGTCGGGTTGTTCCGGGTAATATGGAACGAAAACTGAGTCGTCCGGTGAGTACTCCACTGAGGGGTAGCTAAGTTCAGAATTTTCGGACAAATAAGGATCAGGGTAGTAATAATCGTAATTATCGTAAGCCTCGTTAAAATTCATTTCACGAGTTTTAAAATAGTTTGAAGGCGGCGGATTTCCATGACGGCGCCAGTCGTGTCCGGATTGTAACGGGAGAGCCTTAGTGACGTAATGGCTCACACCGCTCATAGGTTTTGGGCCTTGAAATTGCGGATTGCGGTAATGTTGCTGCGGTGCTACAAATCTATTTTGCTGCATATTATAATTAGGTGGCGGGGCAGCGAACATTTGTTGAGTGCGTGTAGGCATGTAGGGTTGGCGAATAAAATTAGAATTTGGGTTAGTATTATAAGTAGTGTTAGGCTTCCATTGGAAAACAGGCATTGTATTGTTAGGCTTCGGCCAATTAAATGTCTGTGCAGCAGGCATTTGAAAAGATCTTTGCGTCGGCATGGCCGGAGGGGCCATGGGCATCATCTTATTTATTGAGACTTTTCTCTCCTGCAAACCATCTGTCCTCTGCTGCATATACATCACGTTGGTTTCACCCTGAACAAATTCCAGAGCTTCCTCTAGGCTATCAGGACGCATACAACGAATCCTTGACCCCAGTGGCTCTTTAAGGCCACGCGTATAAGCTTGAAGAGCTAATTTTTTATAGAGGTCCCTCTTGGCCCTTACTGTAGTATCAAGGGTCTCGTGCAACGTTACGTACGTCATGATAGTACTAAGCAGGTTAGCACACTTATCATAGAACTCCTGTGGGGTGCTATTACCTTGAACCGCAATCATGAGATCATTATAAAGAGCTGTTTCATCCCTCTGGTCTGAGAAGTTATTAATTAAACACCTTTTTATGTCGGACCAATTATCAGGACAGCCGTTTGAATTTATTATACGAGCTGCATTTCCTGTAATTTTGTTCAAGATCCCGTTACACAGAAATAGTAACGAAAGGTCCCTACGGGGATCATCTTCCTCTACTAATTCGTCAACTATCTGATCACAAAGTTTAACAAATCTAGGTAACACATTAGGGTTACCATCAAAATCGGGTACCAAGCGCAGAGCCTTGTGAAGTGAGTCCGGATCGTAAGGCATCTTGCTGTCCGAATCCGAGTCAGAAGGACTATCGAAATTGAAACTTTCGTCACTAAGATTCAAAAACTCTAAATCTATATTCCTATTTCTATCTACACCTAACCTACGTGAACTTCTCGCACGATCAGGCCCTGAAGGGCTGGTTTTACTATTGCGAAAAATTTTTAAAAATAAAAGGAACTTATATGAAGGAAGGAGAGCAACACAACATGAACGATTCAGATGTACTCACATAATTTTCTTGGTTTTCTCTACGATCAATGTCTGGATCTTCTTCTCCCGGCTGGAGCCTCCAGTTGTAGAAGTAGGTTCTCCTGGGTCGAGTTACGCGGCGATAAGTTACTGCACGCGCGCGATAGCAACTTAGGGATACGCGGTTTCCGAGTCCCTAAACTATACTCTCTCCCCAAGACGGAAGACTGCGCCAATTACGTGGGCTGCAGCGGGAGAGTCTAAAAAAAACCAAAAACTTTTGGTACTTATATTTAATTTAAAATATAAAAGTTACAATTTAAACTTAATGTATTTCAATAAAAATTCTAATCTAATAAATGAGCGACGACGACCGATGTAAGTATCGAAGTGTTCTTCAATTCCGCTGCAACGCCCCATGTCCGGCGAGGCCACGCATGCGCTGCATCAGCACTTTACCGGAAACGCGGCCGATGTCGAAATCTTCATCGAGTGCCGTGTGCAATGCTGACGGTAGGTAATACTCGTCGAGTGCCGTGTGCAAAGTTGACAGTAGATAGATACGTTAGCAGATTTCATAGGGGCTGCTAGCGTAACACACGCATCGTACATTTTTACTTCCACTCATATTTTTTGTATAAAAACTTTGGCAGTCGAGCAGCATTTTGTTACCAGCAGCACTAAACAGCTGTTGATAGGCACAGATGATGATGATATTCACAGAAACACGTATCATTCTTATCACCTGAGTCGGAATGCTTAAGTAAATAAGTAACACTTTATTGCATACACGATAAAATGATTACATAATAAACCATATAGATAATATTAGAATAGATAATGTGCAAAGGCGGTCTTATCGCTTTAAGGGATTTCTCTCGGACTAAAAAACCCCAATTACTCCAATTATTTTTATTTCATAAGGAAATGAAATAAAAATTCACAGAATTTTATTGGAGTAATAATAAACAGTAATTTTTTTTTACCCGATTGTCAAACATTGAAGTAACTTTTCATTACTCATACTCTGAAAATAGTTCGGAAGTTGCCTGAGGAGCGGATTGAAGGTAATACTTTTCAGCCCGGAGGGAGAATCACTTTCAACTGACAGCTGTCATTCATTCATTCATTTTCATTCATTCTGGCTAATTATTAAAAAAAAACTGGTTCTAATTTCACATTTCTATTCGACTATGTTCCATCTTTCTATACAGCCACTCAATTACAGCGCAATGTTAAATTGAAATAACATAAAGTTAAGTATTAATTAAAGAATATATATTTTTAAATGACTTTATTATAATTAACTTTCAGCTATTTCTTTAAAATATAATAGATTTGAGCAAAATATTAAACATTTTTCAATGATGAAAATTAAAAATAATGGCTCAAAAGCGGCCAGCTGACAGCAAAAAATAAAAATAGGCGGGAAAGCAACAATCTGATTATCATTTGTTTCTCGAGTTGTAGGGTTTTGTTTACAATGAGTTCATCTGATTCAGATATGGAAGTCACTCATTTTTTCTTTAGCTAATTCGTGTTTTTGTTTTTATCATTCATCCAAAGCAATATCATTCGTTCATATGAATTCATCACCTCTCTTTCATTGGTCATAAAAATAAAAATTATAGTTGTTTTTTTAAATCAGAATTAGAGCATGACACATGTCTTTCCAAATCGGGGCCAATGTGACTGTATCAATCACATTACTAAACTTACTAGGTGTCCAAAGTGCAGTTCGTCTGTAGCGTTCCTAACTAGCTTCGGGAGGGAGGCGCGTGGGCAGTCATTGTTTACATTTCATTTGGAGGCGTCTCGTCGCGCACCAGGAACTAATTATAAACAACTAAAATACAGCTCATTTTGTCTCTTTATTTCACGAAATACACTTCCTTATTTGCCAAAGACAAAGCACAAATGTAACAAAATTGCCATAAACAAACAAGACAGGTTACTGTGTTTACTTGTTGGAGATTACGGTGTCTTCTTCAGACGTGCCTTTTAATTACTTTTGAATATGACGGAAATAATTCTAAAGTAATATATACATAGAACAAAGATTCGAAAAGAGCGGTATTTTGAATATTTATTCATTTTTACTAGTTATAATAACGCTACAATAGGTCTTTATGAGAGGCGTCTGTTCGTCTCTATTGTGGCTTGAAGTAGTCACACACTTCCATATCAGTTCACACAATGCCCCCTCACCACACTCCAATACTTGAAGACGGCTCTATTAGTCGAGCACGACTTCACAGAAACCCTTTGATTCTTTCCGATGGAATCTAGTACATTTCCTGTTTTCCGGGAGATGCGGGATCAATCCCCACCACGTACCAATGTGTTTTCGAATTTCGAATTTATACATACGTTTAGGGTCAGGCCACACTTATCGACGGCGATCGACGGTTTGCCTATAGAAAACGCGCGCAAAGTATGGAAATCCTTTCGCACCCTTTCGTCGCGTCGATGCGAAAGGATTTCCATACTTTACGCACGTTTTGTATAGGCAAACCGTCGATCGCCGTCGATAAGTGTGGCCCGACCCTTATTCAACGCTCTTACGGTGAAGGAAAATCTCCAGCGAATAAATTCAAAGGTTGTGTGTGAAGTCGACCGACCGGTACTCGGTCAGTATAGTGGTTCTAATTCAGGGTAGGTTCGAGCCCCTCGGTGGGGACGTATATAAAATAAAAATAAAATAAAATCAATTTATTTCAGACTGTGTCCCTCCATATTTATGAGCTGTTGATGACATGGCAACTACAGTCGGTTTAGGTTCCACCTGAATGTTTCAAAGTCTTGTTTCATGCATTCATTCGTTTCATCTACTAGTTTTTAAAAGCTAAGAAGCTAAACTATTATACTTAACTGTTATTTCATTGTATTTTTTTGCCTAAAACCTAAAATTGTTATGTATAGAAATAGATTTTTTTAAATTAAAAGACATCATGATTGTTTACCTTTATTAAATATCTAAACTGACAGAATATTACAAACTTATATTATAAAGTTCATAGCTACGTAAAGTGGAGAGCTAAGGAAAGTGGTTGCTTGCCAGTCCACGCTGCCACAACCGACGTCTGAGAAGAAGCGAACTTTGCCCAACCCGACACGTTCCTTTGCCGCGGCTTATGTTTCACTCCAACGTTGCTGCAATATAATATAATATAACAAACGCTGGCACATGTAAAGGAAGCGCTTTCTACTTCTGTTGCCCTAGTACACTGCAGGTTGAAATTCTAAAATAGGGCGTTCTTTAATTTGAATGTAATATGCCACGTGGAGAACTTCAATCAAATATTACGTCTGCCTTTGTGAAGGATATTTCATTACACGCGTTGCGAACTATGCGAAATAGTCAAAGGTTCCGTAGAAAGGAATACGTTCTGAATGCGACAATCCACGTGTTCATTCGGTGAAATGTGTTTCGACACAGGCACCCACCCCTGACTCTTATTGTTAGACAATCTGAACTGAGCCGGTATAAAGCTTTGCTTGCAGTTGGCTACGAAAAGCTACGACTTGCTACGAAAGTGCTACGAATGTGCTACGAGATTTACGCGCGTTATGTTGAATATTGTAGTGTGTTGTTGACAAATCCCAATCATCTACTAGACACATTTTCATATTATGGGTGTTAACTAAACGCACCAACGACCTTTTATTTCACCAATTTGACGAATTTTCATATTGGGCACAAAGTTTTCTAATTTCCAGCCAGTATGTAGTATAGAAACGCTGGCTCGAGCACCTCGGTGGGGACGTATATGAGCTGTTGATAATGATATAGTATACAAAAGTAGCAAATATTGTTTTGTACGAAATACAGATGAAACTGGTATGCGCTAGTTTTGCACAATATGTTGAAATGAAATGAATAGTTTATTAACTTTTGGATGTTCAGTCAGCTCGTCCGACATCTCGGAGCAAAGCAACACGGTGCGACAAGGCGGGTGTTTTCAGAGTGTTGTGTAGTGGAGACGGAATGTGCTGCTATTTTTGCATGTTTTTATCTGAGATTTATATTTCAAAATAAAAAGTTAATACCTTTTTTGTTTTATTTCAGTTGTTATTATTTTTTTCGGCCACAGGAATTTACATTTTAAAACATTTTTTGAAGTAAAAAAGCCTACAGTAAGTACAATAATAGGGTATCGGACTGTTCGTAAATTTACAATATTTTATGAATTACTTTTGATTAAAATTGATTAGTACCAGACGATTCGCGAAGAAAAAAACAGAATCGGTTGAAAAACTAATTTACAGTGATTTTTCAAAGTTTCAATATGTCTGTCTGTCTCTTTCAAAAACGATTTTTTGTATGGAAATTATATGGCGTTACTAACAAATGACGTCATAAGTGGGTATGTGCCTCTCTGTCTAATCTTGAATTTCAAACCTTTATAACTCGGTCAATTT
The DNA here is from genome assembly GCA_951230895.1 of Carpatolechia fugitivella. NCBI lineage: Eukaryota > Metazoa > Arthropoda > Insecta > Lepidoptera > Gelechiidae > Carpatolechia > Carpatolechia fugitivella. Next base: position 15,212,180 of record OX579664.1, read on the forward strand.
TAAAGATAGAGCAAAAATTCTTTTGCAGAAACTAAGAAATTTGGATTTATAAAATAAAAAAAAAGTAGTCCGATCTCCTATTATCTTATTATTTTTTAATAAAAAGAATCAGCTACACATAATTATGAATATGATGTTGAAGGTATTAACTAGCAACATAAAGATTCAGAAGAAACACATCAACGTTACAATGTTTTCAACTAGCGCTGAAAATTCAAGCAAAATTTAAACCCTACAACTGCAGCGAGGAAAAACTTAAAGAGTGGTGAGTTTCTCCGCCGCGCGCCGACTACGCGGTAACTCGGTATTTTTAATCACGTTAGAAACTGCCGCCCGCGCCGCCGCCGCTACGAGCTACCAGGGGGCCGTTTCTCGAAGCTACAAGTTACAAATTACAAGTACAATTCGATATTGCGTAGACAATGAGATAAAACGATGAGGGCTTACAGTTTAGGCGAATTGGTTACGGAATATACAATGAAAATGAAACCACGTAATCTACGAGTTTTGATGTAATACAAAGCATCGTACGGACCTATAAACGACTACTTGATTTTAAACTTTTGTGATCACAGTATTTGTAAAAATGTTATATAATAATAATAATAATAATAATAAGTCCAAACAGACCCAGAAAATACCCCCCATAGAAATCCTCGTCCAGCAGCACCAGTAAACCTAGATAAAGAAAAAATTGATCAAAAGTTCCAACAGTTATGGCAACAATACCAACATACAGACCCAACTACACGACCATACATACCCAAACAGAAGACCTCTAAAAAGCTTGCTGAAACAGTACAGTTTATAAATAAAGACATTCTTCCAAAACATATATCAGGGGACCAGGACTTCATGAAAACTCAAACTTTAGTGTACTGTGCCGCATATACTGCAGCAATATACAACGGTTCTAAAATTAAAGAACTTGAACCTGAAAGCACAAATGAAATAACACATACACATAAAATCCCGGTATGGCAGAGAAGATTACAAAACAAAATTGAAATGTTAAGGAGAAATATAGGCAGAATGACTCAATATATCCAGGGAAACAGAAGTTCAAAAATAATATCATATACTCAACAGATCAAACATAAATACAGAATTCATTCACAACATGAAGAACCTAACTTAACAGACAGAGAATTTCTAGACACACTCAAGCAAAAACTAAATGCAGCAAATAGCAGACTAAAACGATATTTAAATTGTACACAGAGGAAAAAACAGAACTCAGTATTTACAAACAATGAAAAACAATTCTATAGAAAACTATCAGTAGATACAAATAACATTCAAAATACAAATCAATCAAATCCACCTTCAGCAGATAACATGCATAAGTTTTGGTCTAATATTTGGTCTAACCCTTTAAATCACAACCACTCCGCCGAATGGATACAAAATGACTCTGAAATTGTAAGTTCTATACAAGAGATGGAGTTTGATCACATGCCTGTGGAAATATTTGTAAAAGTGCTTAAAAAAGCACACAATTGGAAGGCTCCAGGTAGTGATCAAATACACAACTACTGGTATAAGAAACTGTCTACTATCCACCCTCTCCTTCACAATCATATTAATGAGTTTATTAAAACACCAGAAAAAATGCCACAGTACATTACGCAAGGAACAACGTTTATGATACCTAAAGACAACGAACACCAAAACCCAGCAAAGTACCGCCCAATTACATGCCTGCAAACCTTTTATAAGATCATGACCGCTTGTATATCAGAACTCATTTATCAACATGTTGATCAAAACAATATACTTGCGGAAGAACAAAAAGGCTGCCGAAAACATAGCAAAGGGTGCAAGGAACAGCTCGTGATCGACTCAGTTGCTATGCGGGAAATATATAAACAAAAAAAAGACATAAGTACCATGTATGTCGACTACCGTAAGGCATTTGATTCTGTACCCCATAGTTGGCTGATTTACATCTTACGTCATTATAAAATTAACCCCACAATAGTTACATTCCTAGAGGAGTCAATGTATCACTGGAAAACCAAGCTCAAAATTCTGGGAAACATTAATATTGAGATGCCTGACATCGCCATACGCCGGGGAATTTTCCGATGCTCTCAGCCCATTGTGGTTTTGCCTGGCTTTGAATCCTCTCTCTCATATGCTCAATAAGTCAAATAAAGGTTTATCACTTCCCGGTTCACACAGCCAATCTCCACTCTCTCATCTCATGTACATGGATGACATTAAATTATATGGTAATACTGCTGACTCACTACACCACCTCGCAGATATCACACAAACGTTCTCTCGGGATATCAACATGGAGTTTGGAATAGACAAATGCAAAACATTTACTATAAAAAATGGCCACATTGTTACTCATAATTTCACACTAGAGACCGGCAGTTGCGTTAAATCCCTTGATGAAGGCACCTTTTACAAATATTTAGGATTTCAACAGGCTAGGCAAATTCAACAAAAACTTACAAAGACTGAACTAAAAAAAAAGTTTAAACATAGGCTTAATATACTTCTTAAATCCCATTTAAATTCACGAAATCTTATAAAAGCTATCAATACCTATGCCATCCCAATACTTACATACTCATTTGGAATTATCACCTGGTCACAAACCGATCTTCTTAACCTGCAACGTCTTATTAACACAACAATGACAGCCAATCGAAAGCACCACCCAAGATCCTGTATACAACGGCTAACACTAACCAGAAAGGAAGGAGGAAGAGGAATCATAGACATCGTAAATCTACACAATAAACAAATCAAGTCTCTGAGATACTACTTCCATCAAAGATCACAAGAATCTGACATACACGCTTCAATATCCCGAACTGATAAACGCCTAACACCCCTTAATCTTCATGATCATAGCATACAGCGCAATGAAAAAATAATAGATAGTAAAAATAAAATTGCCACATGGGAACAGAAGTCTCTACATGGAAGACATCGCCAAGACCTCCAGCAACCCCACGTCGACAAAGCTGCGTCGAACTTATGGTTACAAAGAGGTGAGCTCTTCCCAGAGACTGAAGCTTTCATGCTGGCAATCCAAGATCAAATCATCGACACCCGTAATTACCAAAGATACATCACACGAATACCAAACCTCGCCACAGATACTTGCCGCCACTGCCATAGTAACTCTGAAACTGTTCAGCACATTACCGGTGCATGCAAATCCATAGCCCAGACTGATTATAAACACCGCCATGATCAAGCCGCCGCAATAATACATCAAAACTTAGCTTACCAATATAATTTTGTGTCTAAAAAAGTTCCTTACTACAAATATAAACCTGCTGCAGTCCTCGAGAACGACAGCCACAAGATATATTGGGATCGAACCATTATCACAGACAAGACAATACATTTTAATAGACCAGATATTACAGTTTTAGATAAAAGTAACAAATCCGTTCTCCTCATAGACATCGCCATCTGCAACACCCATAACCTAGTCACTACACACAACGAAAAAATAGCAAAATACACAGATCTGTCTATTGAAATACAAAAACAATGGGGAGTCAACAGTACCAAAACAGTACCCATAATTTTATCTACGACAGGTGTAATCCCAAGAACACTCCACCGCAGCCTAAATACTCTGAAAATGCAAACATCTACTCTCGTCCTATTACAAAAGGCAGTTATTTTAAATACTTGCAGGATCGTGAGGAAATTTTTGACATTAGATCTACGCTAGAACTTGGCTCCGGCCCGTGCCGATATTACCTCTACGGAGAGTCTTACAATTTAAGAAAAAAGAATAATAATAATAATAATAATAATTCTTTAATTCAGACCAGGGATCCATATAAGCACAAACTAAACTAAAAAATAAAATTAACAAAGAAAAATACATGCTAGGGGCATCACTAGGCTGCCAGGTCAAGCCATTTTTGGTAGGTGGTGGTGGCCACCATCAGGTCTGAAAAACCCACAACTATTTCATTCGTGGATGCGCGGATGCGGTCCATAAATGACGCTATTCTGTTACGCACGATAGCATTAAAAGTATTGACCCTAGCTTCAAAAAACATACCACTGGCACTACACCAAGGTTGTAAACCAAAGCTGTCTAAAGATGTTGTTGTATTGAACTCTAATACTATCGTGCGCTTTTTTCGTATGATTTGTCCAGAGTTGGCATGTATAAAAAGTCTGACAGAAAGATTTGAAGAGCGTCACCCGAACAGCATCCGCACATCCTCGAAACTTCCGCGCCAACATATTGCCAACAACAGACAACGACCTCCTCTGACGTTCGATGTCATGATCGTCCTTGCGATCTGAAGACAAAATATGGCCAAGATACTTGAACCGCTGCACCATTTGAACAGGCTGCCCGTTCAACAAGACCGGCGGTATAACATCTGGACCCCTGCCCGACCTGAACACCACCATCTCAGTTTTTTTTACGTTATACGTAAGCCCATGCTCACGGGCATACCTATCACAAATAGCGATAAGTTCCCTGATTCCCTTGATAGAAGGACTGAGCAGCACCATATCGTCAGCGTAGCTTAAATAAATATAAATGTCTTAATCTATATCTATATAAGAAGTCTTATTTTGAAACGAAATTATAAGCAAAAAGTACTTCTTTATGAAAAGCAACCAATAACTGTTTTGCAAAGCAATTTTGTGTTTATTCAGTAGGACCGCCATCGCCTCATTTGGTAGCAGCATAGATAAAACCCAGTGAACATGTCTCCACAAACGGACGGGACGCGCGCTGTTTGAGAACTCCACACTACTCATTAGCTGACAGCCAGCGGTCTGTTTGCGAGGATAGTCATCGCTAACGAGCTGTCCCGCCCGCCATGTTTATAATTCACTCGCTCTACACATGTACTTTCGAGACATAGAGAAGTGGGAGTCGCAATCAAGTGGAGAAACGTGTTATATTCATCATCTGTGCGAATGCATTTATTTGTGGTCAGGTGCCACTTAAACGCATGACACATTTATCGATTTGTTGCAAGTTAGCTGATAGATACCTATTTTGTTTTGTTTGTAAAATAGGAAAGGCTTTAACAAAAAACTAATAACTAAAAAAACGTGTTAAGAAAGGCCGCAAGCACCGCCATGTTTTTACATTTATTTGGTTTTTAGAGCAGTATTTTTGGGAAATAACAACATGTTTTCGTAGAGAATAATTGGACGAGTGAAAACTGTTTGCGGATCGGTTCCGGGGAAGTTCCCTTGTTTTTCGTGAATAGCGGGTATTAACTAGAGTACGTACAGGGTGAAATCTGAATAATGCAATATTATTTTTAAAGTACCCATTTATATTTATATAATTCCATGAACCTGAATAGTTTTGTGCGAGGTAACCCGATGTAATAGATAAATACGTTTCCAACAAAATACATACATATAATATCGAGTTAAATAACTAAAGCTATTTTTGATTTGGTAACATCTTCTGTGAAGAAATACAAAGTCTGTGTGTGATGTCGATCTATCCGAACTGGGCCAGCGTGGTCGACTATGGCCTAATCGCCCTACTCCAGGGTAGGCTCGAGCCCCTCGGTGGGGACGTATATGACCTGTTGATGATGATGATAAACCTCTAAGGGAAAATTGATCAGTTTTAAGTTCATAAATATAACAAAGTCTTACAGCGAACTTACACCTCGGTAAGTAGCAACAACACACACAACAGAAGCTCGGTGTATAATTTTAATTGCTTCTTGCTTATTTGTGATGAATCTGTGTTTGTGTAAGCGAAACATACCTAGTTGACAGACTAAGTTAACTCACCAGTGTATTTATGCAAGTATTAATGGGTCCTTACCTTAATGATATAAATTCCACCCTGTAGAGTATCGACGGGCAGGGTGGGGAGGAGGGGAGATGATTAACCCGTTTAATATATGGAGATATTTTTGTTGATCAGGATCGTAAAGTCAGTGGAGCGGTGGTATCCTTCCGATGTATATCGTCTCCGTAAAATCTTACTCAATACCCAATCAGGAACACGGTTCACAATTTTACGGGTGATAAAACCCGATATATTATGAACTCAGCATCTTTGTTCACAATATGACGATTTGAAATCGATAGATAATACGTTAAATTGCAAATGGTTGGTTGCAGTTCACAATCTTACGTTAGTTTATAATCTCGCAAGTCAGAACTAACCATGAAGGAAGAAAACATTTAACGCGCCTCCCCAGGGCGATGGAACTAACGATGTGTTTATATATAAATATATAGGTAGAGAACGAACCTTCGACGAAAGGGTTTTAGGGTGTAGGCGTGGAGTTGTTAACAAGGCTGTCCATGGTACTTCTTAAATTGCATTTTTTCTAAGTTTTATTACTTGTAATTTTCCAATCGTTTCGTTGCTTTCTTCCAACTGAGACCGCAACCTTTTACGAACAAACGGATCAAACGCCAACCTTTTACGAATAAAAATATTAGACACGAAAAAAGATCACAATCAGTATTCAGCTGCGTATGGACAAAGGGACGAATGCGTATTAGACGAACTGTGTATCAAAAGGCTAACAAATGTTCTTACATAAAAAATAATTTCATAATAAATTTATACATTAAATAAAACCTTTTAATGAACTTCGAGGTGTAACTTAAAAAGCGATTTAATTTTTAAGTTGGATGGACGTCTGTCCATCTCCGTTTTTTTTCCAAATAACAGGAAATTAATTTATTTTCAACTTAAGGCTGTGTGAATAAACAATAAAACATAATTGAGATTCCAGGCTTCGGTAGCTGAAGAGCTTTCGTCAAAATGAAACTAATCAGAGCCGAGCCTCTCCAACAGGGCTTATTACGCCATTATAACATGGAGCACTGGTTAACAAGACTCGACAATCTTTATACTGATTACTTCACGCAGGTAAATAACGCTCTATTCACCTGAAGTTAATTTTTTTGGTCGTTTTTAGGAAAGAGAAAAAAGGACAGATGTATTTGGATTTTTAGAACTGCAAAATCTCATTTTAAAGTGACAAATCACGCTATCACAATTATAAATGAGAATGTATGTTATTAGAGTGTCAGTGATGTATTGGCTAGGGTCGCTGCCTCCCGTCTAGGAAACGCAGGTTCGATCCTCTCCAGGTACTAATGTGCATTCAAATTTTGAAAATTTGATAATTTATATTTATATTATATATATTTAATATTATATATATATTTAATTATATATTTTAATTATAATTTAAAAACTTTATAATTTGAAAACTACAACAGCTATAATCAAGATACATGATTAGATAGGTATTGAAACAAAATATGTCTTTAGTGCAGAATATTATGGTAAAAACAAAAAATAACGGAAGAAAAAAATAGTGAAAATCAAAACTTTATACAAATTGTACAAAGATTAAAACTTCTCTCAATCTTACTGATCTGTTTATTAATCTTTATCTGATTCTCTTAATTAATATTAAACTAGACTATTTTACCTCTCCAACGATACCAAAATCGACTTGTTTAGTAAAGTTTTACCATCAAAATAAAAATATACAATCTACCTCTTCACCGGAGCTGGCTCCCAGCTTGCGCGAGACCCGGTGCTGAATTTAACCTTCTGTTTTGTAAATCCGACGTAATTTTAATGAAATTTTGATTGGAAAGTACTTAAAATACTAGATAATATGATTATAAATAATATTTTAACATAATTACAACGTTTCCGACGGCAAAAAATTTACAAAAATGGATTCTAACCTCGGCAAACCACTACCAATTTTTGTTGAATAAAATTTACTTTATTACGAGAAACTTCCACATTACACTTGATCACTGTTTCACTGGGATTATTTTAATGTATAATAATGAGGTACTTATCACATTTTCCAATAATTTACATAATCTTGCCAGATCGCTTATTCAATTCGATTAGCTTTTAGTATTGGTAATGCCGTTTCTTTTCCTGCACGACATCTGAAAGGAAATTTCTAAAGTTCCAGGAGAAAGCTCGCCTTTATGCAAAGTGAAAAAGAACCGATTTGATGGTGCGAGCGCCGCATAGAACCCCCCCCCCCCCCCCCGTCTGTCCCCACCTCACCTCGCCTCACCCCCGCCGAGCGTTCCCAATTTGCACGTATCGAATCCAATTACAAATTGTATTGAAACAAGCAATCTCGCCAAATTACCTTCTACATTTTTATGAAAAATTTATCAGGCACAACCGAAAAATATATTCTTCTGCTTTCACATCAGCATAATATTCTAATTAACATAATATTCAAAATCAATCAAAAATAAAAAAAAACAATCAAAGGCGGTACCATATTAAAAAATCGTATAAGAAAATGTAATAATCAAAATGAAAACGGAGAAAGGTATTGTAGCATTATTACATAGAGAATATTATAATGAGCATGAAAATTCAAATGTAACTTGGTAGCCTGCAAGAGCTCACAATGTACCTAGTAATGGCCATGAGAATTTGTATGTATTCGTGTGTAGAGCTCACAATGTAGAATATAGATTTTAAACAGCCATACACACACCTTGGCCATTCCATACAAATTTTGACTTTGTTGATTTTGACTTTGTTGACCCACACTTTGTTTGCCCAAAACGCGGTCTCCACTCAGAAATAGTTGTTAAGCATAAGTATAATTCCAACGACAACGGACTATTGCTCTTCACGCCCGTTTCGCCACCACGTTTTAGTCTCAAGTGACATTTAACTATACTACGGAGTAGCATTTGTCTGTACCTATATTACAGGTTTATCCTAGTTTAGGTCCTGATAGATGCCCTGTCAACCTACTAGACTATGTACAAGTTAATATACTTAGTTCTAAGTCCTAAATTGTTAAAAGATTATAATTTTTTCAAGTCTTTTGTACAGAATAAATTTTTTTTTTTTGTTTATTTGAAGTCGCTTGCTTCAGCGGTTGTCGGTTCTGCTACAAATGTGACCAGCCCTCTGCCATTTCATCTTGCTTATTCGAGTGGCTATGTCAGTAACCTTAGTTCTCTGTTGGATAACGTCATATCGGATTTTATCCAATAGAGCCTCCGAGCATTGCTCGCTAAGTGACTTTGAATTTGTGGCCTAGTCCTACTGTCAGAGTCCACATTTTGACACCGTTCTGTACTTAATATAAAATTAGTTCTATGGCACAAGTTTAACATCGGACGGGGCCATGAATACTTGCGCCCTCGTTACATATACATCAGCCCGCAATTACCCACTTACCGCCCGCCCTAGCGCGCCTTCATTACCGGGTTGAATTAACCAGTTGGGTAGTTACTGCTGCTGACTACTGACTGGCTTATACAGCTATCACGGGGCGAGGGCTGAGGGGCGAGGGCTGAGGGGCGAGGAGTGCTTCTGTGGTGCACTATAACTAATTACCTTTATACAAATCATTTTTAAATATATTTTAATACGAGAACGTCGGTAGTCCTCACCATGAAAGGTTGGCATCAATCGATAATTCTTTTTAAATAATCAATTAAATTAATCGAGATTAAAAGTAATCATAATCGCGATTAATTTAAGTAATCGTCAATCATTAATCGTTCATTTGATTGACTACAAAACCGATTAATATATTATAAAAATAAATAATATAACATAAAACATGGTCATACAAACCAAGACATTATCGTTTATTGTTAGTCCTCACGGGAATCATCACCGGAGCAAATGGAAATAAAAACTCTCGATTGCCACCGGATATTGACTTAAGAACTTATTTAATTTCAATGAAAATTTGTTTGGAGCATTTGGACAAGAAATGTTGAATATAAAATGTTGACAAACGTTTTGCTTAGTTTCAATTTGTTTAAGTTGTTCAGTATGGAAAGTTATTCAGTGTGGAAAGTTGATCAGTTTTCAAACTGAAACTAAGTAAACTAAAACTATACTTAACCTTTCCAAACTGAACAACTTGCCAAACTGAACATCTTATCACAAATTAACAAACTGAACAACTTACCAAACTGAACAACATATCAAACAGTACAATTTATCGAACTGAACAACCCTAACAAACTGAACAACTTTAACATATGGAACGACATTAATAAATTGACCTTTCTTTTCCAGGTGAATAAATTGCGAAACTAAGTAATTATTTTATGTTGACTAGAACTTATTACTTGATCGTCAATCGTTAATCGGTCGACGATTAAGTAATAAGTTCTGGTCAACATAAATCAATCGTTAATTATTTTTTTATTTTCCTTTTTATGAAGAGTATGTAGCTATCTCTATTCAGTGGTAGCCCAAATAGTAAAATTTAGTCAACACAAAGTTTGTAAAGCGGCGCGGGGCCCCGTTCAAGTCAACTAACGATCGCCTACACAACTTACTTCTGCGTTAGATAAATTATGATCACTTCACCGTGTTCAGTATAAAGTGCGATAATAAATCATGTCGAGAGTGTGAGCTAGGATCTTATCTCCGTCCTTGAACTACAACCTTTATCCGAGTATGTACTGCACCTGAGTCGGCTACAGGCCTCGTTAATTGGATCCCCGATACTCCCACCCCGAGTGAGCACTCCACCTAATGCACCGTCTTTTACTCTGTTTGTGTAATCAGCCCAACAAGCTCTGAACCGACTGTGTGTCTACCGCTTAGAGGCTTTACTGAGGAAGGCAATTAAACAGTGCAATAAGGTGTTAGTCGGAAGGTGGATTCTATTGGGATCATTTTGGTATTGTAGTATAACCCTAAATGCTAAAGGACCAAAACTGCCAAAACTTTATTTCGAAAAACAGTCGATACTGTCAGTGGATACTCGACTGAACTACTCATTTGTTGATAAACCTTGGCTTCAACGGTCCTTTTACCGATTGATTGAAGCATTTATTGTTTCTACAAACGGGCCTGCTTTAACCACAATCGAGAAAAGTCTATTGTCATTTAAATCGTTCGTGATAAGCTCCATGTTCAAAACAGGTAAGTTATTTGTTTCTTAAAGTTACAAAACTGTCGTCATCTCTCGAGGGAAAGAAGCGTTAATAAACCCCTAGCAACACATCCTCGAGACGCTGCATACATAACAGTTGAAGAGGAAAATAACAAATATCAAACCTTACCTACCTACGAGTATCTCTTACAATCTCCTACGCAACAGAAAGCAATCCGAACACACTCAGACGCGCACATTTGTTCCCGACGAAGATTCTCTTGGAAAGGGAATCCTTACATTGGCTACGATTCACGCATTCATGCTCTTATACAAATTTTTAAATAGTTATTATTTTCGTTTTTATGACCAATAAGGAATCAGATCAACAAAAGACACTAGGTATTTTAAATGAATGATAACCTAAGTCGTACCTGTCAAATTAAGATTTTTTTAAGTCGGATGTTTTACGTTTGCTCTAAACTTGTACAATCAACGCGTAAATGAATAAATTAATGTATGAACCATTTATTAACTTTTTACATTTCTTAGTTCCGTCATCACATTTTTTGCATACATTAGGTTCAAATTCGATGTTTGACAGCTCAAAATATTAGGATATCCATAGGGCCGTCTAGAAACACTGACAAACTTAAATTAAGGATTTGAGCGTGATATCCTGAATTAGCGCCATCGAGGCGGAATCACGGAATGTGAGGAGGGAACGAGCATGTTCCAGTAACCGCTTGGTGCCGCCTCTCGCGTCATGACGTCACGTGACAGCTGGCGGAGGCGCGGGGATCGCTCGCCTGGCTGAATATTGAGCTCATGTAAAAAAAGAAAATTGGTTACAATAGATTTCCGTCCTCGACTGCCTAACTTTCGAATTTCCTGTGATTATATACGATACAATGTTTCCGTTGAGTAGTTTTGTTAAACAACGTAAATTCGTACTTATATTTCACACTAGCTGTCCGCCCGCGGCTACGCTTGCGTTGTGTAAGATTTTTCCAGAGGGAATAAGGACGACTTCAAAACTTGTGCATCAGATTTATTTTTGGTCTGAAAAAGTATGATCGCATTTTCACTTTTAGAGCCAAGTTGAGGTGGCTGTCGATTCGTCAAAGGCGTGATCTTCATATCCTTTCTCTTCTTTATTCCATTTTGTTCAATCCTTCGTTCCCATCATACTTGAAGAAAAAAATTGTTTTTCATTCTTCCACCTTGTCCCGTCCGCTTCGTTCTTCGTTTGGGTTATCCCTCAACATGCCACCCCACTCCCACTCTACTAAATTCTATTCTCAGTCCTTTACTTGTCGTGCAATAAGACTTTGGAATGCGCTCCCTGAGGAGATTCGACGCGCCCCTTCACTTAATTGTTCAAACTCCAGGTATGATCACACTTTCTCTCTTTTGCTTTGCCTTTTGGTTGGAATATAATTATAATGTATTTATGTATAATATAAATATATAAATATATGTGGGGACATCTTCACACACGGCCATCTGATCCCAAACTAAGCAGAGCTTGTACTATGGGTACAAGACAGCTGATATAAAATACTCAATAATAGTATGTATGTATTATTTATATTATGCAGGTTTGTGATGAAGTCTCTTAGAGATTCTGCGTCAATAGAAACCCTGCTAGCGGTATACAAAGCTCTATGTCAGTCTCTTATCTTGTACTGCATTCGTGTCTGGGGTGGCGCAGCCAAAACCGTAGTAATCCCGTTAGAGCGAGCCCAAAGGGCTTTACTCAAGGTAATGCTAAGGAAACCGTTCAGATTTAGTACGGACTGTCTTTACAATGAAGTAAAAGTTCTAAGGGTTCGTCAACTGTACATACAAAGAGTAGTAGTCTCAATGCATAAATTTGTATGTAGCTCGCCTGAGTACGAGGAGCTGCTCAGCAAAAGACAATTCAAAATTATGGTTCCAACTACTCATACTACTTTTGCAAAGCGTTTGCCAAAGTTTATGTTCCCGTATTTATTTAACAAAGTGTGTCAAAAGTTGCCAAAACTCAAAACCGCATCAAACCACGAAGCTAAATCTAAAATAGAAATGTGGCTGGTAAGCATGAATTACTCGCAAACAGAAGAAATCATAGCACTATCAGAGACTTGATTTCATCCGCAAGCACGCACGCGCACACACACACACATACACATACACACACACTTACTCCACAACTACACCCACTCACACTGTGTTTTATACCCATGTTTTATTATGTTTATTGTCTTCGAATCAAATCAATGGCCCGTTCTTATTGTCTTAGCCGAATTGAATATTATAAATTTGCTATTTTTCTGCTGTTCTCCTTGACAGCAAGCAATACAAAGGAAAATCGAGTATCGGGGCCCTGCGATACAAGCTGTGCTTAGTGCAGGGTCCGCTGTTTAATAAGTTGGTTACCTTAAGTTCTTTAGTCTATATTAGTCATCACAAAATATAATATTAATGGTCATTGTGAATTTTGTGCTGTAGTAATGCAAAATAAATAAATAAATAAATAAATAAAATAAAGGTATACATTAAATAAGATTTATGTATTTATTTGTATAATTTATGTATCTATTGCCATATTTATTTTCTTCTTACTTATCATCACCTTCCCGCGACTAACATAAAAATTCCCACATTATTATAATATATATATATTATTGTATTGTATAAGACTTTTCCCGTAAAAATATCCTATGTGTTCAGGGTACAAACTATTTCTTTTCCAAATTTCATCCAATACATCCAAATATATTTTCCCATTTATAATATTAGTGTGAAGTGTGATAATATACTCGTATTTGGAAAGATTAATAGAATGTTGTATGTAGTCATTGTCTCATTTTATTTCATCTTTTTCTGTCTCTTAATTATATTTTTTACGGAATCCGAGTCGGTATGTTTTCTAATAATATCAATCATTAAACAGCTGCACGGATTTGGACGAAAGGCACCCCAAATAGAATTAACTATATGATCTGGATTACCTAACACATCTCAACATCGCAAATTTCAACAGAGGAAAAGCGGATAAATCTTAAAAACATACAAGCGTGGTCGTGGTGAACCACTAGCACTATATGAGTATCAAAATCCTCTGAAGCAGGTGAGTGAGAGTTGTGACGTCACAGCGCTCGTTGCGTAAGAGCAGCGGTTACACCGAGTAACCGCTCAGTTCGTTTATAAAATTATATGATTCACACAGTCATGCTCTATTCCTAATTTTTAAATCCAGTTATCATTCTCGTTTTTATAATCAATGCAAGAAAAGAGATAAATGAATGAATGATATTTGATTTGATATTATTTTGAATGACTGATAAACTAAAAAAGGGCGTAACTGTCAGAGAGAGTTTTAAGTCGGATGTTTTACGTGCTCTCTAAAATTTTGCAATCAACGCGTCTAAGGTTCACATAAGATGTCTTATAGCTCTAATATTAGGATGGCCATCTCCTGTCTCTTTTTATTTTTTAAAAGGTGACATGGACGAGTTAGAGCGTGACAGTGAGAATCAGCCCTGCTGTCAAAGTTACGTGATTTAGAGCCAGTTTCGGTTTCCACTGTTTTTTTGCTACTGGTTGATCGGTTCTAGGTGCGGAATATCGGAAAATACTCGTCACAATGTTTTACTTTATTTTCTTTGCTTTGGGATTTTGTTCACATTGTGCGTGTAGAAAAAAGATTTACGTCATATCTAAATGTACTGCGTTATAGATTTTCTCATGGAGTTTATTCGCTCTCTAGTTAAGAGGCAGACATTTTTTTGATAAAAACATTGCCAGTGCACAGGACTAGTTGGGGTGGTCAACCATCATAGTTCTGACTTACATAAGAATCATTATTTTATACTACATACTATTCTAAATAAGTTGTACTAATAACAATAAATAATAAACAATAATAAAACTGCAACACCCATATTGCACAGGAAATAACCTCTTCATCAACTCGTTTAAATGTGATTCAATTTCCTTTTCAAACCACCGAATGCTCGTTTATATGCACTTTGAGCACATTGCGAGAGAGTGCATATAGATGAGGTAATAAAGTGCAGCGGAGTCTAGAGGGTGCGGAGGGAAGGGACGGGTAACATATGAGCCGCCGCCGGTTACAGATCACGACGGTATAAAGTTGTCGGAAGTTCTAAGAATAAGTTTGAACGAAGATTTCAATTAAAAAAATTCGTTTGTACGAGTATTATAATAGTTGCCCGTCCGCGTGGTTTCGTTCGCGCGGTTTTTGTTTAAACGACGGAATTTGATTTTAACTCAAGGTCCCTCCCTTTCTTCCTTAGGGTACGGAATTTGTCCTGAAAAGCTGTCCAACTCAGTCCGACGCGGCGAAGCCCGAATCGCTTGAGATTTTATTAAACGTTACCTATATTTGACTAGTTGATTGTATAAATTATAGTAGGAAATCGTCTACAATTATTGGTAAAAACGTAGCCTGTAAATTAATTATATTTTAAAAGAATAATCAGAATAACAATTAATATCAAAACGATCATAGCACGGTGTGACGTCACGCCTTGCCTTGATTTCTCATACTCAACTGCTTTGATAATAAAAAAGTTTATCTGACAAGTCAGTAAACTGCCGCATTTGAATTTGGACCACTTATGAAAAAGTTTTTTCAACCCATCTATTCAAAAAGTAACGATTGGTTCGTACTTAAGTGGGCCCAACGTAGGTCTTAGAAGCCCACGGGCAGGAAAGTGTTTTGAATTTAGGACATGAATATTTGCTTATAATTCTGCGACTACAGTATGGAATACAAAATATTATATGAAAAAGTTACTGGTCGGTAAGGCGCACGCTTTCAGTCAAATAAAAAAAAGAAAACAAATGAAAATCAACTCTACGGCGGATCGTCAATAGTGCACTGTAAATTTGAAAAAAAAAAAATGAGTTCGTGTTTCGTATTGTTTACATTTTAACACTTGAATATGTTAAATTATGCGCAATTAATAAAGTTATTCATGAGTTGTAGCTAGAAGCATTTTATAATAGTTTTTCCCATAAAGGGGGATGAAAAGTAGAATGTATAACTCGGTCGCAAATATTTTTCCCTCGGGCGATGTACTTTGAATCCCTCACTCCACTCTGGATTCAAAATAAAAATATTTCTTTGCGCCTTTGTCATAAAATCTATTAATTTACGAGTAAGTTTAAAAATACATCTCAAAAGGCACTGAACTTACCTGGATACCTCCTCCGCATATTTGATCCCGATTGGTTAATCCTAGTTGTTGGGTAAAGCTGTCAACGAAGAGCAATCTTCCTCATAAGAACAAAAATGTGCTTTTGCATGCTTAGTTATTAATTAAGCGGCCTGTTTCATTTTTGGCTGTCAAAGCACATGCGCATTTCCACTTATACTACCTATATATAGGTACAACCAAAACAAAACACTATTCAATTTTCAATATTTATGAAGGAGAATGAGTAAAGGTGACCTTTATAATTACTTAGCGCTTTTCTTTTGAATGAGTTTGTCGTTAAGAAATGGAGCGACGGAGCACAAAGCTTCGGGACTGTTCGGGAGTAATTCATCGCGAAGGTTTCGTTTAGGCGAGTGAGCGTCGCTTGTTTTGTTAACGGACTTCTAGCTCCACAGCCTGTGACAAACTGCCGCCACACAGTGGTCCCGTTTTAAAAAAAATAGACATCCATCGTATAGCCACAGTATATTTTTTTTATTGTTAACATTGTAGTGACTAATAAGAAAAAAAATATCTTTACCCTGGCATGACTATTTCTTAGTGAAAAAAAAAACTTTTTTTTTGTATCGATGTAATTAAATTATTATTAATTTCTTAAAATCCTTGATAGTTGTCAAGATGGCATTCACATATGTTATAAAAGAAGTGATTCTTAGTATTTCACCCAAAGAAACATGTCACTTATCTTTGCGTACTTTGGAGATATAAGCGTCGAAAAATAATGTCTTTTAGACCCAAAAAATTAGGCTTTTTATGAGTTGGCCCTTTAAAATAATTAACAAATATGAGATTTTAATTATAAAAAATTATTACAAATATATTATGAGCAACACTATGGATAAGTTTCAATTTAATAAATATGGTTTTTGTACGGGATCATCAAAAATTGCTATAGTAACAGCTCCGATAGCCAGCAAAAGTAGCCTCGACGCGAGTTTGCCACAATATCCTACGTCATCGATGACGCACGACACGACCGAATTTTGCATTTTTTCCCATAGGCATGCTTTCAGAAGAAACATCTGAAGCGAGAAATAAAGACTTTCGGAATATTAGACAGGCACATACAAGAAAAATCGGCAGAGTTCAAACGAATTTGGACATAATTCACAAATTTTTAATTGGCTCTGATCCTTACATCAACCACATTAAACCAAGCTTTGTCCGTGCTTTGTCCAACACCCGAAACGTTTATTCCCGGAGGCCAGTGCGTTGATCTTGAGCAATGAGTTATAAGTGGAAAGTGGGTAATCACCCAAGAAAACCTCGACCCAAACGTAGAACAGTGTTCTTAATATTTTTACATTGTCGCACTTTTATGGTTGGTATTATTATGCTTTAGGGTTTCATTTGTAACTCATATAAGTGTTCAGTATGGGGCGCTGGCCATCTTGATATTCTGGCAAACTCGCGTCGAAGCTACTTTTACTGGCCATCGGAGCTGTCAGCTGTTACTGTAGCAATGTTTTGATGTTTCCGTACTATAACCATATTTATTAAATTAAAATCCATCCATAGTGTTTCTAATTATACAATTGTAATAATAATTTACAATTAAAATATCATACTTGTCATTATTTTAAGGGTCAAGTCATAAAAGCCAAATTTTTTTGGTCATAAAGACATTATTTTTCGACGCTTATATCTCCAAAGTACGCAAAGATAAGCGACATGTATCTTTGGGTGAAATACTAAGAATCACTTCTTTTCTAACATATCGCTTGCTTAATAATAAACCGGAATATCTCAAAAAAGTAAATTGTTGGGAAAACGCGATTCAAGTTTAGACTAGTCATTTCTTAAAAGTTTAAATGAGATATTAATAAGACAACTATGATTTATCTTTGTTTGTTTTAATTTTAATTGTTGGTTAATCATAACAGAATGATATTATGTAAGAATATTGTAGTAATGTATTTGTTTTCGTTTATTTTAGTTACGTTTTGTAAATAGAGTTCGAAGTTAGTTCTTTTTATGATTAAAATAATTATGAGTTTAGTATGGACACCATGAAATATTTCCAAATATTTCAGTTTAGTATTAAACATAATAAATTTATTTATAAGTTAATTCTTATTATTGCAGTTTAGTTTTAAATTATTTATTACATCTGTGAATTATGTTAGAATGTTTCTATTTAATAACAAAAACTAGTAATATTCTGGCTATTGACTAGTAGTAGTTAGTACACTTTAATTGGAAGATGAAGAATGAAACGCAGATTTTATTGGCATTACTTTGGTTTATTATTATTCTTCTTTTTTAGGAATAATTTAATTTTTTTAGGAATCTTGCAACTCATTTTTGGAGCACTTGCTGTCATTCGATTGTGCTGAAATTTGGTACACTTATGAACCCCGGTGACAATGCAATATTATGATACCATGGAGCTGGCCTGATGATGGAGCCGGAAGGTGGCTATAGGAACTCCTAAAATACACAACACAAACTTGTCGTGTATGGGCTCGTTGGATTTGTCTTGACAAGATCTTTAGATATACGTGATGTTCAGGGTCTCATGATGGAGCCGGAAGTTGGTCATAGGAACCACGTTTTTCGTTTTAAATACTACAAGAGTACTACACCAATAAAAATCTCAATAAAAAAAAAATATACTTTTTAATGCGTTAAAACGTGTTGTTAAAATATATTTTTACTTGATAATTATTTGTGGTCAGGTTAAATTAGAACTGTTCAGTTTTGATTTATAGTAAAACGATGAACTGTCTCCGCGTGGACATTGCAGTACGGCTTGTAAATCATAAATTCCAACTCTATAATTTTTGGATATATTTCGACGATCAGCTTGTTTCTCAGCCCTGCTTAGTTTTTTTTCTTCTAGGTGTTGTAAATATTTTTCTTCTAGTTCATTTTCCTGATCGGAATTGAATTTTTGTATAATAAACACAATTCGCATAAGTTGAAAAACTAAAATATTTGAAATTGTTTGTAAAAATTTTGTAGTATGTCAAGGAGTTGCTGCTCTATCTGTTTTTAACTTTTTGTTACTCTTCAAAGTCATCATTCAAATCTTTAATCGTTTTGCCACCATCGATATATTCTCTCGTAGTCGTAGCTCGCAAACAAAGGGATTCTGTTCTGGGGATTGAATTTGTGTGGTCTTTTATATCTGCAATAATTTCTGGATTTGTTGTTTTATGATTGTTGTGTTTTCCGCGCATATCATCTTTGAGGAAATCGTTATTATTGGTTATCAACCATCGATGATTTAATGAACGCTCGTTGCTTATATAAGTCTCCTAAACTCCAAAATTGATTTTATTGATTGATTTTATATCTGTGCACTTCAATAAGTGCACTTATTGAAGTGCACAGATAAAATTAACACTAACGAAAGAACTAACATATGTAATCAATTGTAAATTGTTACATTTTTCTGTGCAAGGGGGTTTGATGCAACGGCGTGGGACAAGTTTACGAGTCTTTGACATCGAAATGTATGCTTCACCGTAATTTCGTAACCGTTTAGCCTTATTTTGTTTCCAATTTTCTGTATTTCTTTTACGTTTTCTTCCTCTTTCGTCAGATATTTCAGCATTTTCGAAATCAGAAGAAATCTTGTTCATATTTGCATTACTACCCGCATTAATGTAAGTAGGATCATCATCGCTCAAATCTACATCGCTCTCATTACTACGTAAAGGAGAAATTACGTATTGTCGATTGGCGTTGACTTCTCGTGTACTGTGTTGTTTGGTAATAGCTTGTGTAGAAGTAGTCATATTTTCCTCTTCACTGCTCTCATAACAAGTTGGAGAAATTATAAATTTTCGGTGCATTCTAGATCTTGTGGTGTCCTCCGGATCAAACTCAGTAGATTCGTCAGAAGACGCTGTCTTGCGATGCGAATTCAAAAATACGCGACTTTTGCTGTAAGAGTGGCAAAAGTGGCTCTTCTTAAGTGGCTTTATAGCCACTTTCATCATGAATCAAATTGTCATCGCTCTCGTCCGTATACGGTGAAATACCACGTTTGGCCGGCAACGTCAGCGGTTTCTCCGAGCATGCGGCAGAAATATCTCCTTCCAATGTACTTCTTGATTCAGACGTGAGGCATCGGGAACACAAATCACCATTATTTATTTCATCAATATAGCGTGTAGGTGTATTTTCAATTAATTCTTTACTATCTTTTTTTTCTGGCTAGGAGAAATGTTTCGAATATCAGCTGACTCCTTACTAATCTCATCGGAAGAACTTTCATTACTTGAAGATCTAATACAAATATTGTTTTTCGTTTGTTTTCGATGACTTTTACGCTTCTTTTTCTGCTGTTTGTGTGACTTTTTCGAGCTAGAATTGAAAGAGTCATCAGAAGAACATGAACCAGATGAGGAGGAGCTGGATAACGATATGCCAGATGAAGATGAGCCAGAGGCGGAAATAAGTATATTAGAGTTAACGTAGTTATTTCCATGATCTTCAATCAAAATTACACCATGCTCATTATGTAACCCACAAACTTGTTTTTTTTTTCTTCTACTATATTTTTTTGCACGATAACACCTTTGTCACCTGGTTCCGTGTTTTTGTCTGTTTTGAGAGTACTATTATCATTTTCCTTACAGGTATCCAAACCAACACTGTCGATTTGTATCTTCACAAGAGTTTGTTCCTGCGTAATATGCGAAGAAGTCATATTCTCTTCATCATTATTTTGGCCAAGTGTGACTAGCTTACTACACCTTGTTTTTCGTAATGCTTCCGCCATTTTTCAAATACGTTTAATAACCTAGTAAATAATAATGCACTAATTTTAAGATAATAATAATCTTAACAGTTTTACTAATAAACAGAAACAAATTTAAATCATAATAATTTTTATACTGATCAAGTTTGTCTTAAATGGTAATAAACTTAAAATGTTTCTGATATTGACATCCTAACCATAATAATAAAAAGAAGTAACATGAAATACGATTTCAAACTTTATAAATATTTAAAATTACAGGGTATTATATCGAAATACTTTACGATATTCGCAAATTATTTAAAAGTAAAGAGAAATAACTCTGAATGATGCGTAATAAAAAACGATTCTTTTACTAATAAAGTGAAATAAGTCCAAAAAAATCTATTTATCACAAAACGATCGAAGTGCAATACTTATCTGCGTTTAACAATAAAACGATTTATTTGTACTTGTTCCGCTCCCACCACAAACAAACGTCGACCTGCTTAGAACAAAGCCGAGATGAAACTAAATAATTCTCTTTTACTCAAATGGGTTTTGTGGAACTTTAAATTAGAAAGAGAAAGAAATCCGGCTAGATCGGTTGTTTCGCTCCGTTTGCGGCGTCAGTTGAACTGTACCTATTCTTGGCGTTTAGTTATTTCGTTTTATGACGAAACTTAAGATTTCTTAATTTTTGAGTTAATTCGGTTTATTATTAAACAAGCGATATGTGAATGCCATCTTGACAACTATCAAGGTTTTCGAGAAATTAATAATAATTTATTTACTTCCATAAAAAAAAAAAAATTCACTAAGAAATAAGTCATGCCAGGGTAAAGATAATTTTTTTTTCTCATTAGTCACTACAATGTTAACAATAAAAAAAACATACTATGGCTATACGATGGATGTCAATTTTTTTAAAAAACGGGACCCCTTTGGCCAGACAACACTGACGCACTCCAAATCTGATTATTATTACTCCGAAACGACAAATGTACTTGTAGGAGAAACAAAATGCCTCCATCGAGGGGCTTGAGCTTATTCTGAATTAGGGTGATTATCAGGCCTTAGTTGACCACAGTGAGGGTTAGTCGATTTCACTTCGTAGGAGTGTGCAGATTCCCTCACAATGTTTTTCTTCACCGAAAGAGCGTCTAATAAACTTACATGAATTAAAAAAATCTAAAACGCATTGTGGGGTTCAAACCGAGCCGTCACCTTTTGGACGGGAAGCAACGGCCCCAGACGCATTGTGGGGTTCAAACCGAGCCGTCACCTTCTGGACGGGAAGCAATGGCCCCAGACGCATTGTGGAGTTCAAACCGAGCCGTCACCTTCTGAACGGGAAGCAACGGCCCCAGACGCATTGTGGGGTTCAAACCGAGCCGTCACCTTTTGGACAGGAAGCAACGGCCCCAGACGCATTATGGGATCAAACCGAGCCGTCACCTTCTGGACGGGAAGCAACGGCCCCAGACGCATTGTGGGGTTCAAACCGAGCCGTCACCTTTTGGACGGGAAGCAACGGCCCCAGACGCATTGTGGGGTGCAAACCAAGCCATCAACTTCTGGACGGGAAGCAACGGCCCCAGACGCATTGTGGGGTTCAAACCGAGCCATCACTTTCTGGACGGGAAGCAACAGCCCCAGACGCATTGTGGGGTTCAAACCGAGCCGTCACCTTCTGGACGGGAAGCAACGGCCCCAGACGCATTGTGGGGTTCAAACCGAGCCGTCACCTTCTGGACGGGAAGCAACGGCCCCAGACGCATTGTGGGGTTCAAACCGAGCCGTCACTTTCTGGACGGGAAGCAACGGCCCCAGATGCATTGTGGGGTTCAATCCGAGCCGTCACCTTTTGGACGGGAAGCAACGGCCCCAGACGCATTGTGGGGTTCAAACCGAGCCGTCACCTTTTGGACAGGAAGCAACGGCCCCAGACGCATTGTGGTTCTAAACCGAGCCGTCACCTTCTGGACAGGAAGCAACGGCCCCAGACGTTTTGTGGGGTTCAACCCGAGCCGTCATCTTCTGGACAGGAAGCAACGGCCCCTTGTGGGGTCAAACCGAGCCGTCAACTTTTGGACGGGAAGCAATATTAGTGTGATTAGTGTGATGTGATAAGTTTTGTTATAGTCACAGACTTTCTATTATCTAAATAATATATTTCCGAAGGTATGAACCAATTTCGTTTCATTTATTAGATTTGATTAGGTTGCTGAACTCTAGTTAAAAGTTTTGCTCGTCAAATTATAGTTTTTTTTTTTTATTAAAAATATTGTGTGATTGCAATGTTATTTAATTTAGGAAGCGCTAGTGTGTCAGTCAGTTATCCTGAAGGCGCTCTCGCTCGGCACAATACGGCGACAACAATAACGGCCGACAAAGCGTTCCTTTTTCAAACTTGTTATAAAACCGTTCAAAGAAGAACTCGGCTGTCATTTAAAAAATTAGAAAATAGAGAGCTTAGTTTTGTTCAAAAGCGTTTAAAATCTGTGGTTATTTGTAGTTGCTATGGCGGCTTGTAGGATGTTTATCAGAAGATTACAACCCACCCGATAATGATCAGAAGATTTTGACGACTTGACGATATAGTCCGTGGTTGTGGTGGTGGTGGTGGTTATAACTAACCGTTAATTTCATATTTCTTACAGCAGGAAGTTCAGGAATTCATTCAAACATCAAGCGACAACTTTAGCCAACAAAAAGGTGAAGAAAAATACTTCATTACACAAAATCTTGTTACTTCGACGGAGCAACTTTTGTATCTCACAAATAAGATATTGGTTTTCGAAAACAGCTCTTACAATCCGGACGATATTTTCTGTTAAGGTAGTGTTTTACTTTCCAAGTTTTTCTAAAGAAAATTTGTTTTTAACCAAAAGTTTTCTAACGCCATCTTATAAAGTATTGAAGTGGGCAAATATTCATGCATTCATATTAGCTATTCAATGAAAGACTGCTCAACATAACTCCAAGCGAGGCTCAATCGCTCAAATAGCTATTAAAGTCTCTATCTCAGTCCGTTTTTATGACGATAAGCTTGTGTTATCTGAAAACACTGCAGTCGTAGGAATCTTCTACGGCGTAGTAACCTGTTACGGTTAGTAATTAGATATCTAGGTTGTAAACAGCGAGCTAAGAGGCGCGTGAGTCTGCATAATGATTGCTTTCAAGGAAGAAAGTCTTGTCATTGGTTGTAATCAAACTAAGGATCTTGTTTTGAAAGCTCTGTCACTACGGAATACGCCACCAACGTTCCTGTCGTGTAGGGATGACAATAAACTCGATAAGCGAAGTTTGAAGCGAGGCCCGTCGGCTAATGACGCGGCTTGTGTACACACATCCCTTCCGCACTGCACACCGTACACTCTTTATACAAGGTGTAAGGTGTTACGCATTACGTATTGTTGTCTCTTTCTAATATAAGCTGTCTCTCTCTCCTTGTGTCATGGCAAACTGTCGCCTCGTTTTTTATTTCAAGTCCCGAAAATCCTAACACATCTTAATAATAGAAAGTCCCATAGACGTTACATAAGGGACGATGGCATCAAACTATTGGGGGCATGCAGATCATAATATTTTATATCATTTTATTACCGTGGTTTTTTGTTTTACTGAAATATTTCAACGTAAAATTATGTTTTCTGTATAGGTACTGAAGAAGAAGATGTAGAAGAAGAGAGCGCTGACCTTGAATGTGACAGTATATATCACTCTCTCACACATTTATTTCCCTAACTGAACTAATTGCTGTGTATACCAAAATGGTAATTAGTAGATGCGTACTTGGAAACTTTCTTTCGTTCCCTTCGTTAATTCTGGGCCTGTACTCCCACTACTTCAGTCAAACACTCATACCTCGTTGCAGAGACTGTCTTGCTCAATTTCATTTAAAATATAAATGGCAGTAAATAAAAACCAGTCATGTGTTAAATGAAATGAAATTCATAAACTAGTCATTCATAGTTAGTAACTTTTGGATGTTACATCTCTTAGTTCCATGTTTACATTGAAAAAAATACTGTATGTTTTTTTTTGTTTTAATATGATATTCTAAATACACTGTATCAGTTTCAGGAAAATTTGTTACCCTGTATTTTCGCAGCTAAGTCAACCCGGGCCACGTACGGCCAAACAAGCACGCCTCTCGCAATAATAGACTCACGAAGAAATTGAGTTACTCCTGTTATTAGTTTAGTTCCTCTTTTAAAAAAAGTTACAGTACGTAATCGATCGATTTTGGATCTTAGAGCGTATACATTTTTAGCTTGGTGTTTTATCTAAACACATTTGAGAGTTTTAACATAGGACTTGCCTTCTTGTTGCAATCATAAAAATGGGCTGGAGGTTCTAGATTCCATCCCAGTGGGAACACTGCCTAACAAAAATCTCTTTGTGAGTTTGGTTAGGACATTGCAGGCTGAACCACCTGATTGCTTGAAAAGAGAGATGATTTCGTACTTCGGAAGGCACGTTAAGCCATTGGTTCCAGCTACTATCTTCGGAAGTAGTCGCTACACAGGAACGGCCTTTAGCGACTCTATAAGTGACACCAGGGTTTGCAAGGTCCAGTTCATGACCTAAACTCACACAATAAAGAAATTGTTTATGAGAAAACAATTTAGAGTAACCGGATTGCTTACCTATTTCGAGGAAAAAAATGGACGGGTTTGAGCTGCTGACGTAACAAATGACATCAATTTGTAAGCTTCATCAGCTGGCTTACACTGGACGGCTGGACGCACGCGACTAATTTGAAAACAGAAGAATCTTAAAAAAATGGTTTGTTTTTTAATTAGGAGTAAAGGTCAGATGAGATTCCAAAAAAGAAAAAGTAAACATGTTTATTAATTCATCGAGAATCTTAAATTTATGTCATGTTTTGTTATAAAGAGCGCGGTGTATTAGTACAAAAACGTATTTTATTTTTATATACTTTTATAAATTTCACAGTACCCTTGTTTCCTACCCTTGACTGACCCAAGATAAAACTGGACGATGTCACAAAGTACGTAAGGCGGCGGCGGCGGCGCCTTTTCCACAGCTTTTATTTAGTTTCACTTTGAGTGTGTTCTGTCCACAGACATGTGGTTGTGCCTGTCAGCTGTCTGCCTGTAGTCAAGTCTTACAAGTCAATTTTGACCCACTTCCCGGTTTCAGATTGAACCTTAATTTTGCATGCATATGTAAATCGGATTACACTGCTATATTACTATGACTTGGAGCTGATCTGACGATGACGCCGGACGGCCATACGCGTCAGTTTAAAAGCTTGTGTTGAAAATGGATGTTTTTTTTGTGATTATGTGCTTTATTTTGTGACGAGCTAACTTCAGGACGTAAACATCAAACTCCCAAATCTTTGTTGAAACATGCCATTATGTAAAACGAAACGATTATTAGTTGCGAACACGTGTTGAGTATAGTTTTGACTAGTTCGGAGTGCTCGGGGTCACTCGGGGTCACGAGCAAACACAACGTGTGTAAGTAGAGCTACCATTGTTAATTACAAAGTCTTGACAAAATTCCGGACATTTTATAAAGGACTGAATATTTTAGCCATTGATTATCATCACCATCTTAGTCGAAAGGCGTCCACAGCTAGACGAAGGCCTCCCCGGAGTATCTGGCCGGTTACGCGCTGCCCGCACACAGCGGTTTCCCCTCACCTTCACTACATCATCAGTCTGCTGTGTGGCTGGTCGCCATTCAAGAACTTTTCTGCCAAAGCGCCCATCAGTCCTGGTGCCACTTAACTAACTTAACTTTCAGTCATCTAATAAAATAGAAATCCCTTGCGCAGGTTTTATAAGGTTAGCGGATAGTTGGTGCCATCTTTAGCTTTTGGAACTGCTATATCTACAGCGATATAATTTAATAACCTGTTGTTTTCTTAATACAATTTTTTTTCGGATAATTGGAAAATCGAGGCAAAAAGTAAAAAAATAAATAAAAATAAATGTTTCATTCCGCAACTTGGACATTTTGCAAGTAAACCGTCCATGCGAATCTAGACACATGGTACCCCTACGCATAAGTAAATCGTAGCGTGGTGAGCAAACACGCATCACTAGTTTCCGCTTAGTTTTGAGCTCAGTTTGATGTGCGGTCGCGATTCGCGGCGACACGGAGCGCGGGTCGCGGCGTCAAGCGACAAATTGCTTAGCCACGTTGTTTGGTGTGTACAGTTCTTGATTGATTGAGATTATAGGGTTGGTTTGAGATAATCCAGATTAATAAAATTTTACTATCATCTACAGACTGGTTCCGAGGACAAATAAGACCTCGATAGTAACTGGTTACGAAACTGAGTTTCGATGGCGGCCGAAGGGAGCTCATCTATGTCCTGACCTTAGATGTAAGGCCGGTTTAAAACCAATTAAATAAATTGGTTTAAAACGAAAAAAAAAACGGTTTAAAACCTTTCGGTTTTTCGATTTAAAACGGTTGGTGTTGACGACTATGTTTTTCTTAAATATAACCACATTTTCTTAATATTCCGAAGAAGGAATAGAACGTACTAGGTATTGCAGCATTACTGCAGGTTTTTTTAATAACCTTTTTGGTATGGCTCTTTTTTCTTTTGGCCGGTTTTTATGTCACATTTTCAAATTTAAAATTTTCTTGGTTTGACCTTTTTCTAAATTGTTGATTGTTTTTTCTCAGTTGTCGTCTGTCAGGAGAGAGAAACGTTTTATCCCTTGAACGTGCTTGAATTTTTTCTAAATAAATATCTGTCTGCCTTGGGATACGGTATCTCTTGCTAATGCGGTGAATATTAAGTCGGAGTACTAATAAATCTGATATCGCTGATAATAAATATCGCGGATTCCTACTTTGGACCTGCCGGTGTATTTCCGGTCTCTGCGGCACCCACGCGAGGGTCCCTCCGAGCCTTTCTCGTTCTCTCGCCGTGGTTCCGGACCCCTGAGGCCACCGGGCGCTGGACGTGCCTGGACCCCTGCGTTGTGCGCGCCCGCGCCCGTGCCAGCTGAGTGCCGCAGACCCGCGCTCCGGCTTCTCCCCTGGGATACTGCCCATCCTTTTTTAGCCTGTTTTTTTTATATCAGTGTATTTTTGTATGCGGATTTTGCCAAATTTAAATTCTATTTTTCTAAATTCTTAAAAGGCCCTTTAGGTTTCTCTGGCCCTCCTTTTTTTGGTTCCTGTTTGGTAATTACTCTCCGGGGTACTCCGCGGTTTTGGTACACCTTCCTGCATCGATACACCACAACACAACACTAGTTCAGCGACACGATATCGACGGAGTCCCCTCAGGACTCGACTCTCGGCTCATGCTTGGCAATTTCTAGGCCTTTTTAAATTGATATTATACCGTTCGGACAAATTCAACTAAATCTTTCTTTGTACACCTAAATTTCACGTTTCGCCTGTGGTTGTCAACCACAGGCTAGCTAGCTTTCCTTTTTTAACGCTACAGTATATATACCTATAAACTGTAAAATGAAATGTGTGATACCTAGATCGGTACTGACTTGGTTAGTTTCTAGTTGGTGCAAGTGCGACTGACCAAGCGTAGGCATTACCTAGCTAAGTTATAAAAAAACTATAGTTAAAACTGTGTTGGTTGTTTTCAAAAGTTACAATCCGTTTGATTCGGTTTAAATACGGTTTAAAACCAAACTCACACACTCGCACTCCTCGCGCCGAGAGATGTCAAGCAAAATGCAACGTTGCCAGCTCGCCTGCTCTACTGTGTAGAGCGATGCCCGACAATAATTGTATCGTAATATATCGCATCCGAATGTATCGATACACAAAATGAATCGAATATCTTTGTATCGATACTGATAATATCGTATCGAAAATATCGTACTGGATTTTTAATGCGTTTTTATGTACTTTTTTTTAAAAAAGAGTTTAATTTCTAGAAAAAGGTCAACCAGACGTCGTGTCGTGATATACATACATACATAATGCTTGAAATCTATACTTGAAACAATAATTTCGTCAAACATTGTGGTTTTAGTCTATTTTTTTTTGCAAGGGCATTTGTTGAACATAGCCATATTTACTCATCTACTTACCCGCATCATAAATTCACACCACCACCGCCGTGTCGGAGCACTGTCCAAGTGTAAACAGACACAAATACTTGGTGCGATACGATATTTTTGATGCGATATACCGGCAAAACGATATAGTTAGATATCGTTTTGCACGGGCGACATTTTGTCTGATCTGTTACAAGTCTATGTATGTGTGTGTAATATTATTTATTAATAAGTATAGTATGTAATGTAGATATAAGTATAAACTACTTAACTGAAACGAAACGTAACGTCAGGTGACCAAATATTGTCGATAATGAAGTGTAGTTCTTTTATTTTAGTAGGCGAGTTTTAAACCGTCTAAAACTATTTATTTGGGGTTTTAAACCGCCACATTTGGTTTTAAACGTTTAAAATCGTTTTTTTACATCTATAGTCCTGACCGATGGGCCCTCTACAGAGGGCTTATACTGGTAGTGAACGTGCCATCCATGATAGCCAAAAAATGATTTGTAAAAATCTTAATTCGAATAAAATAATCTTGATTTTGATTTTGATTTTGAAGGGCTCGAGCCTAGCCTGAATAAGGGCGATTAGGTCTCAGCCACACTAGCGGACGGCTTGACTTCGCACTCTGGAGCAGTATGCAGGTTTACTCACGATCTTTTCCATCACGTTAGAGCGTCGAATAAAGTAAGTAAGTAACACGTATAAACGGACGTAAATTCTAAAACACACACACTCCACCAGTCACCGGGTGGGGTTCGAACCTGCATCTCCTGGACGGAAGGCAGGGAGCCCTAGCCAATACACCACCGACCGACCACCGTTTTGTAACAATATAATTATATTATAGGTAGGTAGTATTTACAGGATTTTTACCACTTTTTTTTTCTTTCATTAAAAAAATGAAGTTCAGTATGAAATTTATCCATAAAAAAATAGCCTAAATATTAAAAGATTTAAGAAACTGAGAAACCCTTTACTGGCGTTTCATTGCCGCAACTTGCTAAACCCCATGGGAAGCACCCCAATCAGCTACTGCCTACTGACAAATAACGTCCAAATTGTACAAACGTACTGGCATAAAAAAGGAGCGCACATTGCTCGTGTTTGTGTGCGTGGGGTATGCGTGAGTGTGTTTGTGGGTCGGCGCGTGATGAATCGTCCGAGGAATGAACTCGACCGGGAGAAATGGCCGCCAGCCGGCACGGTTACTGCCGCCGGGGCGTCGTCGTCGTAACTTGATTTGACAGACGCTCGAATAACTGGTTAAGAGTTGTAAAGTGTTGTTGAAGAGTTCGTTGAGTGTTGACTTACTTTAATATCAAATAAACTTATTAAATAAGAAATTCAAGGAATCAAACTGAAGTAGAATTGGATGATCTGCGTATGATATAACATCTTGTTTTAGTCAAAATAGCGTAAACTTGAACAATGAATGTTATATTTTAAAATTTTGGTTTAGTTAGATAATTTCTTAATAGATGACAAGTAATATCAGAGAACCTGTTCCGCGATTAAGTATCTATTTAAAACAACTTATTCCACTCACGTCGAGTTCGATTCTACGATACCGAACAGTACGGTCGAATGCATAACTATCACACTATCTATATTTGGCCGTTTGTTTTTTTTTCAAGTATAAAACTTGCCATTTGTGCGTAGTTTATAGTTACTGAATGTAAAACCTCCAATGTGGGTACGTTTAAAGTGAAACAACGGTCGAGCACGGTCAGTGGGCGCTCTTTTTACGACCGTTGGCTTTGAATGGGATCCGATAGACACTTGTTTTATTCTGGAGATAGATGAACTTCTCTATTCCAAGTGAAATAAATTCAGTTGATATTGTAAGTGAGATAAACTGGAGAAAAAGGTGTGAGCGATATAAATGATATCATGAAAAATTCGTAGTTAGAACTTTCTTTTTGTTCAAGTATTATTTTCTTTTAATAAGCATAATCAAACAATAACTTTTGTTTAAGCGTACATTATACGAGTAATCGTGGTGCCGCGGTTAAAAGAGTAGCGGTGCTAGGAAGCATCTCGCACGTAGCTAACTGCTACGAATGCCGTAGCACACTCGTAGCGCAAATGTAGCAGTTAGCTACGCGTAGGTTTACCAGTTCACTTTTTAAATAACAATAGTCTATCGTATCTAATAAAGTTGGACAGACTGTAAAACTAAATTTGATTGGTTAAGATAAGGCTTTAATTTTACGTTAATAGGTTAATTAGTTACGTTGTTAACCTAACTACCAGCTTACAATTATACAATACGAGATAATCTCACGAGATTTTTACAATTAATTTGCTAACTAATACACGTTTTTTTTTCTCTGGCCCCTCTCCCTGCACAGACGCCAAGCGCTAAGTTATTCAAACGACACCAATTCCCAATTGGATCGAAGTTTTAATGACTGTGTCTAATTACAAAGTCGACGACGACGGTTGGAAATGAAATAAAGTCTTCGCAAAATGAATATACAATGACCCCAATTCTAAAAGAAACACTCTGAGCCTAATGTGTCTTTTCGTTTTCGTAACTCCTTACAAGAAACCTTCAAGAACAGAACAGTGGTCTATGTAAATAATTATTATGTAATCTAAGTACAGACACTGTACAGACAAAATTCGGACCTTAATATAATCGGAAGTCGGATGACGGATGTGAAGTCGATTGTCGTGTCGACCACACAAGAAAAAGTAAATAAATAATGATATATGCTCAAATCTACACTATTAGGTGGCATGTAAGAGACGAGATTTTAATGTAATAATTCAGTTTTCATCATTTCTAACAGCTATCTTCTAACCTACAACATTTTGTTAAGGCACTTTTGCTGTGAGAATAGCTTCCAGCAAGGCGGACGGTTGGCGAAACTTTAAAAGAGCGATTTAGGCCGCGCGAGCGCCATTGGCCAGTCATTCTATACAACAGTTCCTACCGGTACTGTATTATAGGTTGTGTGTGAAGTGGATCACTGGGCCAGCGTGGTTGACTAAAGCCTGATCGCCCTAAGGGTAGGCTCGAGCCTCGAGCCCCTCGGTGGGGACATATATGAGCTGTTGATAATGATGACTATATCACAAAAACTGTTCAGTGTCTTTTACTTACGTGTATGTTATGTTTCAAATATAAAAAAATGTGGAACTGATTTAATTGAATAAATATGTGCGGACATCTCACACACGTCTGATCACTAAACTAGAAAACAAAAAAATATATATCATACACAAGAGTTCAATACAGATAAAAAAAAAAAAACAAACAAACAAAAAACCCGACTGCGTGAAAATTTTTTAAAACTTTCCAACTTAATAAATAAATGAACTCAAAAGATGCAAACAAGTTGTTTTTTTTTGTTTTGTTTTGAATGATCGTGGTTGATAGTGTTCACAATAGCAGTCGGACATCATATATTCACAATATGTAATCTAACGACACCTCTTTAGCTAAAATCTATCAAGCCGTTTAGGCAGTTATACATGCATACATACAAACGTACATACATACCTACATACATACATACACTCAAAAAACATAACCCTCCTACTAAAGCAGTCGGGTAAAAATATTTTCTCTGGGTGGGATTCAAACCCGCAACCCTTAGATTAGTAGGCGAGCCAACCACCAACCACCAAGACCAAGTTATGGATCCAACTATGACATTTGCTAACTTATCAAATATACAATATCCAGTTGACAGAGTGATGTCGCCCGCAGCGTGACTGTAATGAGAGCCGCGTCTCAGCCCAAGTTCGGGGAAGCTCGCGCCGCGGGCGAGAGCAATGTGTGATAGTGAACACAGCGGGTATACACTATCTAGTAGACAGAGTGATGTCGCCCGCAGCGTGACTGTAATGAGAGCCGCGTCTCAACCCAAGTTCGGGGAAGCTCCCGCCGCGCGGGCGAGAGCAATGTGTGATAGTGAACACAGCGGGTATACACTTGGATATCAAGTTACAAAGCACATATAGTGTGTGTACTTGCTTCAACTAAAACACCTTGGATACTCCATACAACTGTTGCATTTTTAATACATACTATACCATTCTTATACTGACTGCGCGTGCGCGGCCTTTCTGTTTCGATACTCCCAAGTCGCCCCCGAACTGTAGGGTCAGGTGAATTGTCTGGCATTGGCGGGGGGCGGTGAGTGACCGTTCTATACGTAATTCTATGCTTTTATGTAAAAATATCGCTGGTCGAAGGGAAGGAGAAATATTTGGATGTTTAGATGTTTGAATGTTTGTTCTGCTTTCACGCTTAAATTACTTAACGGATTTCGATGAAATTTGGAATGGAGATAGTTTGTAATCTGGATTAACATTTAGGATTTGACAGGAAAAAGTCTTAATCGCACTGGAAAATCTCACACAGCGCGAGCGTAGCCGCGGGCGGACCGCTAGTGGTAGAACCTCACACAGCGCGAGCGTAGCCGCGGGCAGACCGCTAGTGGTAGAATCAATCTCACACAGCGTGAGCGTAGCCGCGGGCGGACCACTAGTGGTAGAACCTCACACAGCGCGAGCGTAGCCGCAGGCGGACCGCTAGTGGTAGAATCTCACACAGCGCGAGCGTAGCCGCGGGCAGACCGCTAGTGGTAGAATCAATCTCACACAGCGTGAGCGTAGCCGCGGGCGGACCACTAGTGGTAGAACCTCACACAGCGCGAGCGTAGCCGCGGGCAGACCGCTAGTGGTAGAATCAATCTCACACAGCGTGAGCGTAGCCGCGGGCGGACCACTAGTGGTAGAACCTCACACAGCGCGAGCGTAGCCGCAGGCGGACCGCTAGTGGTAGAATCTCACACAGCGCGAGCGTAGCCGCGGGCGGACCGCTAGTGGTAGAATCTCACACAGCGCGAGCGTAGCCGCGGGCGGACTGCTAGTGGTAGAATCTCACACAGCGCGAGCGTAGCCGCGGGCGGACCGCTAGTGGTAGAACCTCACACAGCGCGAGCGTAGCCGCGGGCAGACCGCTAGTGGTAGAATCAATCTCACACAGCGTGAGCGTAGCCGCGGGCGGACCACTAGTGGTAGAACCTCACGCAGCGCGAGCGTAGCCGCAGGCGGACCGCTAGTGGTAGAATCTCACACAGCGCGAGCGTAGCCGCGGGCGGACCGCTAGTGGTAGAATCTCACACAGCGCGAGCGTAGCCGCAGGCGGACTGCTAGTGGTAGAATCTCACACAGCGCGAGCGTAGCCGCGGGCGGACTGCTAGTGGTAGAATCTCACACAGCGCGAGCGTAGCCGCAGGCGGACTGCTAGTGGTAGAATCTCACACAGCGCGAGCGTAGCCGCGGGCGGACCGCTAGTGGTAGAATCTCACACAGCGCGAGCGTAGCCGCAGGCGGACTGCTAGTGGTAGAATCTCACACAGCGCGAGCGTAGCCGCAGGCGGACTGCTAGTGGTAGAATCTCACACAGCGCGAGCGTAGCCGCGGGCGGACCGCTAGTGGTAGAATCTCACACAGCGCGAGCGTAGCCGCAGGCGGACTGCTAGTGGTAGAATCTCACACAGCGCGAGCGTAGCCGCGGGCGGACTGCTAGTGGTAGAATCTCACACAGCGCGAGCGTAGCCGCGGGTGGACCGCTAGTGGTAGAATCTCACACAGCGCGAGCGTAGCCGCGGGCGGACCGCTAGTGGTAGAATCTCACACAGCGCGAGCGTAGCCGCGGGCGGACCGCTAGTGGTAGAATCTCACACAGCGCGAGCGTAGCCGCGGGCGGACTGCTAGTGGTAGAATCTCACACAGCGCGAGCGTAGCCGCGGGTGGACCGCTAGTGGTAGAATAAATTTTCTTAGAAACGGTTTGATAACTAACCACCACTAACTTTTTTTTACATAATATGCATTAATTAAGTTTAAGGATTCTGTTTCAGTTTCATAAGTAACATCGTAGTAACATTTCCTGGTAAACAGATATAATGTGCCTATAATTATGTGTGATAATAATATATCGTCGAAACTAACCAAATATATAACATAACATGGCATGTGAAGCGGGTTCGGGGCGCGGTGGTACAGACGATACAAGGCACGTCATTAGCCGGGACTCGAACCCGGGACCTCGAGACAAACTTCCTTATCTAATTAATCGTCATCCGGCGCCACACACGACCGCACTCGACCAACAAACACTACTAAATCAACTTCAATATCGATTCTAATGAAATTAGTGAGAGAGCTAGGTTGCTTGATTGTCTATAAGGTTTTATTTTTTAAAGAAACCGCACGATTATATATATTTAAGCGCCGACTATGGTCAGATAAAGAAAGGGCCCTTTGAAATAGTATTTAACTAAATGTAAACAATCTTGATACGTTTCTTTTTTTTAGAAAACACATTTGCGAAAAAAATGTTAAATATGTTAGTGAGTAAAGAAGTATTACAAACGTTACGTTATATCATTAGGTTTTCTTAGCTAACTTATTTTTAAAACGCGTATCAAGATTTTTTTGTTTTTAGTTAGAGTATATCTATATCTAGATGTATTATGGAAAGTGGAACTTTATTCTAAAGGCTTTGTAAGTATTAACCATATACAAGGTGGTGTAACGAAACAGGGGTCCCGTTTCTTCACAAAACTGTGAACTGAATGAATTTCGTAATGATACTTTTTAGATTCTAAATCTCGTTGAATATAAAAATTAAGAATGATGTCTTTCAATAAAAATGTTATCGAAACCTGCGTTTGAGGTAGTGCACGTGAAAAATGTTATACACACCTGCGAGGAGGTGGGGTAAGCATATAAAAGTCAGCGCGCACCCATTTCGGCCTCTTGCCTCCTTCCACCCGAGCAGTTTGGCTTTCGGGCCAAACACTCTTGTACCCATCAGGTCCATCGGATTGTAGAACATGTCTACACCGAATTCAATAGGAATACCCACAAACCGACAGGGTCAGTCTTCCTCGATGTGGCGAAAGCCTTCGACAAGGTCTGGCACAGCGGACTCGTATACAAGCTGTACAAGCTCGGTGTGCCAGACAGGCTCGTACGTCTTGTACGAAACTTTTTGTCGAATCGTCGCTTTCGCTACAGAGTGGAAGGTGTCCTCTCGTCCTCTCGCCCCATTAACGCCGGTGTCCCTCAGGGCTCCGTGCTCTCGCCTCTATTTGCAGACGACACTGCAATCTATACCTCTGAATGAGACCCCTCTACCCTTGTCTCTAGACTCCAAGCGGCTCTAGACGCCATCAGCGACTGGTTCCGCAAATGGAGAATAGAAGTCAATCCCGATAAAAGCACAGCAGTGCTCTTTCATCGTCGCGCTCGTGTTCAGAGTTATCCAAGCGTCTCTCTATTCGGTCGCCAGATTCCGTGGTCCAACCGCGTCAAGTACTTAGGCGTCACTCTCGACTCTAGGCTATGTTTTCGCTATCACTTGCAAAACGTTCGCAACCGCGCCGCGTTCATTATAGGCCGGCTCCACTCCCTCCTTTGCAAACAGTCGAAGCTCTCCCTACGTAGTAAGGTCCGTCTTTATACCGCTTGCGTCCGTCCCGTAATGACATACGCGTGTCCGGTGTTTGCTCATGCGGCTCGTTCCAATTTGAGTCCCCTTCAGGTGATTCAAAATCGTTTCATGCGCAAGGCCACGGGCTGTCCATGGTACGTGCGCAATAGGAATCTCCACATTGACCTCGAGGTCCCCTCCATTAAGGAGTACATGCGTCAAGCGTCTAAACGATATTTCGATTCGGCCGTTACTCACCCGAACTTTCTGGTGAGAAAAGCGTCAATTTACTTTCCGCATCCCACTACGCGATTCAAGCGTCGTCCTAGACACGCTCTCACAGATCCGGACGATGAGATCACCGTCGCGATTAAAGCTGCCATTGCGTGTAGGCCACACACTAATACAGAATGCCCTTCAGGTAGCAACCGACCCCGCCGGCGGGGACGCGGAACTAATAGTAGAATTAATTCAGTAAGACCCGGTAGGGGTCATTCTTCTCCGACGCGCTTCTCGCCCTGGCAACGTTCTGGGCCGCGGTCCGAGCCCGTCTGAGGGCGCCCCCAGATACGTTGTCATAACATTCCTAAGGGGTACGAGCCTTCTGCTCCCCCGCAAGTCCGCGCCCACTATATTACCACTCTGGTATAAATAGAGATTAGGTCCGTCAAAAAAAAAAAAAACTTTCGGCCTCTTTTGTTACGTGCATCGGCGGGCATCACACGGTCTACGAGTTGTTAACTAGTAATTCATGATCCGCAACGCGCGGTCGTGTTCAGACGTGTTCAATTTATTCCGTAGTACAATTGTTTTAAAATCCTTTTATTTTTAGTTCAATCTATTTCTTGAGGGCTTTCCTCTTTTGTGTGTTTAATAGATTATAACTCGCTCATTCGCTACTGCCATAGTAAAGGATTATAATCCCGTTGGGGGTTCTTATTATGAAAAGGATGTGAATAAATTGAATTAGGTACGTTAGTAAAGTTAAAACTAGTTTTTTTATTGTAAATAAATAAATAAATTAATTAATTGTTAATTAATTGTTGTTTGTTGTTTGTTTATTATTTTTTTATTTATCTTTTGTTAAACGAAATCGACAATACACTGGGTAAGTGGATAGATCCTAAGTTTTTTGTTCTCGTTGTAAGCTGTGCATAATTTCCTTGTGCTTTCCTCACGATGGTTCCTACTCCGTAAGAACGTAAGTAGGTAAATCGATTTCTTAGCGCGAGTGAGCTTTTTTTATGTGAGGGTAGCTTGATGTGCGAGGTTCGAACCCTGCCATCTCCTACCGTACGGCAGCGACGGAGGCGAAGTACAAGGCTTCAATGACGAATTTGTATGGAAAAATTTCATTACCGAAAATCTTTACCTTCTGTAACCAAGTGATTCTTCCTAGATGTAGTTGCGGCAATTTAAAGATAATTTGTGCCTGTTCCTAGCAGTGAGGTAATGTGGTATTTGACCGTGTCTGTTTAGCTAGTAATTTGTGCCTGTTCCTAGCAGTGAGGTAATGTGGTATTTGACCGTGTCTGTTTAGCTAGTAATTTGTGCCTGTTCCTAGCAGTGAAGTAATGTGGTATTTGACCGCGTCTGTTTAGCTAGTAATTTGTGCCTGTTCCTAGCAGTGAGGTAATGTGGTATTTGACCGCGTCTGTTTAGCTAGTAATTTGTGCCTGTTCCTAGCAGTGAGGTAATGTGGTATTTGACCTCGTCTGTTTAGCTAGTAATTTGTGCCTGTTCCTAGCAGTGAGGTAATGTGGTATTTGACCACGTCTGTTTAGCTAGTAATTTGTGCCTGTTCCTAGCAGTGAGGTAATGTGGTACTTGACCTCGTCTGTTTAGCTAGTAATTTGTGCCTGTTCCTAGCAGTGAGGTAATGTGGTATTTGACCACGTCTGTTTAGCTAGTAATTTGTGCCTGTTCCTAGCAGTGAGGTAATGTGGTATTTGACCGCGTCTGTTTAGCTAGTAATTTGTGCCTGTTCCTAGCAGTGAGGTAATGTGGTATTTGACCGCGTCTGTTTAGCTAGTAATTTGTGCCTGTTCCTAGCAGTGAGGTAATGTGGTATTTGACCACGTCTGTTTAGCTAGTAATTTGTGCCTGTTCCTAGCAGTGAGGTAATGTGGTATTTGACCGCGTCTGTTTAGCTAGTAATTTGTGCCTGTTCCTAGCAGTGAGGTAATGGTGGTATTTGACCGCGTCTGTTTAGTAAATAAAATATTTTTACTGTTAGCTAGGTGTAATCATCTTTTTGTGTATTTTTTATTTCAGAATCTGTTTTGTGTTCTATTATTTGTGTGTACCCTTACCCTCATTCTTTTTCTATAAAGTTCAATTATATAAACAAAATATTTTAGTATTTGGTTAAACCTGCTCACACTTTAAGAATGTGTGCGTGAATTTTATTTTAGTATGTAGATAATATATAAAATATACTGACCTGGTCGTTCTACCCATGTAGCTTTTTGTTCAAAGAAAATACTGGCTGGTCCTATTTCCACCGAGGCTGTCATAGATTGGCCACTAAATGACTAGAAAGATAGCTCACATTCTTTATGATTAATGTGTACCTACTGTTACCCTTTTTGGACAAATATTTGTCTTTAGACTTATAAATAATCTCCTAATTTATTACTTTTTTAAAGTAAAACTTTTGCATAATTTTACAAGATTCAAAAAACTAATGAATGATTGTAGTGCAAGTAAAGTCGTTTAAACTCAGACTTGTCAATTCTTATTTACTTTATTGTGCCAATGTAAAAATATGATTGGTGAATTTTTGATCTGTCTGGGATGAGCCAATAGCAGTCCTGTAGATTTATTCTCATACAAAACGATTGAGAAAGCTACATTTATTGAGATTAGATAATCATCGCTTTAGTTTGTACTTCATACTATCTTTACTCTTCAATAACAAGGATGAGTTGATTTGACTAGAAAGATAAGAATCATTCTAGCTATCATATCATTGTAAGCATAAAACCTAGAAGCTAATAAGAATATAAAATAATCATTCTTATTTACTTTATTGTCCTAATATTAATGGATTATTCCCAAAGGGTTTTCCGGAAGAGAATCTGGAATAATGCTGACTAAACTATAAAGCTAAACTATAAAGTTATTAAAGTCATTATTATTTGTTTTAAAGCATAAAACCAAGATGCTAATAAGAAGATATAAATAATTCTTGCTTTTCTAATATCAGTGGAATATTCCCAAAGGGTTTTCTGGAAGAGAATCTGGAATAATGCTGACTAAACTATAAAATTGTTAAAGTCACTATTATTTGTTTTAAAGCATAAAACCAAAATGCTAATAAGAAGATATATATTTCTTAATTATTTTGCTATCCTAATATCCATGGATTATTCCTAAAGGGTTTTCTGGAAGGAAATCTGGAATGATGTCGACTAAACTATATAAAATTAATATAGTCACATTTGTATTCAAGCATAAAACTTTAATGCTAGTAGAAGATAATATTAAATTGTTCCTAAAGGATTTTCTGGAAGGAAATCTGGAATGATGTGGACTTAACAAACGTCCTTGGACTTAACTATAAAAATTACATATTAAAAGTAACACTTATTTGTTTTCATGCATAAAACCTTTAATGCTAATAAGAAGATATAAATGATTCTTAATTGTTTTGCTTTCCTAATAATGATGGACTGTTCCTAAAGGATTTTCTGGAATAAGAGTAATTTCAATCTTCAATCCGAGGAGCCAACCCTCTCTTGAGTCTTTGTTCCTAAAGGGTTTTCTGGAAGTCTGGAATGACGATGTCCTGAGTGGGTCGGGGATCTTCTACTAAAAACCTATAAATGTCCATTATTATTCTATTTTTTTTATATTTCTATCTATTTTCTATTTCTAATTATTTACATGAATAGAATGCCACATTTACAAGATTATTTTAAATGTTTATATTCTTATACCCTTTTCTCATCTTTTGCTTAATAGATAAATTATTTCTTAGGCTCATAGAAAACCTAATTTCTATACCTAATTATTATTATTAAATGATCAAATTTCTAACTGCTAAATTATTACCTTAGGCCATTAAAGTTTATCCTGTTCCAACGTTAGGTTTATCTTTAGTTTAATTTAAGTAGGAATAACTAGGGTTAATATAGTTCTCACTAAAAGAATTCAGGTTACTTACGTGCGGTTCACAACATAGTGTCTTTACCACTAGACGTATCACTGGCCATTTAACAACTTAATTTAGTTTCTAAGAGCGAGGTTTATTCGGTAATGTTTATTTATTACTAGGGTTCTTTATCTAGTTATTAATCTGAAGCCGTCATCATCTAGTAGGTAAGACAGTTTAATACATAGCTAGAGTCTGTAGAATGTGTAAGTATTTTCAGTATGTTCAGTTCTGCGAGGACTCCGGGTTTAGGTGTAGAGTTTTATTCATATTATAAGGGGGGGGGGGGGGGGGCGTTACAGTGGGTGTGGGTGGGTATCTTGTGGGCATTGTCTAGAGGTCGGACCAACTAACCCTGTTGTTTGAGTTTACAAGCCGCAAAATGGCCAGCTCTAATTTGGAAATGTTAAACTGAGATTGTCGGTTTGTCCTTCGTTCTACGGAGCCACAATACGATGAATTTTTATAGCCCGAAGTACTCTTCGGGCTATAAAAATCCTTTATGGGTCTGAATCATATTCCACAGGGATTTCTTTCCAGATTTGTTTTAATCATGATCATCATCAACAGCTTATATTATACGTCCCCACCGAGAGGCTCGAGCCTACCCTGAATTAGGGTGAAAATCTCTCGAAAATTAAATACAACCTTATATCGTTGATTACCTCAACTTTAGGGCATAAATCGTAGTAAATGTTAAACTACATTTATCGTAGTAAATGTTAAACTACATTTACTACGATTTAATGTTAAATGTGTTGCGATTTAATGTGTCATTTACGATAGTAAATGTTAAACTACATTTATCGTAGTAAATGTTAAACTACATTTACTACGATTTATGCCTTAAAGTTGAGGTAATCAACGATATAAGGTTGTTTTTAATTTTCGAGAGATTTTCACCCTAATTCAGGGTAGGCTCGAGCCTCTCGGTGGGGACGAATAATATAAGCTGTTGATGATGATCATGATTAAAACAAATCTGGAAAGAAATCCCTGTGGAATATGATTCAGACCCATAAAGGATTGATTATATAGAGACGTACAATATAATTTTTACAGAAACCTATCACATTTCGTATAGCAGTACCAGGAAACGTAAGTATAAAAATAATTTCAAGGAAATCCTATATAATTTGCTAGTTGCAATGTGAATGTGACTTCTGCCAAGCTCATTAAAGACCTCCAGGGGAAATTGGATTCACTGAGCGGACATTAACGAACATGCGATCAGGGTTGCCAGAAAAAAAAAATAATCATCTAAAATAAAAAAACATAATTGCCAAAAAGTAGTCAGTGTTACTCAATCTGATGTTGGAATTCTAACGATACCGCAAACATCCAAATCTATTCAGGCATTTAGGAGTTATGGTGGAATAAAGAAACTCACATACGAGCCAAAACTAGAAATAGGATATGAAATTGTGAAATGTGAAATAAATAAAAAAGGTATTTTGATTTCAAAAGAATGCAATCGTCGGAGTCAGTTCTTCCTTTGCAGTAGCACCTGCAGTTTTTTTATTTGATTGAATAGTAGTCTTTCACCCCTTGGGGAAGGGTTGCAAATTATCGTACTTTTGCGTACGACAATACATATTGTATCGTACGTCGTACAGTTGAAATTATCGTACATGTACGATAATTTATCGTACGTATGACATCACTGCATGCAACTTCCAACAGTCTCCTTACTCACCTGCGTACCGGGAGACAGTACTCGCTTCCACAGACTAATTAATTACCTTCTCTGAAGCAACGCCGGAAA
Organism: Carpatolechia fugitivella; assembly: GCA_951230895.1. Lineage (NCBI taxonomy): Eukaryota > Metazoa > Arthropoda > Insecta > Lepidoptera > Gelechiidae > Carpatolechia > Carpatolechia fugitivella. The sequence continues at coordinate 15,254,369 of OX579664.1, forward strand.
TTCCTTTGGAAATATACCTATATATATTACTATGTACACGTACAAGCAAATTATGAGAAGTTACGTTACAACTTGGGCCTCACAAGTTGCAAAGTTCGTGCCACTTGACGTAAGAGCAAGTAATACAATTTAACTAATTGAATTTTCAGATAAGGTCTCTACACATCTTATACATACATAAGACCCTCCTATCCCCAGGGGGTGAGTAGAGCTTTAGTCGGCACCCAAGAAGCACACACTACAACCAAGATAGGGGCACATCAAATTGGTACTACTCAATTGGTTCCCCTTATTATGTTTTTACATATATACAACAACATATTTATTTACATATGTATTTATGTATGTATATATATATATATGTATATGTGTGTATATATATTTATATACATTCTATATAATTATTTTCATTCAATTAATTTATACATGTATAAATATGACACTGTATTACTATTCACCATTGTCCAACGACTCGTTCTTTTGTAGTGTTGACGCTATAGCACAGGTTCGACCCATTTTAGCGTCAACAATAACCCATCGATGTACCCCTAGTCCTTAAATAAATACGAGTGTCAAATACAAATTTGTAATTAGTTTTTAAGGCTTCAAGTAATAAACGATTATTATTATTATTATTTTGTTTTTGTAGAATAATATTATTATTATTATTATTATCTTATTACCAATACAAAAGAGCTTCCGTGGCCAAGCAGTAGAGCATTCGAATCGTTACGAAGGACCTGGTTCCAAGTCCCGGCAGGGACACTGTCAAACACAAATCTCTTTGGAAGACTTTTCCCAGTTCGTTTAAGATATTTCAGGAATCACTTACTTGATTGCCTGAAAAGAAAGATGATTCCGTGCTTTGGGCACACGTAACCCCGCTACTATACTCGTATCTATGGAACTTAGTCGTTATATGAACCATGTCAGTAGTGTTTGGCGGCTGTATAACACTGACCTTACACCCACATGATGGAGAAGAATAAGAAGGTCAACATTGTCAAGGAATTGGGATTATTTTTAAGTCAGATTTTTGTTATTCATGGAAATCACGTGCAGTTTGCAAGAAGAAGAAAAATGACACCAACATACCTGGCATTCCTACCAACCACAATGACACCAACATACCTGGCATTCCTATCAACCACAATGACACCAACATACCTGGCATTCCTATCAACCACAATGACACCAACATACCTGGCATTCCTATCAACCACAATGACACCAACATACCTGGCAAAGTCAAAGTCAAGTAAAATTTTTTTTTTCAGTCAAATTTTTTTATTAGAATTAAGATTTTTACAAATAATTTTTCGACGTCAAAGCTATCATGGATAGCTATTCTATCAACCACAATGACACCAACATACCTGGCATTTCTATCAACCACAAGGACACCAACATACCTGGCATTCCTATCAACCACAATGACACCAACATACCTGGCATTCCTATCAACCACAATGACACCAACATACCTGGCATTTCTATCAAGCACAAGGACACCAACATACCTGGCATTCCTATCAAGCACAATGACACCAACATACCTGGCATTTCTATCAACCACAATGACACCAACATACCCGGCATTTCTATCAACCACTATGACACCAACATACCTGGCATTCCTATCAACCACAATTACACCAACATACCTGGCATTCCTATCAACCACAATGACACCAACATACCTGGCATTTCTATCAACCACAATGACACCAACATACCTGGCATTCCTATCAAGCACAATGACACCAACATACCTGACATTTCTATCAACCACAAGGACACCAACATACCTGGCATTCCTATCAAGCACAATGACACCAACATACCTGGCATTTCTATCAACCACAATGACACCAACATACCTGGCATTTCTATCAACCACAATGACACCAACATACCTGGCATTCCTATCAACCACAATGACACCAACATACCTTGCATTTCTATCAAGCACAATGACACCAACATACCTGGCATTTCTATCAACCACAATGACACCAACATACCTGGCATTTCTATCAACCACAATGACACCAACATACCTGGCATTCCTATCAACCACAATGACACCAACATACCTGGCATTTCTATCAACCACAATTACACCAACATACCTGGCATTCCTATCAACCACAATTACACCAACATACCTGGCATTCCAATCAACCACAATGACACCAACATACCTGGCATTTCTATCAACCACAATGACACCAAAATACCTGGCATTCCTATCAACCACAATTATTATTCTGAGTAGTTAAGTGTGGTGATACCTTTAAAGAAAAATTTAATAAAAAATTTATTTAAGCAGAAGTCGAAAACATATCTTGAAATAAATTAGTTCCGAATATAATTTAACCTGAGCGTTTGACTAAATAAGCTTCATATTTAATAGTACGAGCAGAAGTTACACGTGGAAAATGAAATAATAATAATAATAAGTACAAAAGGTAATTAATTTCACATTTTCGTAGGTTTACCTGTGTTCGTAGTAAGCATTGTGTGTGTGGGTTCGTTCTGTATGAGCGTGTGTCTGTTTATTTATTTATTTATTCAATACAATGTATAGCTTACTGGTAAAACCTAAATTACTAAATCAGATTATTATCTTTACTACTACTGTTATCTTCGTATCGTCGCCACCGTACGCTACACACATCACAAGGTCCATTCGTTTGTTTACTTGCGATTGTGTTGGTATACAACGCAACACGTGTGGTGTGCTTCAGTAAGTCTCTGATCTGAGAATGTTTGTTATACATATTAAGTGGCATGATTTTGTGTTTTTTCTTCATGCCCTAATTCAGGTGGAGAGTGCACTTTTAGATGCCCTCTTAACAAAAATACCTATTTAAAAAACAATCGGCCTAAAAAATTGATTAATTCACCTGATTTTGTTACACGTGCCACCTTGAGGATCTTCTGAAGGGATTCCGATACACGAGCTTTAAAAAAAGAACAACATAATTCCGCACTCGCAGTTTATCTTTGGAATTGTGCGGAGTTTCGCCGAGCGGCGCGCGCGCTGTATCACGCCGATATTTCACTAATTTAAGCCCCTTTTCAACCGCTGGAAATAACGAGCTCTTGCCATACAAATGGGGTGATAAATATTGTAAAGAACTCCCGATCTACTCCTTATTTTAATACAAAAATGGCCTTAATTTATTTGTTTAGAATTAGCGCAGGCTTAAGATGACGTAGTTCATTTTGTGGAGATGGATTACGTGGGAAGTACTCAAAATTCTTATCAAGGTTTGCCGGGTTTACAATGTTATTTAGGACGCAAGATTCTGTAAAACATTTTATAAAAATAGTAGTTATTTGGATTGCTTGAACATTTCTGTATAAGTACGCTGATTATCTTAAAATTATTAAATTGATAAATATAAAATATGTGGAGATCTCACACACAGCCATCTGATCCCAAACAAACCAGAGCTTGTTTTACGGGTATCAAACAGCTGATATACTTACATAAATACATACTTAAATATTATAGATAAACAACATCCACACACAAGAATGTTTGCCCTGGACTAGATTCGAGCCCGTGACCCTGTGCTTCGTAGCCAGTTACACTACCAACTTGACTACGGCGAACTTGACTAAATGCACCGTATTCGTTTTGTTAAACCCATCCTTTACACCATGTTTGTGTCGAGTCATCAAATTAACGCTACACTAATATTTATGTAACAGAGTTATCAAGGCGATGCGGTCACAGCTCAGTTAAGCAACAATTTTGCAGCTTTTCCTCTCAAGCGAGTACGTCCGACTTGGAGTTTCTTGTGGTTTAATATAAGTTGGCAACAATGAGCCGTGGACCGGGTTGCTCCAGCGGGGAGTGGAACAAAAGGCACCGCCGCTGGATTGATTTAGCGATCCGCGATTATCTGCTCAATATCCGCTGGTTTATGGCCGCATAAATCTGCTGCTGCAGTGTGCATGGAGACCATTATAAAGAAGATTGGCGGATAATATAAAGGTAGTTAACGATATTGCATAAGTTGTCAAATGATTATAGTTCGCGCGGGTTACTCCCCGAGGGTACCGATCCCCGAGGGCACTGTCCCGGAGGTTAACGATTTCTAATTATTTATAAAAAGTTGATAAAAATTAAATCTTGCTTAAAAGTACTGTCAGCAGAAAGAGTGCTGTTCGCGCGATCTCAATGCATCTCTGATGTATGTGACTATAGCGCGGGCCACGACTGCATTCAGGTCACGTGCGGACTGTATGTTGTAATGCAGTTATAAATCAGAAACCAGAAACATTTATTTGCAGGACATCACAACACAAGACATATGCATAAATAATAGTACATAATAATGCAACAGAAATTAAATGAAAAATACAAACACAACATACTTACAAAATTGCCCCTGTGTTGCGACATCCAGACAAAAAGGGCCTCACTCAGCAAAAGCCGTAGCTTAGCAAGGTAGACTACGGCGCTGATCTTCCGTGAGCCCTGTAGAACGCGACACGGACGAACATACCTACCTATACCTACTTATATTGTTACGTATATAATTTTAAAATAAATAAATAAAGCATAATAAATAGTAATGGTAACTGCTTTGTATAATAACATAAATAAATAAACATACACCGTACACCTATCCACTTCACCAATTATTTTTGGGCGAAAGTACTCTGCGCGATTTATGTACATCAGACTAAACATCTTGATTGTGTTATAAATAAACGTCTTGATTGTGTCCGAATGTAACGTTTAATCTATAAAAAAAAAGAAAGTCATGCAGATCTACTATCACCATAAATTATATCTTATCGATGAAGAAGATATCCTAGCGTATCCATTTCATTCCCATCCAGTAACTGGTGTTGATTAATCGCACGTGATACCGCAATCAAGTTTTTTTACAAAACTCTTAACAGTAAGCTGCCTTCCGGTTTATCTCCTTACTTCACAGTAATTAACACGCAAAATGTGTTTCACAGCATTTGACCGTATTATTAGACCGAATAAATGTTCTGTGAACAGCTCGTCCCTTCCTCTCACCTCGCACGTTGTTTAGTGGAGCCACTAAACGGTCAACATTAACACAATACACACACACACACACACACACACACACACACACACACACACACTATGAATCTATACATAAAATGCATGGACATTATCGTCATACTATTTCAGGCTCTACATACTAAAGCCAATTTTTTTTATTTTACTAACTTTTATTTAACTTGCAATGTTTAGTAATGTATGTTCAATCAAATCTTTCGACTGAATTTTGAATCACTTTCTCTCAACTCACAACTTTGAGATTTGGATTTGGCATATTTGTTCAGTTTCGATGACCATTCATTTAAATGATAAAAATTACTTGATGATGCAGTCAGGATTGTCTCCTCATGAAGGAACTCTTCAACGGTTAGTAGCACAGACTTAAAACTTAGAATTTAGGGACGTCTGCATACAAGTATACTCCTCAGCAGCTTAAAACCTGGTGTTTTAAAATTATTTTTTAAAGTCAACATTAGCTTGTTTTTTAACAAAACGAGCGTTATAAAAAGGACACTGACTTCAGAATTGAAAAGCAAGTGACGCAATCTACTAACTGATCTCGTATTAAAAACGTTTATTAATCTTACATTTGTGTTAACTCGATTAAGAGTGAGGAGGGCATTTCCTTGATCACACAAAGCGAGCGACGACGGACGTTAGTCTGCATACGTATTAGCGGACATTATTCTACAACAGCTATATTTCTATTTCACTCTACCCGGTACGAAGTGACCAAGATGGATATAAACAAATCCCATCTACTGTCGAGTCACTAGAATGTGAGTGGGGAGCGTACTCTCAAGTAAATTAAATTAAACCTGTCAGGAAGTAATGAAACAAGCTGGCACTCGGACAAACAACGATCCATCCTCTCTTCAATGGCAATTTATTTATTACAGAGCTATGTTTGTCAATCAATAAAAAGAAACTGATTCTGTTTGCGTCGATGATCAAAAGGAATAATTATAAACTGATGTTTATTGGAATAATTATGTATTACTAGCGGTCCGCCCGCGGCTACGCTCACGTTATGTAAGACTTTCCCGTGGGAATTTTTTTTTCCCGTAAAAAGTATCCTAATTGTGTGTTAATCTTGGATACAAACATCTCCATTTCAAATTCCATCTAAATCCGTTGAGTAGGTACTTTAAACGTGAAGGCGGAACAAACATCCAAACATCTAAATATCCCACATCCAAATACATGTACACATTTATAATATTAGTGTGAATTGTACTCATAATAATAATTGCCATTACGAATTCTTTTTTAAGTAGCCATATACTTACCAACAATAAGTTTCTTCAGTTGGAAATGTGCTAATTTGAACATCATAAAGTAATTTTATAATTAAGTTGTTAACGAGTAAAAAGGTCTCAAGAAAGCTTTATTTTTTAATAAAAAATTTTAATAAAATAAATAAAGCTTTCTTGACACCTTTTTACTCGTAATTTTTTATTTGTAAAATTTTCTTCTTATCGTGAGGGTTGTGAGGTCGACAACAGACGACGCGTCATCTTTTGTAACGTCGCGACGTTACAAACCTATTATGGAGTTGCCGAAAGTCTTTGACATAGCTTTTATAATGGCAATGTTCCTAAACCTCGACCGAAGAATATTACTTTACGGATAATCAGGTCATTCAGCCTGTCCTAACCAAACCAGGCCTACGTGCTAATTGTAGCACCTTAATTTTAGAAGGTTTGGGCCCTTCATTGACATAAATATGAGCTGATGGATGAGTGAGCATGTAATAAAAGCGTTGTGTAAGTGGGTAATGTGTGTAGGTAGTAGATACGAGGGTACATGTATTCATGACCAGTTGAATACTAACCAGACATTTGAATAATGCTGATCGCCCGCGCCCCCAAACCCTAAACCTCCCCCCCCCTCAACCCCCTCGCTCTAATTCCTCTTCAAACTGTAATATGACTGGCCTCCTTCCTGCAATCGTTCTTGAATAGGCTCTCGTTACCGCTCTCCTTAGTAAAAGGAAATAAGTAAGACAGTGGCCTGAATTTCCACTTTAAAGCGAAATGTAAATTGATTTTATTGTTTTTACAAAAAGCACCGAAAAAAAAAATGTTTTTAGAGATGAAAAGATACATTTCTAAATATTTAAAAGGCGCAAAACAAAGACTAGTCAATAATAAATTGAGTCTTCTGTAAATTATTTGATACTTGGATTTAAAGACGACCTTCCGGACCCAAGGCTCCCCCGGAGAACACCCCTGGGAGTGTCACGGGAACTTGGATTCGGACCCGTTACACCCCCACGTCAATTAATGCAGTACTTTTGAATAAATAAATTAGTTAATTTAATTACTTGGTATTAAAACTATGTATATCTACCTACTAATATATGATAAGCAGCCTTATTGCTAGGTAGCAACTTTTTCCAGGCAACCTTACATGGAAAAATGATAGGTCTCGACGAGATCTTCATTTCGGAATCAATATGAAACAAACTGTGGTGGATAGGGCCAGAATGGCTACGGATGAAACAAATGCAATTTAAACGACCAAACATTATATCAACCGAGTGAGAAAGCAAAAAAATCTTTCAAGTTAATACTTAAAAGTTAATTTCAAGACAGAAGGAGACTTAGATCATTTTACGATATGGTGCATTTATATAAAGTCTTTAAAATGGAAGACAATGCGACAGACAAAACATTCTCTCATACACATAGTAACACTTCAAGCTTTTTACACTCACATTAGTAAAGTCTTGTCTAAATGGATGGAGATAGCTTGATCATGCTGGATTCGCACATTCAAATTTTGGGTCGTCGGTCTATTCATTGAGGTAGGGGTACATTATTTTTCATAAATGTTTTTGTTCACTAGTTTTTTTTTTTGTTTTTGTTGTCTGTATGTGGTTGTTTGTTTTTGTTCTTTAAAAATCTTAAAAATACTTGACACAGAACTGCTTCTTAATATTTCAGTGCCTTATTTACTCGTCTGTAGAGTGTTTTATCGTGTCAGGGGAGTATCACTGCACCTCCACAATTCACAACCCGATGACCTTTCTTATCGCGCGACATCGCTCGACGTCGACTCGCCGCTCTTCCTTATCGGTCGACATCTCTCGACGTTGGACGCTCTTCTTTATCGCGCGACATCTGAACACTCGCTCGACATTTATCTCGACTCAAGAATCGCAATGCTCTTTCCATGCACTTTATTGATGTCCGCACTTTATTTGAAACATTCCAGGATATTTTAATTTATTTTTGTGCCAGTTACATTTTTTAATGACTCACTGTATGAATATATTACCAAATGATATACCGAAACATTGAAATGTCCTATTAGGGCTCATAAACTATATTAAATTACAATTATGACATTATATTATGTACATGAATGCAACTAAATAACTAGTGGCTCTACTACTTGTAGTGGGTCTGCAGCTCACAAGCTGTACACCTCGCGAGTCTGTATACTTATATCTTTTCAATTTTTTTTTCTCGACAAACATCCCCAACCCTTGATTTTTTTATTTTTAATCTTTTTATTTTATTTACTTTTAAACTTTTTTTTTTTTTTATCTTATTTTATTTTATTGGTTAAGAAATGTGACCTGTAGAGGAAAACAGCCTCGGCGGTAGACCTTGTAAGCTGGCAACCCCCATAACTCAGTCATTTTTTAAAATTTCCAAAAACTGACTCGACAAAAAAAATCGGTTAATTTATCGAACCTGCTCACATAATTTCACGAGAATCGGTTGAGAAACGCGACCTGTAGTGTGAAACAAACGAACAAAAAAACAAACCACAAACAAACAGATGGACATACAAAATCAAATTTGGCCAAGCTGAAACAGAGACGCTTCGCTCTCTCGGTCAATAAATGAAACGAAATGTCGAAATTAACAGTCATCAAAAATAAATTATATTTATCGACCAGGTAACTAATAAAATAAACAGGAATAATCTTCGTATACATCCACACCGGATAACAGCAGGACTAACGTTACCTGATCTGACAATTGCGTAAGGCCCAAAGGCATAAGCTTGATCGACGAGTCAAGATAAATTTCTAAAGCAAGTGTTACGAAAAACACATTTCTTCCAATATGAAGAACTACAATATTATTATGAAAGCTTTTTAAAAAATGTTTTATGCACAAAGCAATATTCTCGCTTTTGTAGCACAACTCGGGCTTTTGGGAACACATAGATATGTAATGCAAGTAAAAAGAAGAACTTATAATTTGATTTGGACGCGCGAATTGAAAGAGCGAGCGGCGGGAGAGTGAAGGGGGTAGGGGGGTTTCTATTATTGAACGATATTTCAAAAGAATACTCGTTACCGTATTCAGGGAGAATGTGAACCTGTAACAATACTCATACGGTTTTAGTACTTTCAAAAGCAAGATACAAAACATAGATACTTTCGAAAGCTATTTGCAATACTATGTTGCCTACGCGGCGTAGACCGCTACGGCGTAGAAGCGTAGCAGTTTGCTACGGAGAGTAAAAGAAACATAGCTGATTAAAAAAATAATTGTTGAAAGATTTCTAATAGTCGCCTAAACAAATTTTAGACTTATCTCATCCATTTAGAAAAGAAGTTTATAACGTTCCTAATAATTAATTAAACCACAAAACATAACATATTTTAATTAATTTACTCCGCTCTACTATAGGTTCATTATACGAGTAGATAAGTTTGTAAGTATGGATGTATTATTTTATTTTTATTTTATTTATTTTAGGGATAACAACAGCCATATTTAATTAATACAATTACATAGTTTAGTAAACATAAGTGAAAGGCCAATAACAGTTATCCACGATCTAAATAACAGAGTATTAATGAAAGAAAATGAAGTTAGCCGCGAAAAGCAGACGCCACGCAGCTAAAATGTTACGCAGCAAGTAACAAAATAAATAACGCACTATTATAGGCAGTGAGCGCGGTGTAAGATTGACGCGATGTATTAATGGATTTTTGTTACACGCAAAAACTACTGAACGGATTGGGATGAAATTTGGAATAGAAATAGTTTGTACCCTGGATTAACATGTAGAATACTTGTTACGGGAAAAAGTCTTATTTCCACGGGAAAATCTTACACGACGCGAGCGGAGCCGCGGGCGGACCGCTAGTATAAAAATAAATTAACGATTTTTGGTAAGAAAACACTGAAATGTCGTTGTGGGGAATGGTATGAATTAAAGCCCCTATTGTTTATAAGTAACTCAATAAAAGTATGAAGTACCTCGAAGGGTTTACCTGCATCAGTTCTGTCTTTAGGTAAAGGAACTAACGGAGTATTGAAAGCTTTACCTTTTTGTTTTCTACAAATCACACACTTTCTCGAAATCTTCTTGACTAATAAACGAATCCCTACAATCCACAAGGTTTCTCGTAAGTTAGCCATAAGAGTTAAGGAACCTGCGTGCATCAACTCGGCATGCTTGTATGTAACTAGCCTCTCTACTAAAGCATGTCGGGCAGGTAATAAAATTGGAAACCTATAACAAAAAGGGATGTCGCTAGAAAATAATTTTGACTTAACTTTGATTAACCCATCGGAATCCACAAAAGTACATAAATCCTTATAAGAATTGGATCTACCATAAGACTCAGCCTGAATAAGTCTGAAAATCTTATTCTCAGCATTTATCAATTCCTCTGAGGTTAGATAACCCAATAAACGGTCAGACAAAATTCTTTTTCAATTAGAATAAAAACGAATAATCCAAGCAACCATTTTAACAATAAAAATGTACTTAGAAAAGTACAACAAAGTATCAGAAAAACTTTCCGGAACAACGCCGCTATTAACTGCGTTAGAATTGATCTCTATCGAAGACTCTTCAACACAATAACTGGTACATGCCGATGAAAACGGCCACTCTTTAGGGTCTAACTTTAACCAAGCCGGGTCTTCCCACCACTTAGAATCACGTAATACATCGGCATCACAACCTCTGAAAGGAAGATCGGCGGGGTTAAAAGAGCCAGGTATATGACGCCAATTTTCCAAGTCGGATAAACTGCGAATCTCTTTAACACGGTTTTTCACAAAAACATCCCAATTACCGTTTTTTTTAATCCATGTGAGGACAACACTGGAATCAGTCCAAAAAAAACTTTCATGCTGAAAAGAAAAAGCATTCTTAAACTGCGTAAATAAACGCACTGCTATCGTAGCAGCTAACAGCTCTAATCGAGGCGTCGAGGTGTCGTTAGAAGGTGAAACACGCGATTTCGCTGCCACAAGCTGAACGCTCACAGAATCTTCGAATTGACAGCGAACAAAAACAGCAGCGGCGTAAGCGTACTTACTCGCGTCACAAAAAGTATGGATTGATAACTTACAATTATCAATACAAAAACATGACAAACGCCGAGGAATATAAACCGATTCTAAAAAATTTAATTTCTCAACCCACTTTAAAAAACGGTCAGCGACATCTGAAGGTACTTCATCGTCCCAGCGAACCTTAATCTTGTGTACTAATTTCAATAATAACTTCGCTTTTAAGGAAACAGGACAGGAAAACCCAATCGGATCAAAAACTCTGTGAGTCAACGACAACATCAAACGAGCAGTGATACGTTCACCATTGTACTTCAAAGGTTTAGTGTTTAACATTAAATTGTCAGTTTTAGTATTCCATAACAAACCTAAAATCGAAAGAACGTTTTCTTCCTCCGATGGACCTGAAATCCAGCCCCTTAAATCCATTTTGGCTAAAAACATTAGCTCTTTTGAATTGTCTATAAATTTATGTAAATCTTTAACAGAAGAACAGCTCGTTACACAATTATCTACATAAAAAGACTGACTCAACCTTGCAGCAGTATCTTTTAAATGGGAAGGGATACACTCACTTTGTAGATGATGACGTATAGTGGCATTCAACAAAAAAGTACTAGAGACTCCAAAAACAACTCTGCAATGACGATATGTTATCAAGTCACGTCGATTTTCGTCTGCCCACCACAAAAATTGTAAATACTTGCGGTCTGCTTCTGTCAGGCTAATCTGCAAAAAACCCTTTTTAATATCGGCTGTTACACCATATGCATGCTTACGAAAATCGGTTAAAAGTTTAGGTATCATTTCTAACAAGTTAATACCAGGTTCTAAAGAAGAATTTAAAGATTTGCCATAAAAATCTCGGGCAGAAGCATCAAAAACAGGCCTCACCCGCGTCGTAAGACTAGCTTCCCTGATGACTGCGTGGTGAGGTAAGTAATGACCGCTATTATCACCTTCTACCCGTTCAATAATACCGCTCTGTAACCAATCTTTAAGGGAATCATCGTACTCCTTAAAATTGCCGGTAGAAAGTAAACGTTTGGTCGTTGAATGAAGACGCTTTAAGGCCAACTCTTTGTTGTTTAATAAATTAACGTCTTCCCGCCATGGTAAATTAACTTCATACCGACCTTCTTTATTGATGGAAACCGTGTCTTTAAAGAAGTTCATGATTTCCTTTTCCACGACTTCTGTTTTCTTGGTCTGAGCTGGGTCTTTAATACCAATAACCTCTAAATCCCAAAGTTCAGTAAGAGAGTGGAAATTTGTCGTAAGGGACGAAGTATAAGAACTAGAAGTGCAACCTTGAACGACCCACCCCAACTTAGTTTTCATTGCAGTCAAGGAGTCAGAAACTTGAACAACAACTCCTGTAAACAGAAAACCCGAATGATCTGCTCCTATTAAAAGATCAATCTCAGAAAAGTTGAGATCAGTGTCATTCAAACAAACATTTAACCTTTTTAAACGTTGGTAAATCGCAGGATCATGAAGACGCGGTAAATAACCACAAATTCTATCTTTGTCTAAAGCAGTTAAAATGAATTCAAAACTGCCCTCGAGATTCTGAACACTAAAATTGTAAACTTTATGATCCTGAACAGCAGTTTCAATACCACCAAAAAGACAATGGCTTAAATTTTCACGTCTATGAGGTATCAAATCTAACTCACTAACTAGCCGCTTAGAAATGTAAGATCTCTGAGCTCCGCTATCGAAAAAAGCTCGTATCTTTAAAACTTTACCATTATGAACTACGTTGACAAGAAGAGTTTGCAACAAAGTCGCAGAAGTTTTATGGTACAAATGAACTCCTTCGTCGGCCAAAGTCAAAACTTCTTTATCGTCTTTTTTCTCTTTGCTCCCTGACGTCGTATTGGCATTTGATACTTTTGACGTAGATGACTCATTTTTTGTCTCTGTAGCAATGTTTATGTCTGGACACATAACATATGTATGCCTTCTAGTACAATTTAAGCATTTTGGATAGCTACGGCAATATTTAGCATTATGCCCAGTCCGCAGACAAATCAAACAAGCTCTCTTAGAAATCAAATACTCACGTTTCTGAGCAATGGACATCTTTCTGATCTGAATACACTCAGTGCTCAAATGCGTAAATTTGTCACACCATATTATACAAAGTTTTTCATTCTGCTGCTTACCTGCAGAAATTGGTTTGCGTTTGTCATCCGTAGCCACAATTCAGGAGGCAGTGGGCTCTTTTTGCTTAGGGTCTTTGAACGCATTTTTGGCTAACTGCACTTTCTCCTCGCAATCAACCTCCAGACGCAAAAATTCCAATAACTGTTGTAACTGCTCTTTATCAGCCTTCTTTGGTGTACGTTCCCACACTCGCAGTGTACTTTCAAGGATGGCTGATTCCACCAGTGGGTACAACATAGCCGCATACTTATCACTTGTTACACCCAATGATTCTAAAGCCCTTAATTGAGTATTTAATTTATCGTAGAGTGAACGTAGATCACAAAACCCGCTGCCACTGCCTTGAAACATCACGATACCGAGTAATTTACGCACATAACATTGAATTAGTAGCTCGTCCTTGGCAAATCTCGACTTCAATTGGTCCAGAGCTTTGTGATAATTGATGCCGCTTGGCGGAAAGCTTTCTACGAGTTCACGAGCCGATGACCCAGGTTCTGTTGCTTTGAGTAAGTATTGAAATTTGTCATCATCATCGATCGTGAGGTCAGCATCAATTTTTCGGAATTGTCCCCAAAACCCCAGCCAGTTCGTTAAATCGCCGTCGAATTGTTTAAGCTCGATATGTGGCAACTGAAACTTGCGCTTGTTATTGATACCAGTCGCCGAGGAACTAGCGCTGACGTATTCGGTGCCGGAGTCAGATTGATCCACATGTTGCAACAATAACTTTTCACAACGACTCATTAATATTCGATAATCGGTCTCAATCTTCGATGTTTTCTCAAGGTCCATCTTCTCAAACATCTCATTTTCAGATATATCCATATTAAATAAGTGGGCTTGAACTTTCTTATCAATGCTGAACAGATGTTCAGCCCGCTCCTCTAAGGTTTTTACAAGAGGACGGAGCTGAAGCGGCTCCAAGACGGTCGTCTTCTTCGACAATAAATTCGAAGAAATAGTGAGAAGGCGACGGGCCGTACTCCTTTGTTTCGTCAAATTGGAAAATTTTATTTCGAGAGATTCTTCATCTACGGTCGCCATTATTGTGGGGAATGGTATGAATTAAAGCCCCTATTGTTTATAAGTAACTCAATAAAAGTATGAATGGGTAAAGGTATTTCTTTTATTGGCTCAAACTGGAATACATGTCCGCCATTAAATCAATAAAGTGACGTAATAAAAATAAAGAATATAAAACCAAATCAAAAGAGATCGTAACAGTCGTAGTCTCATTCATGTTTTACGCGTTGTTGATATTGTCGCGGATAGAGACGTGTTCCTCGGTTGATCGCACGCGCCGCTGAGCACCAACTAACTCGTGCGCACGTAGGATAGAGACGTGTTCCTCGGTTGATCGCACGCGCCGCTGAGCACCAACTAACTCGTGCGCAAGTAGGGGAGGGCCGCGCTCGAGAATTTTGTCAGTTTCACGATCAAGGACACTTCTTTACTCGTTATCTATTACTACTCGAATAGATTTTGTGTGCAGAATTAGTATTCTTCTTCTAGTATTAGCATTTGAAGTTAAGATTTACTTTAATGTACGTTTTCTAATAATAATATTTTCAGCGAAAATACTTTGTACGCGTACCTATTTGAAGTCTTAAGTTTTTAAGATTGACATTAATTGAACTTTTTTTAATAATATTTTATATGTTTCGTCATATCATGCAAGTCATCTTACAATTTATTATTATAAATTTAAAGCTATTCGTTATTATTAATTTAATTCAGAGCTAAAATTAGTACATATAATTTTATTATTACCACAGCATTGCTAAGTTTGGTAATAACTTTCAATACCCAAAACGTATTTTTTACAATCATCATCAAAAAGAGATTTAATTATCTATTTATTTATTTTAACACTTAATAAAAAAGTATTTTAAATTGAAAAAATAAATATATTATTATGTCTAAATAAATGACAACCAATTTAACCTCAAACAAGACTGTGTAACCATTAGCCAGCTAAACCCTGGATGGAGAGGATTTGGGGCTTCCAAGAACACGCCTTCATAATCCATGAGCCCGCCGCAGGGTCACCTACGTCATATGACGTCATTTTAAAATACGTGGCACGCGGTTAATATTAATATTTTTTTAATTAGGATCAGTTGAAATCTTCTTTATCGTATGGGTTGCAAGGTAGACATCTGACCTCAATCAACAGTCGAAGGGTACTTATAGTATGGCTCCAGTGTTAAGTATACATCAAAAAATCCATCTGACATTAGATCCTTAAGAACACTCAACAGTGAACACCCCATACTAAACACCTCTCATCGCGAGATCCCGACAATAGACTACGCGGGCGACGCCAGGTACCTATAAAAATAATATACAGCCTATAAATATTCCCTCAGAGGCTCTGACGGTATTCCGCCATCAATATCCCGTTCGGCTGTACGTTATATCCAAAAGGGGCGAGGAGCCGGGGACTATGACGTCACACGTAGCCTCCATCTCCAAGAAGCTTAGAAATATAGTTTCAAAGAAGAAGAGTCTTCTTCATCATTAAAATGTTTCTTTTTTAAATCTCGATTAAGAATAAAAAGTCATGCTCCTAAACTTTAACTTGTAAGTTATCCATAATCCATAATATCGGGTGTTTTAAATTTCGTGAAGAACAAAAGAAGATCAAGATTTGTATTGCACGAAATGTAATTTGTTTCATTTTGTTTGAAGTCTTAGAATTCACGTAAAGTTAGGTTGAGTTCATACTTTGTTGAGTCTACAACTTACAATTTGGGTTACAATTAAATCTAAGGTGAAAGTGAGGAATAAAGTATATTTTTAAGAAATAAAGTCGTATCCTGCAAAAAAATATCTACTAAGCTTTCTTTAGAGTGTGTAGTGGTTAGCGGGTCCGTTTAGTCAACTAAAATATCTACTAAGCTTTCTTTAGAGTGTGTAGTGGTTAGCGGGTCCGTTTAGTCAACTAAAATATCTACTAAGCTTTCTTTAGAGTGTGTAGTGGTTAGCGGGTCCGTTTAGTCAACTAAAATATCTACTAAGCTTTCTTTAGAGTGTGTAGTGGTTAGCGGGTCCGTTTAGTCAACTAAAATATCTACTAAGCTTTCTTTAGAGTGTGTAGTGGTTAGGGGGTCCGTTTAGTCAACTAAAATATCTACTAAGCTTTCTTTAGAGTGTGTAGTGGTTAGCGGGTCCGTTTAGTCAACTAAAATATCTACTAAGCTTTCTTTAGAGTGTGTAGTGGTTAGGGGGTCCGTTTAGTCAACTAAAATATCTACTAAGCTTTCTTTAGAGTGTGTAGTGGTTAGCGGGTCCGTTTAGTCAACTAAAATATCTACTAAGCTTTCTTTAGAGTGTGTAGTGGTTAGCGGGTCCGTTTAGTCAACTAAAATATCTACTAAGCTTTCTTTAGAGTGTGTAGTGGTTAGGGGGTCCGTTTAGTCAACTAAAATATCTACTAAGCTTTCTTTAGAGTGTGTAGTGGTTAGCGGGTCCGTTTAGTCAACTAAAATATCTACTAAGCTTTGTTTAGAGTGTGTAGTGGTTAGCGGGTCCGTTTAGTCAACTAAAATATCTATTAAGCTTTCTTTAGAGTGTGTAGTAGTTAGCGGGTCCGTTTAGAGTGTGTAGTGGTTAGCGGGTCCGTTTAGTCAACTAAAATTATTTTTACCTCCCACCCACCTTTGCTTAAAGCAGTACCGCAGTAACTTTTTATTTATAATTTATACTTCGCCGCTTATACTACGACAAAGTTCCCAAATTACCAAGAGAAACTCCGCGCACGATATCACTCGGGTTTTAGCTCACGCTCGTCACCCGCCTTCCAGAAACTTCATTATGATTATGAGTGAAAATAAAGTACAACAAAAACAGAAATATAGTACAGAACACAAAAATTCTTATGAAAGAAAAGTCTTTTGAGACTAGTCGCATTTTTTGCGAAATTTGTTGAGTAGGTACTTACTATTATTTACCACACCATTATTGCCAAGTTTTCAGATATTTTTTGCACACAAAACTCACTTAACTGACTTATTTGAATAGCGAATATTAACAAGAGTAATGAAATGTAACAAGAGTAGCTCTTTCAGCTAAGATATGAAAATTTGCTTTTAACAATTTCTTTTTCTCACAACAAAGTAAACGTAGCACTATCGTAGCCACTCGTAGCCATTTGTAGCTGCCCGTAGCCGCTTCTATAGATTTCGTTTGACCAGTTATGTTACTTATGTTACGTAGCGGCCAAGCCTTCGAAGAGCGCGCCGACAGACGCCCGCTCGCGTAACGAAACCACTTAGCTCGACCGAGTGCTAGTATATCCCCTTTTTGGTAAAAGAAAATACATTTTGTAATTTTACTTAAAGAAAATTTATATCGACAGTTTGAAATTTATTTATTATTTTTTTATTACAATTATAATTTATTTATTGCACTGAAAGGAATTTTTAGGGCAAAGAACTGAGAAAGACGGATGCGACGGCTCATTTCTACAGAAATAGCTTTAAACTGTTAAAACTTATTTTAAATCCCGAAGATTTTGCCTAGTTTTGGAATTAAAACGCAAAAAACAAATAACAATGCATACTAAAGTAATATTTTATCTCATTCAACTCTCTTTCGTTTCTACCAAAAATATGAAAATATTTGCTGTGGGAGCAAGTGGCGGAAAATCCTATTTGCTTTGTTAGCAGCGCTCGCGTCGGTAGCGCTCAGCCTGCTTCAAATGAAATGCAAACAGTTGATTCCCTTCGCAAGACGCACAACAGCCTCCTATTTAGCCAAGATAAACTTCAAACGGCTCTTTGAGAAACACCTGCTAAGCAAAACCAATATTTACTGGCTCTTTATCTGTCTAATAGACGTCGCGTCGTGGAAATTCAAGAAATAATAATTTGTTTTATGAACCGCAACGCCGCCGCCGGGATGAAAGTAAATTAATCTTGTTTACCTTTTCACAAATTCTAGATTCATCCATTCTTAATAATTATTTATTTCAAACAGGTACGCCTTGTTTATTACGTTAAGGTGTTTTCTAAAATGGTCTATTCAAATTCATTTAATGCCTCTTAGGCAGATGTCATTTGCAGTGAGTGAAGTGTGGTTCAAGTTTGGAAATACAAGGGTGGGCGGTTAGATGTGCCGGTGAGTATATTTATAGTGAGAGCACTATAAATATACTCACTGGCACATCTAACCGCCCACCCTTGTATTTCGGGTTAATTTTAAACTACGCTTATTGTTATATTTTTTATTTATTTATTTACAATACAATGTTCACACATTTGACTTAAAATAAACCACACATTTCTGCACATAAATAAACGTTAATAACAAGCGCTTACAAACAAAGTGTGGTCGCAGTAACAGCCCTTATAGACCGAGGTCTGTGTCAGCGCTAGTTACTATTTACAAACAAAGTGTGGTCGCAGTAACAGCCCTTATAGACCGAGGTCTGTGTCAGCGCTAGTTACTATTTACAAACAAAGTGTGGTCGCAGTAACAGCCCTTATAGACCGAGGTCTGTGTCAGCGCTAGTTACTATTTACAAACAAAGTGTGGTCGCAGTAACAGCCCTTATAGACCGAGGTCTGTGTCAGCGCTAGTTACTATTTACAAACAAAGTGTGGTCGCAGTAACAGCCCTTATAGACCGAGGTCTGTGTCAGCGCTAGTTACTATTTACAAACAAAGTGTGGTCGCAGTAACAGCCCTTATAGACCGAGGTCTGTGTCAGCGCTAGTTACTATTTACAAACAAAGTGTGGTCGCAGTAACAGCCCTTATAGACCGAGGTCTGTGTCAGCGCTAGTTACTATTTACAAACAAAGTGTGGTCGCAGTAACAGCCCTTATAGACCGAGGTCTGTGTCAGCGCTAGTTACTATTTACAAACAAAGTGTGGTCGCAGTAACAGCCCTTATAGACCGAGGTCTGTGTCAGCGCTAGTTACTATTTACAAACAAAGTGTGGTCGCAGTAACAGCCCTTATAGACCGAGGTCTGTGTCAGCGCTAGTTACTATTTACAAACAAAGTGTGGTCGCAGTAACAGCCCTTATAGACCGAGGTCTGTGTCAGCGCTAGTTACTATTTACAAACAAAGTGTGGTCGCAGTAACAGCCCTTATAGACCGAGGTCTGTGTCAGCGCTAGTTACTATTTACAAACAAAGTGTGGTCGCAGTAACAGCCCTTATAGACCGAGGCCTGTGTCAGGGCTAGTTACTATTTACAAACAAAGTGTGGTCGCAGTAACAGCCCTTATAGACCGAGGTCTGTGTCAGCGCTAGTTACTATTTACAAACAAAGTGTGGTCGCAGTAACAGCCCTTATAGACCGAGGTCTGTGTCAGCGCTAGTTACTATTTACAAACAAAGTGTGGTCGCAGTAACAGCCCTTATAGACCGAGGTCTGTGTCAGCGCTAGTTACTATTTACAAACAAAGTGTGGTCGCAGTAACAGCCCTTATAGACCGAGGTCTGTGTCAGCGCTAGTTACTATTTACAAACAAAGTGTGGTCGCAGTAACAGCCCTTATAGACCGAGGTCTGTGTCAGGGCTAGTTACTATTTACAAACAAAGTGTGGTCGCAGTAACAGCCCTTATAGACCGAGGTCTGTGTCAGGGCTAGTTACTATTTACAAACAAAGTGTGGTCGCAGTAACAGCCCTTATAGACCGAGGTCTGTGTCAGGGCTAGTTACTATTTACAAACAAAGTGTAGTCGCAGTAACAGCCCTTATAGACCGAGGTCTGTGTCAGGGCTAGTTACTATTTACAAACAAAGTGTGGTCGCAGTAACAGCCCTTATAGACCGAGGTCTGTGTCAGGGCTAGTTACTATTTACAAACAAAGTGTGGTCGCAGTAACAGCCCTTATAGACCGAGGTCTGTGTCAGGGCTAGTTACTATTTACAAACAAAGTGTAGTCGCAGTAACAGCCCTTATAGACCGAGGTCTGTGTCAGGGCTAGTTACTATTTTGCAGATATATTCGAGAGCAGTCTTTTTTAAAATTAAATTTTCAAAAAATTTCACTATTTTTATCATTAAATTCACTATTTTGAATACTGTGCAAATGCAATTTCATTTTCTTACTCAAAAGACTACAACACCTTGCCCTCATGGCTGCATCGACCCCGCCCACACTATCTATTGCCTCTCTTTCTTCACTAGTAAGCATTAATTCATATATTTTGGGTGCAATATAAGTTACATGTTTTTCGCTGCTTCAATAACTCTAGCAGATGACTTAAACTTTAATTTGGACATTTTTGAGGTTTTTCTCTGCCGCGTGACTACTGAACACTTCTTCTTATATATTGCAATTGATTTATTGATAATTTTACGATAAATTAAACACATTTAAATAAACGTTAAATTAACTAATTTTAACTTACATCAGCTGTAACTAATAGAATTATAAAGAATCACGAGTATTCCCTGAAATGAAGGGTGGGCGGTTAGTTGTGCCGGTGAGTGTATAAATTAGCATCTAGTAGTTCCTAACGTCTAGTCAATATACGTTTGCCTGACGCGTTGTCTTTCATTTTGACACGCTACCGGGTTCACGTCGCGTCGCGTCGCAACTTACCCAAGATCGGGCCTATCTGATTGAACTCTGCCGTATCTTCCGGGTTCACGTCGCGTCGCGTCGCAACTTACCCAAGATCGGGCCTATCTGATTGAACTCTGCCGTATCTTCCAGGTTCACGTCGCGTCGCGTCGCAACTTACCCAAGATCGGGCCTATCTGATTGAACTCTGCCGTATCTTCCGGGTTCACGTCGCGTCGCGTCGCAACTTACCCAAGATCGGGCCTATCTGATTGAACTCCGCCGTATCTTCCGGGTTCACGTCGCGTCGCGTCGCAACTTACCCAAGATCGGGCCTATCTGATTGAACTCTGCCGTATCTTCCGGGTTCACGTCGCGTCGCGTCGCAACTTACCCAAGATCGGGCCTATCTGATTGAACTCTGCCGTATCTTCCGGGTTCACGTCGCGTCGCGTCGCAACTTACCCAAGATCGGGCCTATCTGATTGAACTCTGCCGTATCTTCCGGGTTCACGTCGCGTCGCGTCGCAACTTACCCAAGATCGGGCCTATCTGATTGAACTCTGCCGTATCTTCCGGGTTCACGTCGCGTCGCGTCGCAACTTACCCAAGATCGGGCCTATCTGATTGAACTCTGCCGTATCTTCCGGGTTCACGTCGCGTCGCGTCGCAACTTACCCAAGATCGGGCCTATCTGATTGAACTCTGCCGTATCTTCCGGGTTCACGTCGCGTCGCGTCGCAACTTACCCAAGATCGGGCCTATCTGATTGAACTCTGCCGTATCTTCCGGGTTCACGTCGCGTCGCGTCGCAACTTACCCAAGATCGGGCCTATCTGATTGAACTCCGCCGTATCTTCCGGGTTCACGTCGCGTCGCGTCGCAACTTACCCAAGATCGGGCCTATCTGATTGAACTCTGCCGTATCTTCCGGGTTCACGTCGCGTCGCGTCGCAACTTACCCAAGATCGGGCCTATCTGATTGAACTCTGCCGTATCTTCCGGGTTCACGTCGCGTCGCGTCGCAACT
The DNA here is from genome assembly GCA_951230895.1 of Carpatolechia fugitivella. Classification (NCBI taxonomy): domain Eukaryota; kingdom Metazoa; phylum Arthropoda; class Insecta; order Lepidoptera; family Gelechiidae; genus Carpatolechia; species Carpatolechia fugitivella. The sequence goes on from OX579664.1 coordinate 15,276,437, forward strand.
TACCCAAGATCGGGCCTATCTGATTGAACTCTGCCGTATCTTCCGGGTTCACGTCGCGTCGCGTCGCAACTTACCCAAGATCGGGCCTATCTGATTGAACTCTGCCGTATCTTCCGGGTTCACGTCGCGTCGCGTCGCAACTTACCCAAGATCGGGCCTATCTGATTGAACTCTGCCGTATCTTCCGGGTTCACGTCGCGTCGCGTCGCAACTTACCCAAGATCGGGCCTATCTGATTGAACTCTGCCGTATCTTCCGGGTTCACGTCGCGTCGCGTCGCAACTTACCCAAGATCGGGCCTATCTGATTGAACTCTGCCGTATCTTCCGGGTTCACGTCGCGTCGCGTCGCAACTTACCCAAGATCGGGCCTATCTGATTGAACTCTGCCGTATCTTCCGGGTTCACGTCGCGTCGCGTCGCAACTTACCCAAGATCGGGCCTATCTGATTGAACTCCGCCGTATCTTCCGGGTTCACGTCGCGTCGCGTCGCAACTTACCCAAGATCGGGCCTATCTGATTGAACTCTGCCGTATCTTCCGGGTTCACGTCGCGTCGCGTCGCAACTTACCCAAGATCGGGCCTATCTGATTGAACTCTGCCGTATCTTCCGGGTTCACGTCGCGTCGCGTCGCAACTTACCCAAGATCGGGCCTATCTGATTGAACTCCGCCGTATCTTCCGGGTTCACGTCGCGTCGCGTCGCAACTTACCCAAGATCGGGCCTATCTGATTGAACTCTGCCGTATCTTCCGGGTTCACGTCGCGTCGCGTCGCAACTTACCCAAGATCGGGCCTATCTGATTGAACTCTGCCGTATCTTCCGGGTTCACGTCGCGTCGCGTCGCAACTTACCCAAGATCGGGCCTATCTGATTGAACTCTGCCGTATCTTCCGGGTTCACGTCGCGTCGCGTCGCAACTTACCCAAGATCGGGCCTATCTGATTGAACTCTGCCGTATCTTCCGGGTTCATTCCGCGTCGCGTCGCAACTTACCCAAGATCGGGCCTATCTGATTGAACTCTGCCGTATCTTCCGGGTTCACGTCGCGTCGCGTCGCAACTTACCCAAGATCGGGCCTATCTGATTGAACTCTGCCGTATCTTCCGGGTTCACGTCGCGTCGCGTCGCAACTTACCCAAGATCGGGCCTATCTGATTGAACTCTGCCGTATCTTCCGGGTTCACGTCGCGTCGCGTCGCAACTTACCCAAGATCGGGCCTATCTGATTGAACTCCGCCGTATCTTCCGGGTTCACGTCGCGTCGCGTCGCAACTTACCCAAGATCGGGCCTATCTGATTGAACTCTGCCGTATCTTCCGGGTTCACGTCGCGTCGCGTCGCAACTTACCCAAGATCGGGCCTATCTGATTGAACTCTGCCGTATCTTCCGGGTTCACGTCGCGTCGCGTCGCAACTTACCCAAGATCGGGCCTATCTGATTGAACTCTGCCGTATCTTCCGGGTTCACGTCGCGTCGCGTCGCAACTTACCCAAGATCGGGCCTATCTGATTGAACTCCGCCGTATCTTTTTGCATCTTACTGAAATATCGCTAGCACGTGTCCTTACTAGTGTTCTAGGCGTCTACGTGCTTGTATACAATGTTTTTCCTTCTATAAAACGATGTTTCTGAGCGTAATGAAAGAAAAGGCGTATGAAAACGTAAAAATGTGGTGGTACCAACATCTACGCACATACTACGTTTTCGCTTTACCATGTGGAAGTCCCAGTACAGTGGACCCAGTGCAGTGCAATCCTCTATTTTAATTCACCATGGGTTCTTTTTGTAAAAAAATACAACATTCCTCTGTAGCCACATTTGTCTTGCGATGTGCATAAAAAGCCACCTGTAACTTTAACACTCTTTTCTACTTAGTACAATCATTACTATCATCAACAGCTTATATACGTCCCCACTGAGGGGCTCGAGCCTACCCTGAATTAGAGCGATTAGGCCTTAGTTGACCACGCTTTGGCCCAGTGCGGGTTGGTCGACTTCACACACAACCTTAAATTTTCTTCGGAGGAGTGTGCAGGTTTCATCACGATGTTTTCCTTCACCATAAGAGCGTCGAATAAACGTACATATGAATTCGAAATTCGAAAACATATTGGTACGTGGTGGGAATCGAACCCGCGTCTCCCGGACGGGAGGCAGCGGCTGCGGCCCCAGCCAATAGACCACCGACGTTCTATCATTACTATAAATAAATTCCGACTGCTATTGTGAACACTATCAACTACGATCATTCAAAACAAAACAAAAACACCTTGTTTGCAGCTTTTCAATTCGTTTATTAATTAAGTTTGAAAATACTAATTATACACGCAGTCGGGTTTTTTGTTTTTATTAATAATTATTTTATTTGAATCTTTTTTGTATTTGTAATGAATACATTTATAATTATAAATATTCCTTAATAGAAATAAAAACCAAATTTAATCTTCTTCATATTAACTATTTAAATCATTAGTTCATACAATGTAATTCCCGTAAACGTAAAACGTTGAAGTTTTTTTTAGCATTTTTCATTCCAAATTACATTTAAACATATAAGTTATGTATATTTTTGGAGACTACTCATAAGCCTCTTTATTTTGATACCCCACTCGATAGGTTTTGGAAAGATACAATTTTTGAAATCCATATGTTTTGGCGCTAAAAACCGGCCATCTTGTTTTTTATAACTTTGATGTACCCAGTGTCACTCTCATAAGTAAGACGAATCGAACAACACCATTTTAAGCTGAAATCCATCAAGCTGTTTAGGCTGTAGAGCATGCCAAAGAAATATACATACATACATACACTCGAAAAACATAACCCTCCTTCTAAAGCAGTCGGGTAAAAAGGACATTCATTGTACAGTTAGCGCACCAGTATTCTGTCACGCGCGCGCTCAAATTAATACGGAGCGTACTCAAAGGGAAACGTATGAATTACTTATAAAAGCAACGCTCGTGTGTTTCTTGTAATGAGCTTTGTCTGCGGCCGGAAGCTCATTACGGCGCGCGGCTCCGCGGAACGGCGCGGATATCAAATAATAAGCTAGCGGATTCTTGTGTAATCTGTTACTTTGTCTTAACATGCCTTCCAAATGCATGCACAATGTACATTTAATGATATCGGAACTGTTTTAAAGGTGTGGAAGTTTTATCACAATATTTTTTATAAAATAGTAAAGGTGTGACATGACTTGTGAGTTATTTTAAAGACTATTTCACGGGTAAGCACGATTCTAGATTGAGGTAAATTAAAATAAAATTCTAAAATGTGTGTGTATGTGTGTGTATCTAAGTCAAATACAAACATTAGGACTTATGATTTATTACCCAACTGCATAATATAAGTATGCACTCGTACTATTTTAGTGACTGTCTTGCATGATGTTATAAAAGTTTATAGTTGTGTCTTTTTCTTATGAAAGAGAACAGAATAGCAATAGTTTTTGGACGCAAAAAAATAAAAAGTTTCACTAAAGTGGTCGAAATCGTTTTGAACCTGTCAAAATTTCCTTAACATCAAACCCAGTCTTCGTTGGTGCCGCGGTCGGGCTGGGAACTATAACATCATTGTAATAGGGTTTATTTTCCAGTACTATGTTGGCGTCAAACACATCATCGGACGGATTGTTGTCACATTCTATGCATCTGCTGCACATTTGCATTGCTCTACCATTTCTTGCAAAAATTGCAAATCACTGAAAGCATTAATATAAAATGAAACAAATTTTCTAAACCAAACTGTAAAATGCTCTTAATCTATATTACATTGCACTTTAGTGCTAAAGGTAATAACTTTGGGAGCACTCGCGTGAGTTTATGTATGTATGTACAATGTACATGAAACATGACAATTATTGTAACTGAAAAATGTACAGTGGTAGAATACTTACAATCTTTTCTCAACGCTCTACGTTCCATCCACTTGCCGCAATTATGGCAGTGTTTGCCAAAAGCGAGCAGATTTGGCTATGAAAAAAAAATACGTATGTATAATCCTTAGAAAAAATATGTTTCTCACTACAATAAAAAAATATTACAAATACTTACGATTTTTGGCATTGTACCACGACGAAAATGATCCACCAGCACCACTCATAAATTATGACAGCCGTGATGGCAAATTGATTGCCAAAGACAAAAATAAAAATAAATTCTTATTTGAAAATGGTACTCACAAACTCTGATAGCAGGCGGGGTCTTTTTTGTGAATCTCCTAGCAACGCGTTTGAAGTAAAAATGGCTCCGCGCACTCGACCATGGCGGGTTATCCAACTCTTTATAATTTGTAAATCGCAATTGCGGGGTCTTTTTCCTTTTTTTAAAGCTTATTATTTAACTTTAGGCCGAGACGATCGCAACGAACCCAAAATCGTCCAAATCGGTTTAGCCGTTCTCGAGTTATAAGCAAAGGAACTAACACAACTTTCTTTTATATATATAGATTTACATCAAAATTTTCTTGACATCTGTCGACAAGTTTTTTTTTTCAAAATATCAAATGTATCTGCGGCTAAAGCAATCGATACAATACTTTTTTTTTTTTTTTTGACGGACCTAATCACTATTTGTACCAGAGTGGTAATATAGTGGGCGCGGACTTGCGGGGGAGCAGAAGGCCCGTACCCCTTAGGAATTTTATGACTACGTATCTGGGGGCGCCCTCAGACGGGCTCGGACCGCGGCCCAGAACGTTGCCAGGGCGAGAAGCGCGTCGGAGAAGAATGACCCCTACCGGGTCTTACTGAATTAATTCTACTATTAGTTCCGCGTCCCCGCCGGCGGGGCGGTTGCTACCTGAAGGTCGAATACTATTACATTTCTTGGAACATAGTTTTAACATTATTCTTAATCTGAGGTAGGTATTAACATTGAGTATCTATATATCTATATATGATTTTTGCAGCACTGTTGTTTATTTATTGTCTGTTAAGGAAAAATATTTATAAATCTTGTTTACTCTGACCATATTTTTTTATCGATTTTCCACTATTGTTAGATCACCACATTGTGTATTTATTGTACGGAAAATCCGACCACAAGCTGGTAACAGATACCGCATCGGTTTGCGCTCGTTCTATAGCTATGTTGAAAATTATTTATTGAACATTGTTAAAATCGGTTTTTTTATTTTACTTATTTTCCAATATTGGGTGGACTTGATTCTTGTTGAACACGGAATTTTGCCTTACGGCTAAAATTCTATAAGGTCATTACGGTACGTCGATCTGTCTTCAAAGATACGTCCAATTTACCGCAAGAAACTTATTTGACCCGATGTTGACCAAATCAGGAAGTTTATTTATTTTTGTAACGACGCAAAGCTGACACAGATCAATAACTCAACGCTGATATTGCCAGAGAAGACGACTGCGGAATATCAGTCGCACTATCCAATAGTATTAGCTCAGCTCATCCACTAGAAGCTCCACGACCAATGTGACCTGATTTCATCAACGTGACCCCTCGCGCTCGTGCACGTAATCATTTATTCTTTTTTGATCGTTTCAGTCCGTGAGAGCTCGTCATCTTCGGAGAGAGATTCATAACTTATGCATGAACCTACCTACTGCCTCCTCACAACCTCCTAGCTAACTCTCAGTCAAAAATACTTCGGATTAATTAAGCATTATTTCTCATTTTAAAATGGAGCGTCTTGATAAAGGCTTTCTTTATTATCCAAATAACTTGAAATTTATCAAAGCTTTTGTTTATTTATGCATAATTTAATGACTTGCACTTAGTGTACATCTTCCTCGAAGCGTATTTCCCCCCGCTCCCCCCCCACCCCTCTCACCGAGCTATTACTCCCATAAATCTCGCAACTTTCCGTTTCACTTGGCCCTCCGTCACCGAATGTTTTCCTTTCCTTCCTTAATAACAACCATCATCAAGCAAAATATAGGCCTTTTATTGGTCACAAAGACGACCCGACGAAGGCGTCGTCAATTTTTAATTTACATTTCGTATTTTTTCCTCCTGATCGCGTCGGTAGTGTAAGTCTTGGTTGCTAGGCACTTGCTGCTTATCTATAAACGACAAATGAAGAACAAATTGCGTGAATCTGTTTTAGAAATAAATTATACAAGTAATTATTCATACTCTTGGAAAGTATCTTGAGAAAGGCCATAAAGTGCCTGCTGAGAAATTCAAGAGATGTATATAAGAGATCAATCTGCATTTGGCTTTCCAGGATAAGCTGCACTGCAGCCTGAATGCTTCAATTTAGGATAGTATTAAATAATAAGAATAAGAATAATCTTTATTTGCTTTAAACATGGTATAGGGGTGTTACATTGACAAAAAAGTAAGTGCAGACATGTTTAGCTAAAGTTTAGTAGCATGCAAATATCACAACAGGTTATCTTTAAATATTAATCAAGAAGTTCCTTAACACTATAGTAGTTTTGTTTCTTAAGCCATTCATATAGTTTTCTTTTAAATAAAGTCAAATTAAGAGATTTATATTCATTAGGTATTTTGTTATAAATTCGAACACACATAGTCAAATAATTTTTAAAGTATTTTGCACTCTTTGGTACCATATCCAAAACTAATCTGTAAATATCTCTTCTTGATCTAGAATTTACATTACAAGCTCTTTTAAATAGTGTGCTATGCTTTCTTACAAACAATTCCTATTTCCAGTATATGAAGTGAGGGTAATGGTAACAATCCAAGTCTGACAAATAGTGGCCTGCATGACTCATGTGGTGGAATGCCACATATTGCTCTTATTTAGCCGACGCTGGTGTTCAGCTAATTGACAATATTTTTGGTGCCTGGGAAGACGCAATGGATGCCATAGGTGTATTCTGCGATCTACCCAAGGCTTTTGATTGCGTCCATCATGACACTCTTGTCAGGAAACTACGCCATTATGGTGTAAAAGATCAGGATCTTGGCCTTCTGGAGTCATATCTAACAGATAGGGTTCAGATGGTCGATGTTAATGGGAAAAGATCACCCGGATCTTCAATAAGTATGGGCGTCCCGCAGGGTTCAATTCTTGGACCTTTCTTGTTTTTAGTATATATTAATGATTTACCTTATCTTGTTAAAGCAAAACATGGGTTAGTATTGTTTGCCGATGATACTTCTTTGATATTTAAAGTTAAAAGACAACAATCAAACTATGACGACGTAAACAATGCTATCTCTAGTATAGTGAATTGGTTTACTGTTAATAATCTATTACTTAATGAAAAGAAAACTAAATGTATTACATTCGTATTACCCAATGTGAAACCGGTAACTACAGATATATTTATAAAAGGAAAGAAATTGGACCTTGTAGATTCGACTGTATTTTTGGGCATTACTTTAGATGCCAAACTACAATGGGATTCTCATATAAATAAATTGTCGAACCGACTGAGTTCAGCAGCGTTCGCAGTTAAAAAAAATTAGAGCCCTTACCGACGTAGACACCGCTAGACTAGTCTACTTCAGTTACTTTCATAGTCTAATGACCTATGGTATTTTATTGTGGGGTCACGCTGCGAATGCTAATAGTATATTTATTTTGCAGAAACGGGCTGTTCGTGCAATTTATAGATTAGGGCCTAGAGTGTCACTGAGGGAAAAGCTTAAAAGAAATCAATATTCTGACATTTGTGTCTCAATAAATCTATGACAATCTTGTGTATCTTGTGTATGAGCATACGCGTAATCAATTACGCGTATGCTCACTCTTGGCTGCAATATGGTGTTCTACTTTGGGGAAATAGCATAAATGCGTCTAACCTATTTATCTTACAAAAGAGATGTATCAGAGTAATCGTAAATATAGATAAAAGAACAAGCTGCAAGCCATACTATAAAAAATTGCAAATTTTAACTCTCCCATGTATTTATATCATGGAGGCCAGTATTTTTATAAAAAAGAACCCAAAGCTCTACACAACCTATCATAGACCACAAAACTTAAGGCCGCAGGCTAGATTGGCGCTTCCCTCTACTAAAATGAAAATGGTTTTATCTGGTCCATTAGCAATGTCTGCTAGGATATATAACAACTTGCCTACAGAAATTAAAAATGAAAATAACATAAATAAATTCAAACAACGGCTAAAAAGTTTTCTGCTAGAGAAATGTTATTATGCTCTCAAGGACTTCTTGAATGATAAGATATAAATATATAAAAATAATAGATAAGTTGTTATGTGTTTATTTAGATAGTATAGTATATTGTTATGTCTAATATTCTAGTGTATTTAAAATTGTTATGCCCAATCCGGGCCCATGTTTTCGCTTCTCATTTTTTATTTAAGACCTTTTATGTACTCAACATGGTATGCAATATATAATTTGAGTTTGAGTTTGAGTGTATATAAAACGAAATATAAGTAATTTTCAGAAGCACAGTGATATACACAATTTTAATACTAGAAATAAAGACAAGTTGGTTGCTTATGTCAGCCGACTACATAAAATTAGTAATTCTTTTAAAGGCAATTGTATACGCTATTACAATAAGGTCCCTACTGATATTAAAAACTTGCCTTTAGATAAGTTTAAAATAATTATAAAACAGAAATTGTATAAAAAAGGTTACTATAGGATATTTGATTACTTAGAAGACAGGTGTCCATGGGAATAGAGTGTTTGAGTAGCAGGCTTTTTCGATATGTAATAAGCATTAATTTTGTAATTGACAATATTTTATTTAAAAAAGGAAACGCAAAAGATGCGACGACTGTGGAGTTTCTTCTAATGAACCCAAATCCTATGGGTTGTGCGCAGGGCAATAATAAAAGCTTGTCAGGTTAAGAAAGGTTTTTAATTCCTTGGATGAAAACAGATTACAAAACAGCGTATTTAAAAACAGACATATTGTCAAGGCGACAGACCGCCAGAGAGAGAGGTCAAAAGAGAGAGCGAGACAACAATAACAGTACCATAGTGATGGTCATATAAGGTGTGTTCGTTTCACAACTAATATTTTAACACTCCCCCGCAAACCTTATAGGGCCATCATATTACCAAATCTTAAGTTGTAGTAACCTATATCTAACAGACAGACTCTACAATCCGAGATTGGTCTCTATAATGGGTAGGCCTAATTCTTATATAACATCAATTATACAATGAACACATTGACAGACAATGTTTACCTAACATGAGACTCTACTCACTAAGAAAAAGGCTATCAGAATCAAGCACAACAATTATTATGTCCAAGAGAAATCTCTACTTTAGAAAATGGCTCTATCATAACATCAGTTATACTAGAGATTACATTGATGTTCAGCATTGAGATTCGACTCTACATTAAGACAACAACATGCTAAACATTACTACACATCACTGCAATCTCCATTTACATGACATAATTAAGTACACAGAATGAAAGGTATCATGCTTTATATAAACATACATGGGTACATTAGTTTAACCTTAAAAGAAATAAAGTAAACATGCTTATTACTTTACATTCATACTATGTACAAATTGCAAATGCTTTACAGAGCTCAGCGGTTTCGTAAGTATGTCGGCAATCATCTGATCTGTTCGTAAGTATTTAACTGTTAATGTATTTCTTTGCACCAAGTCCTTTATGAAGTGATATCTCAGATCGATGTGCTTCGTACGTTTGTGACTGTACTCTCTAGCTTGCAACAGTTTATGTGCGCTCTGATTGTCATTCAACACAGTAATATTCAATTTAACTGGTAATATTTCAGATAGAATTTTTTTAATGATACAGATATCTTTACAAACATCATTGATTGACAAATACTCAGCCTCTGTTGTAGAGAGTGCGACACAGCGCTGTTTGCGCGACTCCCAGTTAATTGTATTTTGACCTAATTTTACAACAAAGCCTGTGTAAGAGCGCCTATCCAAAGGATCATTTGCCCAGTCTGCATCTGCGTAGGCTGTTAAATTTAATTCTTTACTTTTTGCAAAATGTAAACAAAAGTTAATTGTTCCAGCCAAATATCTTAAAATGCGTTTAGCCGCTAGCCAATGACTTTTATTGAAATTACAATTATACTGACTTAATTGACTGCAGGCATATGATATATCAGGCCTAGTGCAGACTGAAAGATACATGAGACAACCCATGAGCTCTCTATAATTATAAGCATCATCACATAGAGTTTCAGAATCTACTTCAAATTTACAGTTTACATTCATGGGTGTAGAGACTGGCTTGCAATTTTCCATCCCAAACCGCTTGAGCAATCTTTTTATATAATCACTCTGATCAAGCTTTAAACCTTCCTTTTCTCTTACAACATTAATCCCTAGACAACTTTTTAGGTTACCTAGATTTTTACGATTAAATTCCGCCATTAGCAAACTTATTAAGTTATCTTTAGCTTAGTTATTATTATAAAATATATAAAAATCATCAACATAGAGTCCTACAATGATTAAACTATCTTTAGATTTATTAATGTAAACACAGGGCTCACATTTACTTTGGTAGAAGCCATTTTCACATAGTAATTTATTTACTTTATCGTTCCAAATTCTACTGGCTTGTTTAAGGCCATAAATTCCTTTTTGTAGCAAGCAGACTTTATTTTGATTACCATTATCAAATCCGGGAGGCTGCTCCATGTAAATAGTTTCTTGGAGGTCCCCGTTAAGAAATGCTGTGGCTACATCAACATATGCTCGATACATAGATCAAGCTCACAAGCTAAAGCAAACAAAATTCTCATTGTACAATGTCTAATTACTGGTGAAAATGTCTCCCCATAGTCCACTCCCTGTATCTGTGTAAAACCCATGGCAACAAGACGCGCTTTATACCTATCTAGGTTCCCGGATGCATCCCTCTTTATTTTATAAACCCACTTACTTTTCACGACATTAGTATCGCGAGGCCTATCCACCAATGTGCATACATTTTTGGATATCAATGAGTCATACTCACATTTCATGGCCGCAATCCATTGTCCACTGTCTGGGCTAGCAATAGCCTCTGCAGCATTACTGCAGGTTTTTTAATAACCTTTTTGGTATGATTCTTTTTTCTTTTGGCCGGTTTTTATGTCACATTTTCAAATTTAAAATTTTCTTGGTTTGACCTTTTTCTAAATTGTTTATTGTTTTCTCAGTTGTCGTCTGTCAGGAAATGGAAACGTTTTATCCCTTGAACGTGGTTGAATTTTACTTAATAAATATCTGTAAATGATATAAAGCCTTGGGACACAGTAATATTATCGTCTCTTGCTAATGCGATAATTTTTGGGACAGGCTCCTACTTTGGACTAGCCGGGTAAGTCTTGTGTTGTCTTCTTCCTGGTTTTTATCGACGCACTTTTCTCTTTCCCTGTCTTGGTTGGATGGCGATTATTTCTTTGTCAATCTTTACAGTGTATTTCCGGCCTCTCCGACGCACGCACAAGGGTCCCTCCGTGCCTCTCACGATCTCTTGCGGTGGTTCCGGACACCTGAGGCCACCGGGCGTTGGACGTGCCTGGACCCCTGCGTTGTGTGCGCCAGCGCCCGTGCCAGCTGAGTGCCGCAGACCCGCGCACCGGCGTCCCCCCTGGGATACTGCCCATCATTTTTTAGCCTTTTTTGTATCTGTTTTGTAATTTTGTATGCGGATTTTGCCAAATTTAAATTCCTTTTCTAAATTCTAAAAAGGCCCTTTAGGTTTCTCTGGCCCTCCTTTTTTTGGTTCCCGTTTGGCTTTACTCTCCGGGGTACTCCGCGGTTTTTTACACCTTCCTGCATCGATACACCACAACACAACACTAGTTCAGCGACACTATATCGCCGGAGTCCCCTCAGGACTCGACTCTCGGCTCATGCTTGGCAATTTCTAGGCCTTTTTAAATTTATATTATACCGTTCGGACAAATTTAACTAACTCTTTCTCTGTTCTCCTAAATTTCACGTTTCGCCTGTGGTCGTCGACCACAGGTTAGCTAGTTTTTTTTTTTAACGCTACACCTCTTTGTAAGAAAGAGGTTCTTTCTCTACATCATTTGACACATCATGCGCGACTAAGGAAAAGTCTGTTTCGTAATCATCATACCTTGGGTGTGGTTTAGACCTAGAACTACGTACAGGTCTAGTAGGACGATCGACAGGCAACAAAGGCGCGGGTTGGCCTTCATTTGAAGATGATGACGGTTGCTGCGACAGCACTACAGGCTCGCACAACGAGTCCTCCGCCCACGAAGCTGTAGAGCCTGAGTCGTTGTCCTCAGTCCCGGTACAGAACTCCTCCTCACCTGAAATTGCCATAGAAACATTTTTATTATCAGTATTTTCAACTGGACTATCTAAACTAATATCTTGACTAGATGAATCTTTATTATCTAATATCACAGAGCTTTTTAAATTATCATTATTACTATTCTGGGACATATTAAAATTTTCATTTGATTTAAATTCATCACATGAGTCAAATTCATAAAATGTAAAATTATCATCCAATTCATTATCATCATTTTTATTATTAATTATATCCTTGTAAAATTTATTTTCTAAAAATGCGACATTCCGTGACATGATTACTCTTTGAGGGTTCAAAGGATCTAGCAATCTATAGCCTTTTGATTTATTACTGTAACCCACAAAAATATACCTCCTACTTTTAGGGTCCAACTTACGTCGTTTTTCTTTTGGAATAAGCGAATATGCGATGCACCCAAACACATGAAGGTGGCTAAGATCAGGCTTGGATCCAGACCACAAACCTTCAGGGGTATGTCCTGCCAAAGCGACTGTAGGGCTCCTATTCTTTAAATACACAGCAGCCATCACTGCTTCACCCCAGAAACGCGTGCAGAGACCAGCATTCAGCATCATACATCTAGCCTTCTCCAAGAGCGTTCTATTTAGTCGTTCAGAGACACCGTTTTGTTGAGGACAGTAAGGTACACTAGTCTGATGTATAATACCTTCTCTTTTTAAGAAATCAGAAAACTTTGAGTTACAGTACTCTGAACCATTATCGGAGCGCAATATTTTTATAGACAAACCCAACTGTTTTTCTACTTCGTTATTAAAAATAATAAAATAATGCATTACCTCGGATTTTCTCTTCAGTAAGTATGCATAGCTTTTCCTTGTGAAGTCATCCGTGAATGTTACAAAGTATCTCGCACCACCAAGGCTGCTCTGCTGCATCGGGCCAGCCACATCTGTGTGAACTATTTCAAGGGGTTTAGAGGTGCGTGTAGCCTCGCTTGCGGGGAACGGCAAGGTCACTTGCTTCCCTAGCAGGCAGGTCTCACACTTCTTACCGATGTCACAAACCTGAAACAGTACTCCAGTTGCAAGTCCATCCTTTAAAGCACACATCCCCTTAATTCCCAAATGCCCAAGACGCTTGTGCCAGAGCTCAGCTGGCAACACAGGAGCAGCAACATTAGCACTCATTGTTTCTTGCCTATTATGCAAGAACATGGAAGAATGCACTTCTTGCGAGAAACTACTACCTTCCCATTTATATAGGCCTTTCACATTAGATGCTGAGGTAACAGGGTTGCCATGAATTTCACAAGATTTATAAATATTACATTTGTCATTATTAAATACTACAATTAAACCTTTCTCAGTTAACCTACTGACAGACAACAAATTAGCGCTAAGATTAGGAACAAACAATACCTTTTCAATCTTAGAAACTGCTCCGCCTTCCTCCAATACTACCTCCCCAACGCCAGCTGCAGACATTGATTCATTGTTTGCAAGCATAATGTTGCTTCCTTCCTTAAAATCCTTATAGCTGGAAAGCATCCTCTTATTGTTGCAAAGATGATTTGAGCATCCTGAGTCTATATACCAATCAGTAGATTTAGCGAAGAATGCTGTTGTTTCACTCTGGTCTGTAGCAAGAAGCGAGTGATCCGCTTGCCTATTCTTCCTGTCACGACGATACTTAAAGCATTTGCTCTTTACATGACCAGGTTTTTGACAATAATGGCACACAATCTTCTTCACAGAACCGCTGTACCCAAAAGGCTTTTTCTTAGTGAAGAACGCAGCACTATCTTCGACCATGGTATCAGGCTTCTTCTTTCTAGCCTCTTCTTGCAGTAGCCTAGTGCGCACCAATTCTGAAGTAAGGGTGTCGGTGATGCACGCTGTTTGCAGACTTGACACCAGGGCATCATACTCATCCGGCAGCTCACTAAGAAGCAGCTCGGCGATCTCGCTGTCTTCAAGGACCTTTCCAATGTCAGCTAGCTGATGAACAAGGCCCATAAGAGTTTCAATGTATTTTGTCATAGAATTATGAGCCGTATAGTCAATTCTATGAAGTTGGCGAAGAAGAATAACGCGTCGACACAAACCTTTATCTTCAAATACATTTTGTAGGTTTGTCCAGGCTTCCTTCGCTGTTTTGGCATCTCTTATGTGTTGATGGCAGGCAGACGACACACTCAAGCCTATACGGGCGAGCGCGCGTCCAATATTGGTGGCGTTTGTGTCTGTCCCAAGTACGGCATCCCACAAACCATCATAGGTTAGAATGTATTTGATGTTGTATTTCCAAGTCGAATAATTTTCGACTCCACGCAGTTTTTCTACATTTTGACCTGCGAATACCATCGGCTGATTCGATCCTCGTGGTGGGGGCTCGCTGTTTGCCATCGTGTGCTGAGTGGTACCAACCACGTGCTACTCGTACCGGAACCAGTCGATATTGGGTGAAGCTCGACGAAATAACGGGGGCGAACGTTTCAGGGAATGCGCCACACCAAGTACTCGACGAATTAGTATCAAATACCGTGCCGACCCACGATGACTGCACGAACAAGACACGGAGGCAATCCACGAGCAACCTGCACAAAAAGGTTAGGGCAAAACCATCTGGGTATGCTGGGCCCATAACCTAATGAACCCAAATCCTATGGGTTGTGCGCAGGGCAATAATAAAAGCTTATCAGGTTAAGAAAGGTTTTTAATTCCTTGGATGAAAACAGATTACAAAACAGCGTATTTAAAAAGACATATTGTCAAGGCGACAGACCGCCAGAGAGAGAGGTCAAAAGAGAGAGCGAGACAACAATAACAGTACCATAGTGATGGTCATATAAGGTGTGTTCGTTTCACAACTAATATTTTAACATCTTCGGTGAGCTCTTCTCCACAGATTCCGCCATAGTGTTAGTGAACTCACCCAAAAAAATGTAATGACGGATCTAAGTGATGTAATAACATCCTATGGAAATAAATGATTTTGACTTTGACTTTGAGTTTATACATTTTTGTTGGCTAGAAAAAACTCTTTTCGGGCAGTCACAGTTTCCATTACCCCAAAGAATAAGCCCGTAACGGAGCACAGATTCAACGTATGCATGATATGCAGTAACCGCGGTTTCAATATTAGTAATACGCTTTATTTGTTTTAGGGCTATTACAAATTTATTAACTTTTTTCGAGACATACTGTAAGTGGGGTACCCGATTTAAAGTGCGGTCAATATTAACACCTAAAATTTTGTTTCATAGACTTCATTAATTATTATGTCATTGTATTTTACATTCAAGTCAAAAATATTTTTAGATTGATTAGATTTATTAAATTGCATATAATTAGATTTGTTTAAAGTATATGAGCTGAATTATAAGAGGTAGGGATAGCACATTATAGAGTTGTAAACATACGACAAACTCAAACTGTGCTACGTAAGAGCAACATTAGTTCAGCTGTGTGCGCGCCACAACCGTGCAGTTTCATTGCGCATTGTGCAGCGTGTTGTTGTTGTTGCTCCGCGCGTATTTGCTGCAACTTACCGCTTGTGTTGCGTCATTCGTCAGAGTTTACTTTGAGAGCCTTTACTGCGGTGAGCGGGTTAAGAGCGTCGGTGGTGTAGCGGGTGGGACCGCTGTCTTCCGTTCGGGAGATTTCCAATTTCTATGTACGTTTGTGCGACGCTCTTACGGTGAAGGAAAGTATCGTGAGGAAACTTGCACACTCCTGCGAAGAAATTCAAAGATTGTTTATGTATGAAGTCGATCAACACGCACTGGGCCAGCGTGGTCGAATAAAGCCTGATCGCATAATTCAAGGTAGGCTTGAGCCCCTCGGGTGGGACACATATAAGCTGTTGATGATGATGATGATGGTGATGATGACCTTTACTTACTTCAAACAAAATCAATTTAGATCGTCTCAAATTAATGTAATACTATTCAACTATCCTCGTGAATACTAATACGCCTAAAAAACGCGTGAAACGATATAAATGGTCTTCCACAACTGGAAAGTCTCAATAGGAAAATGCTCCAAGAGGAAAAAACGAGTAGAAAAGACAATTACCGACTCCGAATGGGGATTGAATTGGCGAATTCCAGCAGAAGCGGTACTTTGAGTGGCTAAAATGGAGCTGCACGAGCGAATACAGAGGAGAAATAAACCAACGCGCCCTCTAGCGAACCGCTACTACAATCACTCCGACCAATGAACGCTGTTAAAAATGGAACGTGAAGTTCAGAATGGAAGTTTCTACAGTATAAATAAAGACAAACGTGTAAAGTTCCCGCGTTAATCTCTGCGAGATGCGCATTAAGACCACGTAACGGCGGCGCTAAGATAAAGAATCGCCTGAAAAACTTAAAACTGGGTAAAAGTTGTAAAACAAGGAAACAACAACAAAATGAGCTTGTTTATCTGGAGGACGTGAGGTGCTTAGAAATGTAGATCAGCTAAAATAAAATTTATTCCCAAGCACAAATTATAAACATTTATTTACTAACACCAAGTTTCACTATGAATCATTATTTTCTCAACAAAAACGTTAAATATTGCTGCAAAATCACTCAGCACAGCTTGACGCCCCGTATAATGCTCGGGCTACCTACATTCATAGAAAGGAATAACGCCGCATGTGAGAACATGCCTCGACTCGCCAAACAAAACACTCGTCTCGTTAACGCAAACGCTCCCTCCACGACCGGCTCCATTGTTTGCGACGAATATTTTTACATCGGGATTACTATAAATAAAAACATTCCTATAAACAAGAAAACAAATGAAATACGGCCGAATGACAAAACAGTCGTACGGAACGGGCGGCTAATATCTGCGCTGCGGTAGGTACTTAGATTTCTCAAAACAAAAGGCTTTTGTTGTGGACGGTGGCAGCCGCAAAGTGCCGTTATTTATCAGAAGTAATAATAATGTTGGCTTCTTCCGACGACAAATGTCCTAGCGTTTTGGCGACGTTTGTCGCGGGTATTGTCGCCGGTATGGTCGCGCGTTGCCGCGACATAACGTCGGCAATACGGCAGCGATACTATTAAAGGTTTTAAAAAATATATACTCACCGGCACATCTAACCGCCCACCCTTGTATTTCGGGTTAATTTTAAACTACGCTACGCTCGTATTGTTATACAATACAATTTGGTTATTGATAATTTTACGATAAATTTAACACATTTAAATAAACATTAAATTAACAACTTTTTAAATAACATCAGCTGTAACTAATAGAATTATAAAGAATCACGAGTATTCCCTGAAATGAAGGGTGGGCGGCTAGTTGTGCCGGTGAGTGTATAAATAAACACACAGATACAAATATACTCATATCAAAAGATGATTAAACGGGTCAGATAGAGGCTGAGCTTGGGTAATAAATCAGCAATAGCAACCTTAATAGACCAACAAGATGTTACAAAAATAATATCGTAAAGCGGAAAAGGGGAAGTTCAGTCCAAACAATTTTCTCCTTGTCAGATGAAAAAAATAACGCATCAGTCGAATAGCTTAACTTTTTTTGACGTCTATGTCAGCCTATCCTCGGCCACACAGACCGGGAGCGGCGCGGTCCGGGGCTGGGAAAGCGGGACTTTGTATGGCGCGGCGTAGCACCGTCCCGCATTCCCGGCCCCGGACCGCGCCGCTCCCGGTCTGTGTGACTTGGCCTGAGGGTGTTCAGGTATTTCTGCAACGTCCCGTATTTTGAGCAGTAGACCGCTTCCCTACAGCAGCGTAGCACCGTGTATGAAGCCGTAAAAGAAAACTTTTTGTTCCGACATCAGAGAGTGCGCGTGCCACCTGTTGTACCCTACCCAATACTATTGCGCCATTATATTATCAATTAATAATATAATAATAATAAATTATTTATTTCAGGCAATATTTACATAAAGGTCTTAAATATGTAAACACAGGCCCATGTAATAAATACCTTAAAACTAACATACATATTTATAAAAACTATAACTAGGTAACACGTGATGTCAGCGACGTGTAGCGCGTGTCTTCCGAAACACGACTCCCTGCGGCCTAAGTCCTCTTCAGAAGGGCCAGAAGTCAGAAGGTGGTGGGTCGGCACTCGTACCACAAACGAACTAAAGTTCACTCTGTGGCGCGATGCTAACCGTTCGACCCTCAGGGTGAAATTGGACTTTCTTCGCACAAAATCCACCAACTCCTCAACCTTAGTGGACCAGTGTAGTCGGGACACGTACAGCTGCGTCGAGCGTACTTCGGGACGCAGCGAGTGCTCTGGTCCGACCGGTGCGTTGCCATGATGGTTACGGCTGGCGGGCTTCTTTTTTCTCCTTTCGACTTTAATGAAGCCTTCCTTATCGCACTGTATTTTCGGTGGACGCAATGTCACACTCTTGAGAGCCTCGCAAGGCTTTTTCCCCAGTGGTTGTGACCGCTGAGATGGGGCGGCAGCGGCGGCGGCGGCGGCGTAGGCACGGCTTGGGGTAGACGTGGTGCCGCGTGATGTCAGCTCCACAGCGGCGGGGCGTGCGGGGCTGGCGGCGGCGGCGGGGCGCGGTGAAACACGCTCGTCAGCAGCAAGCGGCGCAAATTCCGGTGTTGTCGCCAACTCCATACTGCTGACGGAAGCATTTTGCGCTCCGCGACGCGTGTTTACGTTAGAGGCCACGGATGACCTACTTACCGAACCACTACGTTTTAATGATAATAATTCGGTACGCAGATCCGAGATGGCAGATTCCGAAGCCTCTAACTTCAACTGTACCTCGGCCAAGGTCGCTTTCAGGGTTGTAATATCCTTCAGCAGCCTGGTTACGTCGACGTGGTCGAAAGTGACGGGAGGCAGCTTATGTAGCCGCTTCGCCACGAAAACAGGCACGTCGTCAGGGTCGTTCTCCTTCAACAGCTTTATGATGTCTTGGAGACTTCTTTCGCCTTTCTCATCCCTCCTGCGAGACGGCATCAGGTCGGCCTTGCCAAGCGTCCGGTAGAGCAGCTCCTTGCCACTGCAGATCTCCTCCCGCTTGAAGTTGGTCTTGCAGATGCTGACCTCATCCATCGTGTCGATGGCGTGCTGTATGAACGCCAACAACTCGTTAGCTATGAGTTGCTCCGAGCCCATAGCGACGGTATCGGGCGGCGGCTTACCGCGAAAATTCGCGAACTAGATTAATTCGTGTCTGGTGCTGAGTTGCGGAACGCGACCATACTCGAGCTCGCATCGCACTGCACTCGAATAATTAATGTATGATTGACAATGAACAAACAAAATATTTAGGTGTATTTCTTGACCAGCGGCTCACATGGTATTCACATCTCGAGCACGTTATGTCAAGGACTAGAAAACTCACTTGGATATTTAAAAATCTACGGCACGTGATTCTTAGGACGGTTGCTAAACCTTCGAATACTGCACAGCCGGGTAGGGATATTCTACAAGAGATAATATATATGTGGCTTTGGTACAATCGGTCATAGGTTACTGCATACCAATCTGGGGTGGTGCAGCCAAAACAAAGTTTCTTGAGCTTGAAAGAGCACAACGAGGTCTTATTAAGATCATGTACTTTTAAAAATAGGAGATTCTCAACTGAAAAATTGTACCAGTTATCTAAATTGCTCTCAGATAGAAAATTGTATGTTCTCCTAGCAGTGTTAAGACTACACAAAAATCTACCTTATTTATGATCCTTCCATTTCCCAAAGGAGAAGGAAAGATATTGCTGTTAAGGTACCCAAAACCAATACCAAGTTTGCCAGTAGACAATTCACCAAAAGGGCTGCTCATTTATACAATGTCTTGAACAGAGAACTGGAAATCTACCCAAAACAATTACGTGAATGCAAACAGTCTGTTCTAAAATGGGGATGATATAGAGTCGCTATTGCATAGTTGATGGTGGTCTGCCACACCCGCACACACACACACACACACACACACACACACACACACACACACACACACACACAATTCACCCTCTGCCATGCATAATCTAAGCGAGTTGATTTTATTAAATAAATGTCCTGTAATATGTGCTTTTTTGGACAATGTATTCAAATAAAGAGCAGTGCCTCCAAACACAGGCTCTCTCAGCCTAAATGGAGACACTAGCCCCTATTATGTTTTGTAACTGTTTGTTTGAAAGTAATAAAATATATTTAAATTTTTTTTTTTAGTTCAGTTCAGTTTCAATTGAATTTATACTATCATTCGGTTTCGTACAGATCAAGTTAATATCCTATTCAGTATTAATAGGTTAAGGTTCTATATTTTCATTTCCTCTATTAAAGAAGCATCGCACGCTAATATAAACGTTATTTCTGTAATGCGTCGGTTGAACTTTCAACTAAAACGCGTTAAGTTGCTAATTTTGCCATTGTATGCCCCTCAAAGGACTTCCGTTCCGCTTCGATTATGATTTCATTTATTATGCTTATTTTATAATCTTGACTAGAGAAATATTCTTCCCAGTACCAATATCCTGCTACGCTTGAGCATTGTAGTTCTTTTAATACTAACACATCCGAGAGAACGCTCAAACAGCTCCGGAACGTTATAACAATGCAAATGCACTTGCATAAAACAATGAACATGCAAATTCTGTATATCTCTGCTGGAATATGTAATATTGTATCATTCTAATCGCAGGAAATATGCGTCAGGCGCGAGCGAGGCTAGGTAACACGAAGTACCGAAATAAAAAAATAAGTAAATGTCGAAAAACTGTTATTGGTGTTGATTCGGCATACGCCCAACTAAACTAAACTTAAATTAGTCCTGTCACTTTCTATCATTTTTAATTGAAAAGGGACCGAAAATCATCGGTTTTGTTTTTGTCTATGACTTCACGACTAACTGTCAAATTTAGTCTTGTTTTAGTGCCTACCTAACACCATGACGACTAAAAAGCCACTAAAATTGACAGTTAGTCGTGAAGTCAAAGACAAAACCAAAACCGATGACCTTCGGTCCCTGTTCAATTAAAAATTTTTGTGTTTGACTTCACGACTTACTGTCAATTTTAGTGGCGTTTTAGTCGTCATGGTGTTAGGTAGGCACTAAAACAAGACTAAATTTGACAGTTAGTCGTGAAGTCATAGACAAAAACAAAACCGATGATCTTCGGTCCCTTTTCAATTAAAAATGATAGAAAGTGACAGGACTAATTTTTTGTTTAGTTTAGTTGGGCGTATGCCGAATCGACACCATTGATAGTAGTGTTTAGTTTTACAAGTTTATCACGATTTAATTAAAACCGGGGAAATTATCTTTCAGAAATTAAATAATAAAGAAGACTGAAGACAAGAACAGTGCTAAAATCATAATGGTTCTGACTCTGAAAGTCGTGCTCTAATCCTAATTTTAAAATCCAGCTATTTATGTCTACTCTAAAATTATGTAATCAACACATCCATAAGTTTAAAATTCGATGTTTGACAGTTCTAATTGACCGAGCGAGCGAAGCGTCTCTGTTTCAGCTTAGCCAAATTTGCTTTTGTATGTCCATCTGTCCATCTGTTTGTTTGTTTGTTTCACTCTACAGGTCGCGTTTCTCAAACGATTCTCGTGAAATTTTGTGAGCAGGTTCGATAAAAATATATTTTTTTTGTCGAGTCAGTTTTTGGAAATTATAAAAAATGACGGAGTTATGGGGGTTGCCAGCTTACAAGGTCTACCGCTGAGGCTGTTTTCCTCTACAGGTCACATATAAAAAAAATGATATAAAAAAATATAAAGTTTAAAAAAAAAAAATAAGGGGTCGGGGATGTTTGTGGAGAAAAAATAAAAATAAATATGAAAAGATATACAGACTCGCGAAGTCTACAGCTCACAGAGCCACTAGTATTAATATTCCATTTTGTGTTCCTTTTTAAATCTTTAAAAGATACTAATCTGTTCAGGACTTCAGAAAGTTTCGGTGGAATAAAACAATCTCACATCATACGTAAAAACACAACTAACTATTGTAACAAGCTAAAGCATTTTAATTTATCAAATTAAATTGTTTAGGTAGAGAAGATCACATTAGCGCTGTCTACTATTATAATTCGATTAGTCTTGTTTAATGACTGAATTAAGCTGAGTGATGTACTGTTTAGTGCGACAGTCCATCGTTAGGCCAGCCTAGGCTAGCCTGGCTGAAGTGCCCACATTACCCGCTCAATGAAGCTCACGGGCCGGCGGCGGCGGTGCGGCGTGGGGAGCAGGGCGGGGCGCGGGGCGCGGGGTGCTAACGAGGCGACGTCACTCACGTAATGGCTGCCCTTGCCACAGGTCCATTGAAATTGCATCGCCGCCGCCGTGTACTGCACCACTACGCTGTATGTCTATTTTGAACAGGTTGATGTCGATCCTGTTAATTAAAGTAAAATTAATCTGGTCTGAAATTTGAGGCGGATTTTTTGAGCACAGCTTTGGGAGTTGTAGGCGTACGGTTTTTAGATTTGTGATATAATACAAAGATTTATTCTAGACCTGTCCTAGCAGCAGTCTTGTTTTTTCGCGAATTGTTGTTATTTGTGTTGTGAGTACAGACAACAAAAAATTTAACTATGTATTTTCTTCTTTATCATCATCATGTGGGTTGTTAAGTTGTAACGAGGCATTCGTGCTCTTTCCTGTTTTATCACTGGCAACCTTTCTTCCTGGCAGTCTATGATGCTTCACATTTCAAATATTTAAATTCCGAAATCTTCTGTCTCTCTCTACTGTTTCGTAAGGAAAAGTGCAAGTCTTTTATAGTTTTATATTATCTCGGAGTATATTATTGTGTTTAAAAGTTGACCTTAATGTTATAAACTTATAGTGTAAAAGTCCGGGTTTTTCCTTCTACCATTACTTTGAAATCTACATTAAAGGCTGTAGTATAAACAAAAGAACTTTTCTTGATCAACCCACAACCATTTGTCGCTCCGCGTCTCTTGTTACTACATCTTCTGCGACTGCGACTGGTGCGGCCTGGGAGCGGGGCTTGCCCCGGCGCAAAGTTGATAGCCGACCTCACAAAACCTGGTTGGTGTCAATGCTCCATAATCAGAGCCGCGAGAGGCCACTGACATTGCTCTATGGAATCTATTAATACCTGTCTCTTTTCGGTCTCATTTCTATTTACAGAATTTGTGTTAGTGCCCGATAAACAATATTAGCAGCGACGTGAAATGCTTAATGTCCAGTAGCTTACATTCGCCCACGTTCCGTCTATTTCATCGAGCCCAAACCCAGTCAAGCGCCTAATTCACGTTTCCATTCATGTATTGTTGTTTATCTGATGTTAGAACCGAGTTTGAGAACACAATGGAGCAATTTCACAACGAAGTTACGCTCGTCCGTCCTTTACTCCTTTTAAAGATAAAAAAGGGATAGGAGATGGGCGCCATCTTAATTGGATGCGTCGATTGCACAATTTTTAGAACGGACGTAATAACATCACACTTAAAAAATCCTTGTTTAACAGATACGCCTTTATTGTAGCATATAATTCACTAAAAGTAATCTCTTCTCTTGCATTAGGCATTAAAATGGAAAATGATAACTGGACTACTATATTAATTCTGTGGCTGGACTTTAAAATTAGGATTAGAATGTGAATCCTCGCATTCGTCGAACGAGGGTTCCTTTGGTATTTTGATGTGTGTGTATTTTTTGAATAGTGTTATTAGAAATTATGTAATAAAAACATAATAGCTCAGCCCGAAGTTTTACCTCTACTTCGTCCTCTTAATGAAAACCGCCAAGTTCCGCAAGAGGCTCAGCTCAACCGAGATTGATGGCACTCCGCCCTAAGCACTCCGCCGCTCTCAACTTGAGCCAGCGCTTGACACAACAAAGATGTATATTGTACAGTTTTAATTTAACTACTTGCCGAACTGTCGTAAAACAAGGCTTCCGTAACAACGTACACTGTCAACGATTTGTCATCTGTGAAGCGACGCGGCGGCGCGCGGCGGCGGCGTGGCATGTTCTCGAAGCTCACATCTATTACAGTTGAAATAATGCTCTTGCGTTCAGAGTAAATAACAATACATAAATCAAATAATTACTAATAGAAAACCTTCATATACGACCCATTTTCAGATTACAGGTCGTTCACTTCATAAACAATACCTGGATCAAGGAACTCATAAAAATAAGGAAACCAGAACGAACTGGAAATTACGAGGAAAATGCGGGAAAAATAGACTTGTTTTTGCTTGTTTAAGTATTCACGCTTCGTGACCACGGCGACCCCTACTCGTCCCGTGGGTGTCGTAAGAGGCGAATTAGGGACTACACATTGAACAGGGAACGGGCAGCAGCACTCTCTGATACAGTAACCTTTTAATCTGCGATCTCCAACCCGCCTGCCAAGCGTGGAGATTATGGCAAAACCCTCCACTTAAGTGGAGGAGGCTCATAGTCCAGTAGTGGACTGTAACGGGCCGTTGATGTTGATGTTGTTGATGACCACGGCTAAGTCAGCTTACAGTTTGCAAGTTAAGACTACAAACATTATCACAAACCCGCAAATTGTGATAATGTTAGTGTAGTGAACAACCATGAAAATCTTAAAACATATAAGACTACAAAATCAGCCGTAGTAACTTTTTTGACTCGCAATTCTTTACCTACACCATTCTAAACTAAATTTGATTTAAATTTAATATATTCAATATGCTTAGAGTATTAAGGTTATTAGGTTTACATAATATTTTTATTTTGTAATGATTTTTGATATTGTTTGTATTATTATTATTTATTTAAATCGGAAACACTCGTGTAAAAACGGAAACTATGTCTTCCATCGTTTAGATTAGTTTGTGATTTTTGCTTAGAGTCATAGATAATATCGAATTCCTATGGTTTTTCTGTATTATTTTAATATACCTGGGGAATTGTCCCCGTTGCCACCATTGGGTGCTGGTTGTACAATAAGTACTGCGTTTAATTATTATTGTATTAATTAAGCTACTGTACAATTGTTTATTGTTCTTTAATAAATAAAATAAAAATAAACCAACTCTGCCCTAGTTGCAGCTCTTCAGTAGCAGATGCCTCCGAAGCTGATTTCGCCGCTCATGACGGAGGTTCCGGGTTCCAATCCGGTGGGGATACTGTCAAGCAAAAAGATCTTTGCAAGACATTTCCCGGTTTGCTTAGGAAACTGCAAGCTGAATCACCAGATCATCTGAATAAAAAAAAAAGAGGAAGGTACTTTAAGACTTTGTTGGTCCCGGCGGCGGCTGTCTAATCGTTACACGAGCGATGTCAATAGCCTTTGGTGGCTCTATAACACTGACACCAGGGTTCGTGACATTGGTTGTCGACCTTACAAAATACACAATGAAGAAGTACGAGATGCCATTAACCTTCTGGTTTGACCTCACGGCCTCCCCGGTTCTCGCTAACCCTCGCAGTAATTACCTGCGATACTTAGAACCTAGTCATAAAAAATACAAAATCAATATCATAAATCTAAAGGTAGGCCCTGATTTTAGTGAGAATGCTTTAATTAAAAATTTTGTTCGTCTTGTCACTTTCATTTCACTAACGAAGAAATGGAATGACTGTCAAATATTGATTTTAAAAGTCAAAAGTTAATTTTTTTTTATTGACCCCACAATGAAATTCCGTAGGACATAATGCTGTGAAAATAGCTGAAATATACAAGTCTGGCAGTAGCAACGTCAGTCAGTTGACCAATCTTTCTGACTGCGTATGCCGCCGAGCTGAGCCTTGCGGATAACGCATTTAAATGAGGGTCCCATTGTAACCTCGCGTCGATAGTGATCCCCAAGAAAACTGTTTCATTTACATATTGCAAATTTTCGTTATTCAAGACAATAGCTAAGTTGTTGTTCCTTACATTAGGCAATGAAAATTTTATACATTTTGTTTTCTTGGGATTCAACATTAAATTATGTGTCGTAAACCAATCATGGATCTGGGAAAGAGCGTCATTTACTTCGTCAATATCTTGATTATGTCTGCTAGCTTTAAAAATTAGAGAAGTATCATCTGCAAATAACACTATCCTAGATCGGTTTTGTACCATAAAAGGCACCTGCCTGCTCAATTCTTGGACCGTTCCTATTCTTAGTATATATAAATGACATCATTTATATATACTAAGGATAGGAACGGTCCAAGAATTGAGCCCTGTGGCACGCCGATTTTGACTTTAGATCCCAGTGACTTCGTGCTGTTTATTTGAACTCTTTGAATTCTATTTTCTAGATAGGAACTGATCAAATTTAGGGCTCCGTCTCTAACTCCATAATGTTCCAGCTTTATTAGCAGCGTCTTGTGATCGACGCAGTCGAAAGCTTTAGATAAGTCACAGAACACCCCAATAGCATCCTGCGATTCCTCCCAAGCCCCGTACACGTGATGTAGGAGAGCAACTGCAGCGTCGAACGCCCCTTAGTAAATACGAACTGTTGATTATGGAGTAGATGGTTCAGATTAAAATGAGACAGCATTTGATTAAGTATTATCCTTTCAAAAATTTTACTGAGTACCGGAAGTATAGACACTGGCCTAAAGTTACCGGGATCCTTTTTATCTCCTGACTTAAATAAAGGTATTATTTTACTATGTTTCATTAAATCTGGAAATACACCCTGATCAACACAAGAATTGAATAAAAATGCTAGGTAAGGTGCCAGAGTTTCGATTATAGAACTACACAACTTAACCGACATACCAAATAAGTCTTCAGTATCTTTTAAAGTTTTAATCACTACCTGCGGGTTTATATGCCTAAACTCAAACGCAGTTGGGCAACTTTGAACATTAGCATTCAGCAGATCGCGAGCAGAATAAGGTGAGGAATTAAGCGGCTCTGTAGTTTTTAATGGAATGTTTGTGAAAAATGTTTCAAATTCTTGAGCAATATCTTCATCTGCAGTAATGATAACACTAACAGTATTTAATGAATGTCTGTTGTCGTATAGTTTAGTTTTTCCCGTTTCGCAGTTTATCACCTTCCAAATCGTCTTTACAACATTATCAGCTGAAACTATTTTGTTTTTAATACAGTTGGCCTTTGCTAATGCACAAACCTTTTTAAAAGTTTTTGAACAAGTTCTAACATATTCAATGAAGATTTCACTATGGTTATACGCCTTTTCAGCATATAATTCGAATAACCTATCTCTACTAATACGAATGCCCCTAGTAGCCCAGTCACTAAATCTGAATCTAGGCTTAATGTTAATTGTCTTAACTTTAAATATATCCTCAAACTCACAATGTAATAAAGAAAAGAACTCTTTATAAAAAAATTTGGATCATTCAAATCATAATTTGGAACAGGCAGTTTATCGCATAATGCTTTATTGTATTTTTCAATTTTACTCGCGGTTACAGATCTTTTCTTTATTGAAATACGAGAGTATTTCAATTCAATTTTTTGGACTAATAGGAAAAGTCACGGCTTGTCCATTGTGATCTGATTGAAGTGAGTTTATTATTTGTTTGCTGGAATAATTACAATCACAGTAAAAATTATCGAGACAAGTAGCCGAAGTCGCTGTGATTCTTGTTGGCT
Organism: Carpatolechia fugitivella; assembly: GCA_951230895.1. Classification (NCBI taxonomy): domain Eukaryota; kingdom Metazoa; phylum Arthropoda; class Insecta; order Lepidoptera; family Gelechiidae; genus Carpatolechia; species Carpatolechia fugitivella. The sequence goes on from OX579664.1 coordinate 15,304,137, forward strand.
CTAGGAAAATGTTAACCAAATTAAATGATTTAAATAAACCAAGTAGCCTGCTTTAATAAGTTGAATTTACTAACAAATCTACATTAAAATCTCCGCAGACTATGTGAGATTTATGATTAGACTTTACTATTAATTTTAATACATCTTCCATAATTAACTAAAAATTTTGAAAGTTCTGGTCATAAGGGGGTCTGTAAACGCAAACTATAATATGTTTTTCCAACTCAACAGAGGACGTTCAATACAACCTGCCTTCAAAAGTCCAACAATATCTTTGCGCTCTTTAGATTTTATGTTTTTCCGTAATAATATAAATGAGCCTCCACCGTCGGACTTTCGATTGAAGGTACTGACAATATAATAATTATCATAGTTAATAATCATTTGATAGTCTTTCAGCCAGTGCTCTGTTAAACATAAAACGTGAGTTTTCCTAGTTTCCAGGAACAACTCAATCTCAAGTTCCTTGCATGAAAAGCTTTGAATATTCTGATGAATAATCTCAAATTGCTTTCCCTTTGTCCGTGAAACTAGTTTAAATTTTGAGATTTACTGTTCCTAGATACATGAATACCGCGGTGACTATAATCATTTGTTATACATTGTATAACAGGGTCAAAAATATTTTTAGCTAACAAATTAGCTAATTGTTTTCTATAAAAATGAGTTAGATACAATGTACCTTTTGTCAAATAAAAAGAATTAAATATATTAATATCAAAATTAAATATATAGATTCCATTAGTTTAGATGCGAATAAAACAATTAACTGAAGATTTATTTTTTCCTAGCTAACCTACTACTATGTAGAAAGAAAAATGTGCCGACTTCACGTAACCTTAGAAATGGTCAAAAAGAATAACAGCATGGCTGTGTGAATCACCTCAAAAAAAAAAAAAATCTGCAGCGCCATTGGAGTGAATAGTCTCGGGTTTTTATTAAAATGGGACCGCTCCTCGCTCCTCGCTCTCGCTCTTGGCCGCTATTACCACCTTTATAACCACTTTATCCTGTTTCAGACGGCGCGTCCCGCTCGCCAATAAATATTAGATGAATCGTTCCGGCCGGCGGCGGCGGCGCACAATGATGGATCGGCGGAAAAAAGTCCTTTTTTCAGAGTTCAACTTTAGGCAGATTTTGTATCATTAATAAATACTACAGTCTTCAACAAACAATGCTATATAATTTTTTTTTATTTTTATTATTGTGTTATTGGTTAAATTAAAGGCTAAAGTCAGACTTTAAAGAAACGTTATTTATTTCTTGAAAAATATGACTTTTTTTGCTTAGTTACACTAGATAACCAGTGTATTTAAAAAAAATATAAAAATAACTGGTAATACTACATACATTAGAGCATCTAAAACTAAATTTATAATTTGAGGAAAGTACTTAGTATTAATGTAGTATCGTTAGAGAACAAAGCATTTTTTTTTTACATAATTTCTTATTTCAATCGACCATATCTAGCTTGCGGCGCTTTCCGGCGGTGTCTTATGTAGTTTACGTGATAGGTACATTCCTATAGATAATTAACAAATCACTTCCAGCTGCTAATATCTGCTAACCTTGTTTTTGTAGTCCTATTAGTAAATGAGCTTCATATTGCCTACATTAAGAATTAATTTTTTTAATGAGGGTAAATTACCTAAAAAAAATAGTAATGGCTATAAAAGGGATAAACTTTTGTTTTATTTTTCATTACTTGTTCATAACCGGTACAGTGATAACAAATTTTACACTAAAATGGCGAATTTTACTATTTCTAACGACAAATTAGCCGAAATTGCTATCGCAAGCGGTCGCGATGTCAATAAGTGCGTTGAAGTTATTAAAAGCAATCATACTGATTTATCGGAGATCATGTTAGTGAAAATAAGTGAACATTTGATCAAAACCTTTTTTCCCAAATTTACAAAAAAGTGGAATGAAGCAGCTCGGAATAAGAAGTTCTTTTTTGCTAAAAATGAAAAATGGCTGTCAGTAAAGTTTACGGTTCTTAATGAAGATATTGCAGCAGGATCATCAAAACGATCTCACAGTGGAAGACCAGAAAAACCTATCGATGAATGTTGTGACCGAGCCAAAAGGTATAAAGTTAAAAAGCTATGCGAAACTGTCCAACCTGAATTAATTGCTGCAGCAGCTAAGAGAATAAGCGATCAATCAACAAGATGTGAAGCATTTAGTGCGGAGAAAGCGTGGGCATTAATGTTAGATGCATCATTAACAAGGCATCAATATGAAATTCTTAGAAAAGCTGCAAAGGAAATTGGATGTGATATTTTTCCAGCTTATCATAATGTCTTAAATGCAAAGAAAGATTGCTATCCTCCTCATATAGATGCAACAGAAAGCTACGCTTACGTAGGTCTTCAAGAATTATTAGATCATACTGTAAAGAGGATATATAAAACAAAAACTGACGATGAATTGGCAAGTATGAGTGAGGAAGTAACACTTTTATCAAAATGGGGTTGCGATGGCTCATCGGGCCACACTGAATACAAACAGTCATTTGTCGAAGATGGTGCTACAGATACCAACATATTTCTAACAACATTAGTTCCGCTCCGTCTTAACAACAAAATAAATAATTCTTTGGTGTATTGGAAAAATGAAACTCCTTCAACCAGGTATTGCAGACCAGTACAGTTTCAGTTCATGAAAGAAACAACGGATGTCAGTAAAAACGAGATCTCAAGAATGGAAAGTGAAATAGCTAATCTAAATCAAACAACGATTTCCATGAACAACAGGATTTTTAGAGTGACTCATGAACTTCATTTAACCATGATCGATGGTAAAATTGCACAAACAATCACAGATACTTCTTCTAATGCAGTGTGCTATATATGCAAGGCGAAGCCGACTGAAATGAATAAGCTGGAACATTTAAAAACAAAAGAAGTAAATACGGACGCTTTTAAAGTAGGCCTTAGTCCGTTACATGCAAGACTGAAATTTATGGAATGTATTTTGCATATTGCCTATAATAAATCGTTTAAAAGCTGGAGAACCAATGCCAACACGCTGCCACTTAAAGAAGAGGAGAAGAAAAAAATACAAGACGAGCTTTTCAAAAGATTGGGAATTAAGGTGGACTTCGTTAAGCAAGGAATGGGCTCGTCGAATGATGGAAACACGTCAAGGAGGTTTTTTGATAATGTGGATATAGTGGCGGAAATTACAGGAGTCGATGAAAGGCGATAATATTGCAGACAATCAACTCCGGGGCTTCAGTTGACTCAGAAAAGTTCGGGAAGTATTGTGAAGAGACTACAAGACTGTATGTTGGGTTATATGACTGGTACTATATGCCAAATACAGTGCATAAGGTTCTAATGCACGCGCAGTCATATAATTTCAGCTGCTGCATTGCCAGTGGGAATGTTATCTGAGGAAGCCCAAGAGGCGCGCAACAAGGACTACCGTCGATACAGATTAAACCATTCTCGAAAATGCTCACGTGAATTGACGAACGAAGATGTTTTTCACATGCTTTTGGCTTCTTCAGATCCGTACACAAATAGTTTAAGGGCTATGCGTAGCCCAAAGCATTTGCCCTTGCATGAAGATGTAAAAGCTTTGCTGCATGGAGGAAATGAAGAATGATCCTCAAACTTAATTTAATGATTTTTATTCCTGTTCATTACTGTGTATGTATTTGTATGCTTTCTTTGTATATATATATTCATTATTGTATATGTCTTAAAAAATGCACAAAAATTAATGATTTAATTTATTTTGTTATTTATTTTTAAGTTTTCTTTCATTTACTGCTTTTCTGATTTTTACGATACTATAATATAACTAAAACATTATGAAAAATATGCTTTCTTATTATTTTATGAACTAATATCCAACATTTATAACATTCCCTTTCTATAAAACAATTATTTCCGCCGCGCCATACAACGTCCACCACTGTGCGGCGGGTACTTACGCCTCCCAAATAATTTTATTCAGCGAACAAATCTTGTGCCGCAGTGCTGGTGAGGAAACGATCATAGTGTATGCATTTTAGGGTTCTTTTGTATTTTTTAATTGACCCGATACTTGTTTCACAAAGTCGAAGTATGTAACTGCACGCACAAGCGGAACGGTCTTACCTCTAAACTGTTGTTTCTTAATAATTTCTGCACTTTGTACATTTGATAATCCATTCAACAAAGTATGTTAATGGGCATTATATTAATATAAAATCGACTGTAATTTTACTGAAATTCCTCCATAACATCATATGTATGAAATGTTACAAATACAAACAACATTCCTCTATAATGAAACGACATGTTACTCCTGTAGATTAGATCTATTTTGAGACGGAAACTGTAGTGGAGTTCCTGCGAGAAAGGAATCTCTCTATATTGTCAGCATATTTCCACTTCAATTCGGTAATATTTCAAAAGGAGCTACAAACTCGCCTGTTTTTGTCAGTCAGAGCAGAGAGATATTGCCAGCTCTAAACTCGATTTATTTGTCTTCCTGATTGTGCAAAATGACTCCCCGAAACTGAGATACATCAGTTTCAAGCTACTGAAATAAAAAATCTAAATAAAACATTCTAAGCTTAAATTGTTATCAGCTCAGATACGAATGATTCTAATCCTTAATGGTAAGTTTTTTTTTAATTTATTTATTTAACATTTTTAATCGTTATTATAAGTATAACCTTCTAGAAACCCTTAGGGTTTATGTATACGAAGAGCGAATGATCTGCATACGCTCACTACTAATTTCTATTTCGTCAACCTGGAAGAAATAATGTATAATATCAAACTTAATCAGGTGTTGGCCAGATTTGACGGATTTGAAGCAATTGTTTATTGGAAAATTGTACATGCTTAATTTGTTCTGGAATAGAAAATAAATAGTTTGCATAAATTGTTAAACTAAACTCCATATGGGAGACCGTCCAACACTACACTTTCCGTCCGATTACGGTACGTACCCCCAATAAAATAAAATGTGCCGTAATAAAATGTACTATTAAAGAAACATTCTCAGTATGGTGAATAATTTTGTCGAGTTCTTGATATCAGATTCGTTAGGTTAGGACCCGCGTAACTACTAATATGATTTTAGTTCCGGACAGTAGCGCCCATCACGACTGTCCTTCAAGTATTCCTTTTGAAGTCCGGCCTTCAGCCTTGAGAAGGATCCTTCCTTTGTAGGACGCTAGGGACACCATAATAGTAATGACGCAAAGTGCTTACAACGCGTATTATCAAACATCGTATGTGGGTGGACAGGACAAGATTATGTGCTGGCTAATGCTTGATAAGACACCCTATTACGATGATCCACCGTCGCAACTTTGGTCATATACTGTGACGTCAATTTGTCAAAAAATGTACTACTTTACTCACATGAAGTCACCCAAGAGCCCGTCCTATTCTTATTTTAATTAAACTGTACTTTATTTTGAACTGGCAACAGGTTCAAACTACCTCTATACTGTAAGAAGGATAGTAAACTATTTCCTGTAAAGCATTTAGCGACGGAGACCTAATTACAGCAAGCAACGTGCAACAAGTGGTGACAAGCCTTTCTTAGTAACAGTTGAACTTCATGAAAACTTTAACTATAGCGCATTTCTAGAACTAACTGACTGACACCTAGATAGATAATAATATGATTGTACTAGCTGGTGCCCGCGAACTTCGTTTCGCCAACTTAGAAGAAGAAAATAAGTCTATTCAAGTAATTGTGGCACCTTACACACTAAAATACAATAGGTACTTACCACAAAGCTGTCAAGTGCGGCGCAGCTGGCGCGCGTGGTTTTTCTTTGGTCTGTGGTACTTACGTAATAATAATTATATCAAAAGTAGATAGGGAGAAAAAAACAGAGTATGTAAGTAATTACATTTCAGTGTGCAATGCAACACAACAATGAATAGGTCACGCCTCAGCATATATCTATCACTTTACAGAGATAGACGCTGTTTTTCAGTCCCCAAGAGGAGGAGTACTTACTTACCTAATATCTAACGTTTAATTTTACTTTGGTAGGTTTCTTATGTAAGTAGATACTTTAGATTAGACAAACCATGTACGTATAGTTACTTGAGTTTTAGGTCTGATTTTACTTAAAAAATTTAAGCAAGATCAGAGGAGAAGAGAATTAGGTGAAAAAAGTGAGATCGATTTACAATAAAATTATATTACATTTTTTTACAGTTATGTTACACATTGTCAATTTTTATATACACCAATTTACAGTATTACATTACATTACATATACAATATTTATGTACAGTTATTTTATTTACAGTTACGTTATACTTACATGTAATTTTTAAAAAAGTTATTTGAAAAAAGTGCTAGGAATTTCCCGCCAAACGTATATTTTTATATAAATTTGTCTTTATTAAGGCAAATGAATTAATTTATATACAGCCATAGTCTTTTTTTATCGTATTGCCAGTTTGAATGACGTTTGACACTTGCTGTGGTGGCATTGCGATATGAAGAAAAAATTAAGTTTCACTTTATTTAATATCTGCACTTTCATGCCAAGCTATACTGAACAGGCAGTTCAAAATTACGTTCCATTTCTAAAAGATTCGTCATGATAATTATTTAAAAAATCAAAATAGGTATGTTGGTTTAGCGTATAACGAAATAACTTTGTCTACGCATGCGCAATGGATGGAGATGAAGCAAGATGGAAGCAAGAAGGACGGAAGGAATGCGCATGTTTTATTCCTTTCATTTTTCGTAATATTATTATGGTTTTTTGGATGTTTGTGTGTATTATCATTATTTATCTTAGAAAATTATAGAATTTTTATTATTATTAGATTAGATAAGATAAGTGTAGTTTGCACATCATACTACCACGCGCCCCTATGAAATTCACGTGCAAACGTATTTCAAGTTTTTGCCAACCCCCCCCCCTTTTAGGGGTTGTTTTTTTTTACCCTATAACCTGGTCCATAATTTTCTCTACATAATAGTAAAAGTTTCATCAAAATCCGTCCAGCCGTTTTCGCGTGATGCTCAGCCAAATAAACAAACAAACAGATAAACAGATAAACAGACAAATAGACAAAAATTCTAAAAACTATTGGAACGTGTTCTGTTATCAATTTTAAGTATCCCCAATAATTTTTTTTTCGAATATCTTTTATGTACAGACTTTCCATCCTCTTCAGCTTTATTATATGTATAGATAACACTCTAGTTGGATTGATTTGGGTTGATTAGGTGGCCATAATTTAATGATATGGCAGTCGGCTCCTCAAAAATGCTTTATTATCATAATTATTTAAGAAGGCACTGTATACAGTTTACTATAAATGATGTTAAATAAAAAATGGGTTTGACGTATGTACTATATTTTGTAAAAAAAATAATCCTTATGATTGTCATAGAAATATTTTTTGAAGACTCTGATTCCAACCCTGGATGTTTTCCAAAACATTGTTTCGGGAATGCAAAACATTTCATAGAGAATTTGTGTAGAGGAACCATAGATAAACATGTTTTTTTTTGTTTTGTTGAGATGTTTTATGTATATTGTGTACAGCAAAATATGGCAGGAGACAAGCCTCACATTATTATACTGCCATCTATTGATGACTTAAGGAAACTAAGAACTAGAACAATCAATGTAAGAAGACCAAATGCGATCGCTGTCACGACTTAAGGGACTGATGGAACAGCGGGACCATAGTTAACTGAGCTTGTGTTTCAGGTAATTGTCTCCTTGATGTGTTATTTTGAACATCTTGTATACTAATAATAATGGATGGATATCGTATTTAAGTGTACTCGTAAACTCTTCGGTGGAAATAATAAAAACCAGATAACAAGATGGACGTCAAGTAGGCTCGGCGTTTGCCAAAATTGTGATAGCTGACATTTAAACTATAAACTTCCGAACCAACTTTGATACCAAAACACAAGTTAGCGCATCAGTAATGAGTTCTTAAACTTAAAGTCAACGTTTATTTCTGGTACATAATTGAATTAAATTCCAGCCGATATCCATCCCGATACAGAATGTTGCCGAAATATTAAAAAAACAATAAGACGTTTGATGGCCGCCGCCCCGGCCGCCTTGTTTACGGACACTGGGATATTGTAACGAGTACGAGGGAACATTAGCAGAACGGCCTGTGTGTCGGAAGATGTAGTAGGTATTTATAGCCGCCTGTTTACTAGCTCAACCCTCTAACGCGCGCTTCCCCTAACTACTAGATATTATTATATCTTTGTTATTATTCCTCAAGTAATACATAATTTTTAAATTATAAATATAAAAGTAACTCTCTCCGTCTATTACACTTTCACGGCTAAACTATTGAACTGATTGATGAAAATAATATGGTACAAAGATAGTTTAGTACCCAAAAGGACACAAGATGCAGATATACTAAACTTTACTTCGAGAAAATATCTTATTTCCACAGAAGCAATCAACCGCAGTAAGATTATTAAAAGTAACAGCACCATATATATATTAAGTATATTACGGTATTCATAGATAGCGTTGTTGGTTTTAGAAATAGGGAAAATTCACAAACAACGCAGGCGTAGCTGCAGGCGTATAGCAAGTAAGTAATATTAGATCGGGCGATGTCTTAGGCTATTTCAACGGATCCTATGAACTCGGTGTACTCTGCCTGCACAATAAGTCATCGGACTAATGAATTATCCCGTTTAAGACCGATATCATCAAAATTTTTGGTGCTTTTCGTCATGATATTTGGAAAAAGAACAACTTTTCTTTCTCAACTTCGTGATCACCAGAAATTTTGATGATATCGGTCTTAGACGGGCGGATAGTCTATAAAGCTTCCATTACTGTTACTGCTATGCTATATAAGAGTATTCGATGAAAACGTATTTTAAACAGCAATGAAATTCAAACCAATTCGAAACCATTCGTGTTGTACGCTTCACTAATTTGAAACGACTTTGTGGAACGTGATCAACTCTGACTGCGAGAAATCACATTTCAGCTGACCTGAAATGCGATTTGAATAGTTCGGAATTAGTTTATCGCCCTCCAAACTTTTAAGACGAGCGCAAGAACTTACATTAAAATATTTGCAACGTTAAGTTAGGTAAGTATTCAAATGTGCTGAAACGTGTCAATCGTTTGAAAGACACATTGTTCGTGTCATGATTAGTGAGAGCTCCACCTCTCCTTACTAATCCGACGATGTAAGTATAATCCATTCAAAGAGGTGAAAAGGGGGTGAAGGGGGGTTGCAGGGGGCGTGGGGGGCTCAAAGGGATCAAAGCCTCGCGGCCCGACACGCTCCGCGCTCTAATGCGACTACTTTTCTTGAGCCCCATGAATTAAAGCTCCATCAAGGATCGCTCTATTTGATGATGTTTCCTTTCTCCTACGTCTTGTTGATATAATACGAGTGTGCTCGAGTGACTCTCTAGGGGCAGACTGACGTACGGAGGTGGATAATACTACAGATATTTAAAGATATACGGGGTATTTTATAATATTCACTAGAAAAATGCTCATGGTGTTAAATGAGCATTAAACTGACACCGTTTAAACCTATTTAATAAAAAGTAAAAATTAACAGCAGCTTCCAGCCGTAGCCGCGACCGACTGTAACTGCTCTAATTCAACATTTTTTTCTTTGCAGATAGTTTCCTCCCCCCCCGCCGCGGTCCATTTACCCCCCATCACCCCGCCAGCTGCCAAAGGACAAGCTCTTGTTTAACTTCTCTCTAATTAAACATTTTTACTTTTCTTTTCCGGAAAGTTTCTAACAAAGAACTTTTCACTATTCGTCTTCTTCTGAGAAAGAAGGAACAACTATTGAGCGACGAGAAAATGTTCAGTAGTAAAATGAGTTCGACAAAAAACTATTTTATGAGGTTTCGAGGAGAAATGTTTCAAGACTGTTGTTTGGACTTTTTATTTTTTATTTGTATGTACCAACTTTACGGGATGTTTTGTTTTGTTTTGTTGCTGCGAATCAATACTACTTTCTTCTTCTTTTTTTTCTTTTAGTTATTTGACCATTGACTGTATACAATAAACATGAAAATGACAATAACACAAAAAGTCACAACAGACTCTCTTATTTTTAAAGCAATATCTTCCAACAGACCCACAACTGGAATAAAATATTCTTTTTCTAAAGTAATAATATTCAAAAACCTTCCCGATGCATACAAAACATTATTTTCCTTTCAAAGCTTATATGTTATTATTTTCCGGTAGAGAGAAGAAAGTTGTTTTGTGTACGTGTTTGCATATAATAATATTATCATCTCCACTGAAGCGCCATTATTAAGACATAATGTAACAGAAAACCTGAATCAGTGTGTGTGTAGAGTTTGAGTGTGTGCCTACTGTAGCGTCTCAACTTCACATCCATTTGCAATGACAACAACTCCAGAACAAACAAAAAATGAGTATTTCGGATGGTGTATGTATGTGTATGTGCGGTCGGCAAACTTAATGCGCGGAAAGCTCGTGTCAGCGCGTCTAATACAAACTGTCTAAGTAACTTCAAACGGTCTTCAGGAACGATATTAAAACTTCGCTCGCCCGGGCGGCGGCGGCGGCGGCGCGGGGAATATTTGAACAGCACGAGCGGGCGGCTGCTCCAAAGAACTTGTGTTTTTTCTAGAAACAAAACATATAAAAGTTGTGCGGAGTCGGACTGAGTTCTTATTGCTACCGAGTTACTCCATCACGTCGGAGGAATTGTAAGAAATCGTTGAAGATATTTTGTTTAATATAAATTGATTTATGGTAAAGGAAACTGAGATCAATAAAATTTTAAAAAGTACCAAGTAAAAACAAAATTTAGTTTGTTTTGTAATTTGAAATTTCGAATTTTCAAATTAAAATTGGATAGGTATATATTTTTATTATTTGGTACAATTTTTATTTCCCAGCTTTTTACCATTTTTATTTCCATTGAACACTGGAACATTTGAAACGTGAGTTTGTTTTGCTAAAGGATTTACACAATCTCTTTGATTTATTTTAAAACAAATTCACTGGAATTGAATTCCAATACCTTTTATTTGCGCGGTTATGGTGTAAATAGGTTGATGGAATTCCTGAAAAATATTTGCTTTACATGTTGCGGCAGCTCGGCGAAAATCACGATTAACTTCAACTGGTAATTAATATTTACATAAAAATAAAACATTTGATCGAAAACCAAAATAAACCAATATTTTTTTTAAATATAAACTGGATACCCTTGTTTAACGGGTCTAATCACGATCATAAGTAGGTAAAACAAATAAATATGATATACCTATACGTTACTATTTGGTTTTACATAATCACGGCGGGGACGCATATGAGCTGTTGGTGATATCGTGATTTGATGATGTCGCTGGTTTTTAGATAATGCAAAATTGTTCTCTAAAACTATGAAGTAGGTACAAAACAATTTGTTAACAGTTGTGCTTCAACTAAAGCAAACAACTCATCAACAGCTCATATACATCCCCACCGAGGGGCTCGAGCCTACCCTGAATTAGGGTGATTAGGCCTTAGTCGACCATGCTAGCCCAGTGCGGGTTGGCAGCTAGCCACTAGAACCACCGATGCTCTTGTGTCTCTATTTCATTGTATTTTCCCGAATAGACTGTAGAGTCTAGTAACATTAGTTTTGCGTCTCTCTGTTAGAAATACAGCTGAGCGAGCATGTCTTGGTACTGTAGCATCGGGCCTCGTTGGTTTATGTGCCATGTAGTTTGGTGCTGGCGGTGTGATTCTTTTTAGAATATTTTCGTTCTCTTTTTAACTACCTAGTTTAAAAAGAGAACGATAGAAACTTCATACGACCTTGGCCGTGGAGTTTTGACGTTGTTACCTGCCGCCCGCCGGTGGGTGCGGACGTTGTTTTTATAGCTGATGCTGGGAGTGATGCAGTAGTAAAATTATAATAAATTAATTATTTCTTATTTGTGAAAAGTGAGTTTGTATTTATAAGTTGCAGCTTTCTGTAGGAGAGTTGCTACAGTACCCTAATTATATCTCTTTTTATTGATAAATAAATAATGCAAAGGCGTCCAGTACAGTACATGGCCATCTGACACCAAACTTGGCAATGTCTGCACCGCGTCCAGTACATGGCCATCTGACACCAAACTTGGCAATGTCTGCACCGCGTCCAGTACATGGCCATCTGACACCAAACTTGGCAATGTCTGCACCGCGTCCAGTACATGGCCATCTGACACCAAACTTGGCAATGTCTGCACCGCGTCCAGTACATGGCCATCTGACACCAAACTAGGCAATGTCTGCACAGGGGGTATCAGAGAGCTAATACTGTTAAACTTTTAAATCAAAATTGAAACTTAATTTTGAAGGAATTTTTATTGAGGATAAATTATGGAGTACTAACGGTATATTTTATTATATTAAATAAACTGCATGCTAAAATAAGACTGAATAGAGGAAACACTTTTGCAAATTATTTATTTCACTTTAGAAAAATAAATAGTATTAACTGACAGAATCTCCTCGCTTCACCTGTTACTTCACTCAGATCAGTCTTCTTGCCCCGCACCCCTCTGACCCAAGGCGTGAATTTATTAACTGACAGAATCTCCTCGCTTCACCTGTTAGTCCACTCAGATTAGTCTTCTTGCCCCACACCCCCCTGACCCAAGGCGTGAATTTATTAACTGACAGAATCTCCTCGCTTCACCTGTTAGTCCACTCAGATCAGTCTTCTTGCCCTGCACCCCCCTGACCCAAGGCGTGAATTTATTAACTGACAGAATCTCCTCGCTTCACCTGTTAGTCCACTCAGATCAGTCTTCTTGCCCCGCATCCCCCTGACCCAAGGCGTGAATTTATTAACTGACAGAATCTCCACGCTTCACCTGTTAGTCCACTCAGATCAGTCTTCTTGCCCCGTACCCCCCTGACCCAAGGCGTGAATTTATTAACTGACAGAATCTCCTTGCTTCACCTGTTAGTCCACTCAGATCAGTCTTCTTGCCCCGCACCCCCACCTGACCCAAGGCGTGTATTTGTTTTGTTTTATAAAGCAAGTTGTTATCATTTGTTGGAAACAATAGCGGATCGCGCCACACGCCGCCGTCTCATTCTTCACTAATTGCGAAATAACTTCATTTCTGAACCCATTCTATTACTGTCTACATTAATTAAACTTCTGCAAAGACGGAGGCTTTATACTTTGTATAATAGAATACTTTACAATTGAAATATAATCATAAATACGTTGAGTTTGCTACCTTATAAACGTAATCATTAATTCGCTCCCGAGAATCTGCTAATTACTTAGGTATTATTTTTCGTACATATTAAGAAAAATTTTCCTATCCTTTTTCTTTTTCATTGTGAACGTAAACGAATTGACTCTGGTTTCAGTGTTTAACGACTACTTCTGTGTACAGTAGCCTGAACCCAAGACTTAACGTGCTTTCCAAAACACGAAACCGTCTTACTTTTTGGACAATCAGGTAATTCAGTCTATAACGTTCTAACCAATCTGGTGAGAGATTCACAAAGACATTTTTTTGGCGGATTTGAACCCAGAACCTGCATAATGTGAGTCAAACGTTCGACCGTTTGGCTGCGGAGGCTGTAGGCTTCTTATTGATCGGCTGGTTATGATAACTGGTAACAAATCTGTGCCTGGTATGCTTTGTAATGCCTTTTTATCTAGCAACCTTCCTGGGCGTCCTCAAAACAATTGAAGCTCGTTGCCATCAGAATAGTTTCGGAACGAAAAATGAAGCAGAACCATTAATTTATTAGGTGCCACCACTACTGGCTCGAGATGATCCTACCAGAACACATAGCCATGTAGTGTGAAGTTCTCTAGATATAGAGAAGGCACTAGAGATTAGCGCTAGCGCTCTTAACAGCAGTGGGTTGATATACACTGGTGATATCAGACTGCATATTTCAAAAGACCGTTGTATTTTTTGAGGTGGTCTTCTTCATTGTGTGGGTCGACAACCGACCTCACAAACCCTAGTGTCAGTGTTAGTGTGTTGTTTGAGGTGGTAATAGCGCAGTAATATTGATCGGTGGCGGCGGCTCAGCCGTCGGCGGCAGGTCTGCGCGAGACGCGGCTTAATGATGGCTGTTCGCCGCCGGTGATTAATTAACGAACAAAATAACATTATTATTAATAATAATCTACCAGCACTGCGCAACACTCCGTCATTTCCTCTAGATTGATATTTTATATTAAGCGAAAATGTCACGATATCAGAACATTATGTTAGGTATGTGTTCATACCTATACGTCTCAGCGTCGTTGGTTATTGCTGGCAGTAAATACTTTTAGAATCGTCGGGTTTATTTGAATTTTGAAGAAACAAATATTTTTGGAACGCTCAAGAGTGGATTCTATTGTAGACTGTCCTTGGAAAAACTCGTCGTAATAAAATATTATAAATAAACCACTTCAATTTTATACACGTTTTGATTCTTTAATAATACCGCTCCTTCCCATGTCGTACATTAATTTATCAAGATAAAAAATAATGTTTTGATTGAATGTATTTTTTGTACATACATAAATTCACGTCTTTTTCCTGGAGGGGTAGACAGAGAACACGTCCTTGCACTTGTTACGATCCAGGCATATTTCCCGGAGGGGTAGACAGAGACCACGTCCTTGCACTTGTTACGATCCAGGCATATTTCCCGGAGGGGTAGACAGAGACCACGTCCTTGCACTTGTTACGATCCAGGCATATTTCCCGGAGGGGTAGACAGAGACCACGTCCTTGCACTTGTTACGATCCAGGCATATTTCCCGGAGGGGTAGACAGAGACCACGTCCTTGCACTTGTTACGATCCAGGCATATTTCCCGGAGGGGTAGACAGAGACCACGCTCTTGCACTTGTTACGATCCAGGCATATATCTGTCGCTTCATCCACATTTATCAATCTCTTCAAGCATTTTCGCAAAAATAAGTGTGTTTAAACACAAACTACCATATAATACCCTGAGATTGTTGTATATGTCAATGGCGGATTCCATAATAAATTATGGCATCTCTAGTTACGGTAGAACATATAAAATTTATCTGAATAAAATCAATGATCTACAAATAAGACTATTAAATACTAATTGTTTCACTTAAAGTCAATTAATATACCTATAAATAAATTCAAAGATAATTGTGACCGCTTATTCCAATACTGTAAAGTAATGAATGGTTTTGATACAGTAAAATATATTTTTCAATAAACTTTGCTCGAAAATTTAACTTACGAAGGCAGTAAACTGTGCGATTTTATTACATTTTTTTTAATTCCTACGGTCTTCAAAATTATTATTGAGCCAGGATCATTTTGACAATAAAAAATATTTAAATCGATTCATGCAGAGAGAAAAGTATTTCATATAGTTTTATTTCAACAAATTGTATCAAAAATATTATCACCTCACCTGCGGCTCGGGCTTACAAAAGTCACCTCATTTGTAATATGCCACCTATACGATCCTTGTATCGTAATGTACTATTAACTTCACAATACGTAGATTTATTATCTAAGTATAGATAACGTAATTTCTATGCAAATAAGTTTAAAGTTGCAAAAGCAACTTATTCAAAGGAATCTTTGTAACTCTTGCCAGCTTTGAGAAGCTGTACAGTTGTCACTTTGTGTCGTCATCGTGATTGAGATGAGACAACAGCTGCAGTGGTCTGTCGGGCTCCAATCAGCCGACCCGACCCTTCTTATCTATTTGCGGACTTGATCGAATCAGCTCCACGGAACGAGGAGAACATTCCAATGCGCGCAGGAATATCAATTACCTCGGCTATTGAGTGCGACGTCTGGCTGAGACTGCTGATTACGAGTACGTGACGTAAACGTTTAACTTACGTAGTTTGATACTTAAATAATATAATAAGGTAACTTATGTATGGGAACTGCATTTCGGGAGGAAATCAACAATTTCAGGCGCGAAACAAACATCTAAAAATACTTTCACATTTATAATATTAGCGTGATGACTAATGTAAAAAATATCCAAAAACGTTTTTCAGAACACACAAAAATGATGAGGATTGTAATTGGTACGAGATGGGGTCCCGAACGGAAGACAGCGGCCCTAGCCACTACACCACCGACGCTCTCATTAAACACATTGGTGCGAGGTGTTGCGGATAGCATTTTTTATGAACCAAGTTTCATACAAAAATATGAAAATATAAGGGTTTGTTTACATTGTGTTACTACTAAAAGTTGATTATTTTAAGTAATGCGTCATATTTTGCTATGGAACCCTAAAAAAACTGGTATGTGGAATAAACTGGGCATCATCTAGTTATCTGAAAACGACACCAAACTTGACTCAAAGATCCAAACAAATCCGCCAGAATTTTTTTTCGGAGCGTCAGGTGCTCTGCACTTTGCCCCCCCTCCCCCCACCTGACGCAGAGTTCAATCTAGTTCTCGGGCGTTTTGGACGTGTATAACATTCGTACCAAGTGGCATTGCTGAACTCAGAAAAATATACCTCTTCTTATAAGAATTTCCCTTAAAAAACGGATTATTATAAGATCACGAGAGCGTGTTCTTTCCAAATATAATTCAGAACAGCACCAAAAATTTTGATGATATCGGTCTTCAACACGCGAAGTCTATTAGAACTATACGAATATAAGTGAAAGCACGAAGTATCGGCATTCGGCAAGGTGTGACATCAAGCCTAGCTCGACCAATGGGTCTGACCAACGATTTTAGCTGAAAATGCCAAAATGTTCTATAAAAAATTACAAAAAATAATGTGTTTTTATTTTTTTCATATCTTTAAAAATGACTTAGTTATTAACGATCAAAGTGCACACTTCCGCACGAGGTGAGTGGTAGCTGTGACGTCATATTGACGTCATATGCACGCAACGTACCTATTACACCGCCCGCAACGTACCTATTGCATATGCAGGCGATATGACGTCACACGCTCAGAACTTCTCGCGGTCCTAACTTTAGTAATATTGCATGTATTGAAGTGAAATAAAAAGTAATGTAATGTACATGATATAAGCTTTAATATAAGGCATGTTTTAATGTGAAATAAGAACCTACGGTGTTCTCCATTGGCGTTGCGCCAGGGGGTGACACGGCGTGCGGCGGCGGCGGCGGCGGGGTCACAACATTCACCCTCATTGAGGCGCTGTAAGACCTGAATTCTGATTGAGTGCTGATGTCTACAGTATACGTAGTACCAGTGCCGAGTAACTTTTCCACCCTTATATGCTCAACATTAACAAATTAGCTAACTTTGTAGTAGCGCTTCTCAAACCAGGATCCACTCACGTCCGGTCTCACTTTGTAGTAGCGCTTCTCAAACCAGGATCCACTCACGTCCGGTCTCACTTTGTAGTAGCGCTTCTCAAACCAGGATCCACTCACGTCCGGTCTCACTTTGTAGTAGCGCTTCTCAAACCAGGATCCACTCACGTCCGGTCTCACACAAACTATACTTCCAGCTTGTGGCCCAGCAGCCGCCACGGAGCTGCCGAGCACTACACGAAGAGTGTTGTAGAGGGTTATGTGGCAACAACTAGGGCACAGTCCAAGGAAAAGAAGGTGTTTATATATTTATATATTATATTAACTGACAAATAGTAGAGAATAGTAGAAAAGCTGTAGGTATGTACCATCGGAGATCAAGACATGAAGTGAAGAATTTGGCAGAAAAAAGACAAAATCGAAACGTAAAAAATCTAAATTTGAAAATGAATTTAAAATGAATGATTAAACTGCCAGCAAGAAAGGTTGCCAGTCATAAAACAGGAATAAGGACGAATGCCCGTTTCAAGCTTTAGGTAAAACTCTTTTTGCGTGCCATAGCGAGCTGCATGACAAAAGGACTCGATTACTTTAAAACTACGTCCTAGTTTTTAACGAGCATAGTTGCGAGGCGGGCTGTCTCCGGCCGGGCTCGCTAAACGGCGCGGAAGTTATGTCTGAGTTAGCAGCGCCCGCGCCGACCCTCCCCCACACCGTCTTCATTGAAACGTCGCCATTAAGATCCGCGATGGAATAGTTTATGCACACTTTGTGCTAGTTCCTACAGGCTTTTCTCAATTCCATTTTTCGACAAAATTTTATCTGGAAGTACTTAGTACTTACTACTCTGACACAGCGACCTAAAGTGTGTTGGCCTCTTTCATCTGGAAGTATGAAAGTACCTATAAAATTTTTCTTCGGAATTTGGGCTATGGTTTGAAATTTTTACGTCAAAGAATATTGTTTTTGAAATTGGACGCTAGCTGGAATAATTTGCAAGACAAATCATCATTTGAAACTAAAACTATAGGTATGTAAGTTATAGTTTGTGACCCAATTTTAGAGCATGAAAAGTATTTTAACAAAAACTACGAAGGCGTAGTCACGAGAGGACAACTAGTTTCTTTGCTATTTTAATTTAAGCGGAAACTAATGCAATAACCATAAAAATGTGACACTGTTGGTAAGTTTTGGTCAGTCTATTATAATAATAATAATGCGACATCGACCTGAATTTATCTGTGGCGACGTCGTTTGTCAACAGCAACGAACAACAGTCGACTTCAACTCCGGTGACCCTTGGCTAATAAACCCGCGTCACCGGTAATTTTACCCCGTAAAAGAGAGAAAACATTTAAGAAAAATAAATAATAATAATAATCATTTATTATTTATTATGTCAATTATTATTTACGAGTAGTATCATTTTATTAACTAGTGGCTCTGTGAGCTGTAGACCTCGCGAGTCTGTATATATATCTTTTAATATTTTTTTTCTCGACAAACATCCCCAACCCCTTGAATTTTTTTTAAAGTTTATTTTATTTTGTTTTATTTTATTTTATTTCATTTTATTTTATTTTAAGAAATGTGACCTGTAGAGGAAAACAGCCTCAGCGGTAGACCTTGTAAGCTATATGTTTTTGTTTTATTGTTTTATATTCCTTTTGTGTGCAATAAAGTGTTTTTACTTACTTACTTACTTATAAGCTGGCAACCCCCATAACTCCGTCATTTTTTAAAATTTCCAAAAACTGACTCGACAAAAAAAATCGATTAATTTATCGAACCTGCTCACAAAATACGAGAATCGGTTGAGAAACGCGACCTGTAGAGTGAAACAAACAAACAAACAAACAAATCCACAAACAAACAGATGGACATACAAAAGCAAATTTGGTTAAGCTGAAACAGAAACGCTTCGCTCGCTCGGTCAATAATAAGTAGTAAATCTTTACGTATAATATTTTCAATATAATATAAAACGCATCTATTTTTTTATTTGTAAACTCTACTTTGTGTGATATCAGTAATTTAGATATTGTGGGATTATACTAAAAAACATGGAAACCCTTCTTATCTACAGTTTGTCAACCTAACCTTTTTAAATTATTTACCTAACCTTAACCGGACTGACCTAACCTTTTTAAATTATTCCAACAAGTCTGCTGGCCATGTGTGGATTTAGAAATAACTAGTCTGACTATGCCTATGCCTTGGGCTAAAATAAGAGCGCACTGTTTTCAATAAAAATAAGTTTAGCCGCTGTCACGTGCGAGGGAGTTAGGGGGAGGGACGTGTGGCGCGTGTAAGGGCTTCAACAGACGAGCAGAGAAATGCAGCAGCAGCAGCTGCAATGTGTTGGATGTACCTAAAGACGCTAGAGTCTGTCTGTACGTGCTTTTATGTAGTATTATAAGATTCAGATGATGATTGTTGTAAATGTTATACGATAGGATTTTCAATTTTCCTTCTCGTCAACAAGTAGGATTTCTCATATTCGATATTGGTCCTAATTTATTTGCAAAAATATCTACAATAATATTCCTACATTTAACCTACTTCTCAAATACAGAAAAAATACTAGCTAAGCAGCCGCTTTTGATGCACCAGCACAGCGTCTACTTGCTATTCGTCTGTGCGCGCGCCGGTTGTTAGGCATGCGTCGCGCGGCGGCAGGTGCGCCGCTGGAATGCGGTCCAATTGCCGTCGGGTGACGTCACCGTGTCGCGACCCACCGGTGGACGTGACGGATCGCGTGAGGGATATTAGCGGGACGCGTGAGTGACGCATGACGAGGCATTACTGGTGCAATAGACTGTACAACGATCTCACATTATAAGAGTAAAATCCAAAACCATACAAGTTAAGATACAAGCGCACAGTTAGTAATATTTTAAACCACTATAGTTTAGGCCAATTAGTTTGCGGGCTATAGTTGAGCTAGCTACATTTCAGATGAACAGTCTATAAATAGATGCGAAATAATTCCGTCAACGTTAATATTCTCCAATAATAAGCCTGTTCTACAAATAGCTACGGTTTCGTAGCCTCCGTAGCACTAGCTACGAGTATTGGCTACGACAGTTCATTAGCGCCCGGTAGCGGTCGCCTGCTCCAAATTAATCCGTCCCTCTCTCACCGCTCACCGCTCACACACCACTCGCTTCGTTTTATCATCTCCTGGTACTTTTACCGCAAATTAGTACCCGCAAGTGCAGAAATAGTACATTGTTATACGAGGGGTGAAAGTAACACAACCATTTACACTCTTCATACATAATCTACACAAACATACCTTTTCCTCCTTCAGTAACCATAAGCTCTTATTTACTAGTGTGTCAAACCAAATTGTACTTCTGTGCTTGTACTTACCTGACAACGTTTCATGCGATATCACTGACATCTAAAATACAGGGCTGTTCCTAGTTTAGGTGTCAGAGAAAATATATTTTGTATACTTTGTGCTAGCTATATTATAAGTAAAATTGTAAAATCATTAGTAAATAAAGAATTATTATTATTATTATTATTATAACATATTTTGCGCCGAGACAGGGTTTGGGGCATGAGCGTAGCGAGGGCCCAATAGTTCGAGGCACTAAATAAGTCTTTAACCACAGGTAAACACTGTGCTTTTCATTACGAATACAAGGAAAGTAAAAATAAAAACACAAATTAGCTAAAGAAAAAATGAGTGATTTCCATATCTGAATCAGATGAACTCATTGTAAACAAAACCCTACAATTTGAGAAAGAAATGATAATCGGATTGTTGCTTTCCCGCCTATTTTTATTTTTTGCTGTGGTCGTCTTCTTCTTCTTTCGTGTCGGCAAGAACACGGGCTAAATCTTACTTGCCCAGAAAGCGGCTACCGTGGTAGCCCTCTGGTTACAAACAAGTAAGTCCTCACGCGAGCAGGTGGTCGGGCACGCGAGACAGTTAATGAGGTGTACCATGGTTTGCAAGGGTTCTCCACATTCACAGCTGGCGTCTGCGCTACTTGAGTACCCCCACCGACACAGGTTATCTGTTCTGGGATGAGAGTGGGGTCAATGGTCACTGTGAGTCGGTTGAGTATAAGTCGCTCGAAAAGCTTGAATGTATGACACAGGAGAGAAATTGGTCTGTAGCTCTTAGGGTCAGATGGAGATTTCCCTGGTTTTAGTAAGGCCACAATTTTTGACTTCCTCTACAATTTCGGAATCTTCGTTGATGCCATGCACGCGTTAAATAAACTTAGCAGCCAGGATATAGCCACTGGTCCCAGGTGTTTCAGTTGTTCGACTGTGATATCAACTAAGCCAGCAGCTTTGCCGTTTTTGCGTGCTTTTATGCTAGTGATGATATTAGTGAGTGTGAAAGGCATGCTGATGTTGTTGCATGTCTGTTTCGTATGTTGAGCTGATTTTGGTGTTTTGAGGAGTCTTCCAGTAGGCTTTCCATTAAGTATAAGCTGGTGGGCTACTTGATTGGCTGTGGTTTGGCCCGGCAGTGATGGAGGGGGCGAGTTATTTGTCAGTTTTTGTATTGTAGACCACGCTTTCTTGCTATTGTGCGTCATATCAATAGTCGTGACGGTATTCATCCACTTTTTCTGCCTGCTGTCGCCTACCAGATTAAGAAGCTCTTCTCCGATCGAGATGGTCTGTTCAGAGAAGGGGTCTTCTGCAAAGAGTGCCTCATATTGTGTAAGTAGGGTAGAGGCTTCTGTTGTCAAGCCTGGGACGTATGAAGTGCGACAGCCTCTGGGTATGGTACGGCGGGATACTGACCAGATGACCTTTACAAATCCATCGTAGTTTTGAGGTTCAGGCGGTAGATCGAGAAGCTGTTGGTCCACTTTTTCAGAGAAACTGGTCCAGTCGGCTTTGGCAAAGTTGAACCTTCTTCTGAATGGGACCTGTAAAGGTCTTACGGTAGCCACCACCTGAATCACTACAGGCCGATGCTGTGTTCTGGGTATTGGAGAGCACAGTTGTTTGGTACATTGTGGTCTTATATTCGCGCTGCAGAAAGCAAGGTCCGGGTTATAGCCGCGACGCCAACGGGGACTGTAGAATGATGCAGGGAGTTTGGCACTGTGGATGAGTTCCAGACCGTGCGAATCTGACCATCGCTCTACAGCTTCTCCGTTTGAGTCACTGGCTGCATAGCCCCAGGTAATACTGTGACTATTAAAGTCGCCAAGTACTAGTTTAGTGGGGTGATTATCAAAGTTCTTGGTTTTGATGAATCTAAAGTCGTCACCCCCCATAAACCCCCGAAGTTTATAGACAGAGGTCACTGTACAGTTTCCGAGGTCAATGGTGATAAATTCAATCGAACCCTCTGATATACAGTCAGCCGAAAGAACTGTGGTGGATGGTTTTGCAAAGACTGTGCTGCCATACTTTTTGTTGTCGATTTCAGCGATAAGGACCATGCATGCTATTTGTGGTGTTTGTTGTTCAGAACCACGGCGTGTTTCTTGGACACACAAAATGTCGCATGAGTGCCTCTGACAAAGTCTGTGTAGTAAAATAGACTTGTCATCTGAAAAGCCTTCGATATTAATCGTGATGACAGTCAGGGCTGGCTCTGAAAATAGCCTTTTAGTTGGTCCTGAAAAGGACCGTTTTGGGGGCCCTTGATAGGGCGATTTAAGTCGCATGGATCGCCCATTTGCCGTGGTAAAAAGATTTGCCAGCCTAGACACTCCGTTATGGTGTCTAGCTGTTTCCAGGGTGCGCCGCGGGGAGGCTCTTTTTATGCACCCCACTACTGTGGTCGTGCCGGCCAGCTTTATAACCATTGTTTTTAATTTCCATCATTGAAAAATGTTTAGTGCCAGCTTGTAGAGCGTTTTGGGTTGTGGGTTGGCTCGTAAGTGAGAACGGCGAATCTTCAGTTTGAATAGTTTATTAGACTTCGTTATCAGTGGTTGTATTGTTACAAACAATGAGACAATTGTAATTATAAAATAAAAGTCGTACGCGCACAAAACAGAGAAAACATGGACACACGCAAGTAGATAACCATAGAGTGAATTATCAATGAATGACAGCGCGGATCATTCGCGCAGGCGCGCTGGGAGTTTACAATGGCGGCGCGGCCGCAGGCCAATCACAGCGTCCGGATCGGGCGCGTTCCGAAGATCGCACTGATAGGACAGATCGGTGCGTTCCGAAGTGTTTCGTCGCGTTATAGGCTCCCCCTCCAAGTTGGTAACACGTCTCGAGTCCAACTTGATACTTGACTGTTTACCACGCGGCCTACCCCTACCTTTCTTTGGAATAACAGGTGTGATCTCCTGACTATCAGAGGTTTGAGTAAAAGAGGTCAAGTCCGTGTTGTGGTATATACCTATTATAGTATCATTAGTCAAATCCGAGAGTATGAAAGTCGTGGGAGTAACAATTCGCTTAATGCGGTAAGGACCATCTCGTTTTGGCATGAATTTGCGGGTAGTTCCTTTAGAGACATTGCTCAGTACGTGGGTCTTGACCAAGACCAAATCATTCTCACTATAAGAAGGTACAGGACGGCGTGCAGTATCACCCATCTCCTTACGCTGATCTTGTTTTTTCTCAACACGATCTCGAATATCCTGTAAAGTCCGTACGAAGGAACGCAAATATGGAGTGGCCGTAGGAACAAAATTATCTTTGTCCAAGATTGCACGTAAATCATGGTGCATCTCAAAAGGTGTGCGAAGTTCACGAGCGAACATTAAGTACGCTGGGGTCTTTCCAGTAGTGGAACAGACGGCGCTATTCATAGCAAAACGAACATGGGCAAGATATTTAGGCCAGTTTCTATGTTCTGCTTTTACTAACTAAGACAGCTGTACCTTGAGATCCCGGTTTTTTCGTTCGGCGGGATTCGCCTCGGGGTGGTATACTGGGATGAGCTCCTGCTTCACTCCTAAAATATACATAGACAGCTGCATCACTGAAGATATGAATTGAGTGCCGTTATCGGACACGACTCTTCGTGGCAATCCATATCTAAGGAAATACTCTTCGATCAGAGTTTTCGCACAGTTTTCTGCGGTAGTCTCGACGAGCGAAAAAAGCTCTACCCACCTGGTTGCTACATCCTCAATAAGAAGTATCCACCGTTGTCCCTGCTCTCCTTCGGGAAGAGGACCAAAGAGATCCACTGCTGGGACTTCAGCTCTTTGCTGGAGGACCGGTGTCTGGAGGAGACCAGCTAGTTTTTGATTCGCGGCTTTATATCGGAGGCAGTCTACGCAGTTTTTAAGATACTCTGTAACGTAACGACGCATTCCGGTGAAAAAGAACTGTTCACGGATGCGTTGCAGAGTCCGCTCTATACCCTGGTGACTAGCAGTTGGGGAATCGTGGTAAGACTTTAAAATTTCTTCCCTTTTAGAAATTGGTACTACCATCTGCGCTTCTTCGGAATCGTTATCTGGGTCATAACGATATAATACGCCTTGCTGCAGTATGTATCCACGTTATCCAGCCACCGAGTAAGAGGAGATAAGTTCATCTAAACTTCTAAGTCGTTGACAATTTTAGCCACTTCTGGATCTTCAAGCTGCTCAGCTCGAAGCTGGCTTGGTTGAGCTTGAGGTAAGTCGACAGTTACAGCACACACCTCGCAATCGCTGCTGCCATCGCAGGTGGGTCGACTTAAGGTGTCAGCTAAGGTATTTATTTTACCTGGAGAGTACTCAATTCGAAGATCGAACGCCTGGAGTTTCAGGGCCCATCTGATGAGACGGCCACTTGGTGACTTGAGTGTGAGCAACCACTTGAGTGGTTGGTGGTCACTTTTGACAATGCATAGATGGCCTTCAATGTATCCCCTGAACTTTTCTACCGCCCAGACAACTGCGAGCGCTTCTCGCTCGGTGGTTGAGTAATTCTTCTCAGCTGCCGTCAGAAGTCTGCTAGAGTATTCGATCGGTTTTTCATTATTGGTGTTACCTTGTAACAGCGCAGCCCCTATAGCATAGTTGCTGGCGTCGGTGCGCAGCAAGAAGGGCTGGGAGTAGTCGGCCTGAATCAAAATAGGAGCACTAGTAAGCTTACTCTTTAGCAGGTCAAAGGCGCGTTGCTGTGCTTCACCCCATGTCCACGCTTCATTTTTGCGGGTAAGTTTTGACAGAGGCTCTGCAATGCGCGAAAAATCAGGAATAAATTTCCTGAACCAAGAACAGGTTTGTAAAAATGACTTCAGGTGTTTAAGATTGTGTGGTGGTTTCATTTTCAGCACGGCGTCAACTTTGGTACTATCCGGCTTGATCTCTTGAGGAGTGATCACGTGGCCTAGGTAAGTAACTTCCTGGCGAGCGCGGTTCGCGTGGAGTCCAAAGTGACGCAATCTGTCAAACACCTTGTTGAGGTCCTGGAGGTGCTCCTGAAAGCTCCCCTGTGTAATTACCAAAATGTTATCCAAGTACGCAAGCAAAGCGGTCGATCAGTCGCTGGAAGGTAGATGGCGCGTTTTTCAAACCGAACGGCATACGCTTGAATCTATACGTACCAAAAGGACTTATAAAAGCGGTTTTGTCTCTGTCCTTCTCGGCGACATTGACTTGCCAATATCCGGCGCGCAGGTCAATGGTGGACATATGACAATCCCGTTTGGTCATCTGCAATAAATCGTCGATTAAGGGAATTGGATAACTATCGGTCTTAGTAATTGCATTTAGGCGTCGGTAGTCAACGCAAAATCTAAAAGATCCGTCCTTCTTAGGGACAAGAAGAGCAGGCGCAGACCAGGCAGACTCACACTCTTCTATCACGTCGGCTGCTAACATTTTGTCCAACTCTGCCTTCATAATCTCCTTTTTAGCTGGAGTGAGCCTATACGGCGGAACGGCAGTGGGAGTGTGGTCGCCGGTGTCGATGTGATGCTCTGCGTACGGAGTTGGTCCTCTCCCTGGTTCAAACAAGTCTTCGTTGTCTTTCAGGAAGTCGGACAACAGCAATCTCTCCTCTGGATGCAGCATAACTCCTTCCTCGTCACGTAGGAAATCTGCAGAGGATATGGACACTCAAGGCCTGGTAAGTTCATAGTAATAGTAATAGTAATAGTTTATTTGCTAGAGAATACATGTTATTTTACAAAGGTCTTATCGTAACAATTACAGAATCAATGTATTCTGCCGACAACACTCAGCATGCAAAAATCTTAAGATTAGCACGGTTTAACATAAAGAAAAACGTACTAATTAAAAAAGAAATGTCATAATTATCATGCAAGTAAATTATAATAAATAGTAAATAGTAAGATAGTCAATGTCACATTTTCTTTATACACTAAAATTCCATAAATTCCTTAACACTATAAAATTTGCTATTATTCAGCCATTGCATAAGTTTTTTCTTAAACAGAGTCAGATGCAGGGACTTAATACTTTTTGGAATCTTATTGAATACTTTTATACACATTGTTATACAACTTCTATTATACAGTGTCGATCTTGGACCGTTAGTATCCACAAGTCTATCTGGATCTCTAAGATTACGACTATTTACGCTACTGGCCTTCGTAAAAAATTCCTCATGTCTCCTCACAAACACACACACTTCGTAAATATACAACGATGGCAATGATAGCAGACCCAACTTACTAAAGTAAGGCTTACAAGAATCGCGGGGAGATATATTGCAAATTGCTCTTATGCATTTTTTTTGGGCAATGAATGCTCTGCCGACATCCACACTGTTTCCCCATATGACCAAACCATATCGAAGAATAGACTCAATATATGCATGATACGCAGTAATAGCTGTGCTCTTATTGGTGACATTTCTGAGTCGTTTAAGGGCATACACGAATTGATTAATCCTTTTACAAACCGAATCAATGTGAGACTTCCATTTTAATTGCTCGTCTAATATGATTCCTAAAAATTTTGTGGACGTTACTTTTTCAATAACTATATTATCTACAGAAATATTTAGATTCAAGTCATTATTTTTAAAATTATTAAACTGAATGTAATTTGTCTTTAATAAATTGATTTTTAAATTATTATTATTAAGCCAACTAATTATGGAGTTTATCGTGTTCCTTATGTCAATTTCGTGTTCACTCCAAGTGCCAGATTTCATGTCAGTAGTTACTATAACAGAAATGTCATCAGCGAATAAAGTGCATTTATGCTTTATGATCTCAGGAATGTCATTAATATAAAGCAGAAACAACAGCGGTCCGAGAACACTACCCTGTGGTACTCCACATTTATTAGTTTTTAGATCAGATTGATACAGTGGCATTTCTTTGTTTCCGTTGAGTGAAGTCAACACCACACGTTGATTGCGATTTTTTAATGGGTAAGTTACCTCATTGCCAGAGAAAAACCAAATAAAAGCAGCGAAGTCAAGCACCATACCCGCTGTGGTAATAAAATCCATACCGAGAATGGTATCATTGGATTTGGTCTCTGGAAAAATAATGAACTCCAAACAAAACAATTTATCTTTTATTTTGACATGCAGGTTAGTAATGAAAACATCACGGATTTACACGGAGCCGTCGGCGAGTCGGATGCGTTTAGTAGTTTCTTGGCAGGGATGATTATGTTTGAGCAACACCTGATAAAAAGAAGCACCAGCGATACACCCTTTAGCACCAGTATCAAGTAGTGCGGTACCCCGTACACCTAAAATTTCCACTCCTAAAATAGGTCTCCGTTGAGGCTGACAAGTGTCTGACACTTGCGAGTGAGTATCCGAGTTGATAGACGACAAAGAAATGTTCGTACATGTGGTCGCCTCATTTAAAAAAAATTTCGTATCAACTTTGGAAAATAAATTTACCGCAATCATCCTGCATGGTCACCCTATTAGGTGGAAAAGATTTATTTTTAAAATTATTAAAATTATGGGATTGTCCTGCAAAATCATTTGTCATGGTCACCCTTACATCCGTGTCAAGAATTCGCGGATGTCCCGAAAAAATCGTGGTCACCCTACTTTTATCAGTAGAGGCAGAGAGTGAGAATGATTCAGTGTTGGTCAAACCGCACCTACTTTCAGAAAAATCACCAAGCATGTTAGTGAGCGGGGAAGCCGGGGGAGGCACATCGTGTGACATGCTCTCAAACATATTAGTATCACGACTTAAATTAAAATCACACCCGTTATCACAAAGAAAGTATTGTGGCAAACATGTAATAAAATCAATAGGCACAAACTCTGCATGATTAATTTTAGCATAAAATAACTCGGGTAAAGCAGATTTAAAATGTGTAGGCAGAAAACTATGAGAATGTTCCCGTGAACTTTGTTTACTTTTATTTAACAAAGGTTTATGGCTCAATGAATTAAAGTTGGAGCCGGGCAGTGATAACATGCTTGAGGGGGAACCTTTATGTGACACACTGTTATGAGATGAAGTTGAACTCACCTGAGACACATCCTTATCAAAAGATGGTTTGATAACAGTAGCGGAATACCTTGTACCATAAGTTCCCATCAGTGCGCCCTTCGGACGGTCGTAGTCACACGCGGAGAAGTCCGAATTGCATTTAGCGCACTGTGATCGAGTGACACCTCTCTCGTTGCACCCGTAGCACGACGGCACTGGGTCGATGGCGTTGTTATCCATGTCCTGATTGCTTTTAGTAGTTAATCTGCGACAATAATCACGTGAATGTCCGTAATTCTTGCAATATGAACAGAATCGCGATCTAGAATTACGCGACGGCGTAGTCGAGTCAGACGGTGCCGGCGGCGACGGCGTCGGTGCAGCGTAGGAGCGTCGTGGAGCCGTGGCAGCATAGTTAGGTGCTTCGTAGTTCCTACTACGTGTCATTGAACCCATCGCTCTCTGGGTCATCGGCTGAGGAGCGGCGGTTTGCATCGGCGCTGTAGTCGCGCGACGCGGCAGGTGCAAGGGCGCGGCTGCTGTCGCCGGGGCCGCGCGGCCGGGACGGCTCGCGACGGCTGTCTGCACCTTGGGTACCTCTTCCATCTCCTCCTCGACGTTACGTGCGCGCTGCAGCAGTTGCTTGAACGACGCGACGTCATCACGACGAATTCGTTTGCGGATCTTTCTGTCGAGTAATCCGTATACCATGTCCAACTGGGCACTGTCTGAGACATCTCCTTTTGGCAGCTTTGCCAGCAGGGCTCTCGTTTTAGCTACGAACACGTCTGTGCTTTCATTCACTTGTTCCATTGAGAATAATTCTTTATAAATTTTATGTGGCGGTCTGAGGTCGCCGAAGGCACTACGTAGGCGCTCAATGGCTTCGCTCCATGTATCAACCTCGGCCTTGGCGCTCTGCCACCAGATGGCCGCACTCTCCGTTAACAGCATCGACAGGCCGCGCATGGCGTTTTCTTCTGACATGTTACTGCAGTCTTTATAAGCTTCTACAGCATATATGAAGCTGTCGATTTCGCTGGGCTCTCCGCTAAAACGGGCCTTACACGAGGCGAAATTACCCGACGGTACAGGTTGAGCGGGCGGAGGCGACGATTGTTGCGTGGTGCGGTCGAGGACGGTATGCAAAAGCCTGTCGAAGGTCTGCTCCTGATGGCGTTGCCACGACGTCATCATGGCGGCCATGTCCCCGAACGAAATGTTTCCTGAGGCAGTCGGCGGCGGCGAGGAACTCTCCTCAGCTGCCGGGTCGAAATATTCACATTGTCGACGAGACTGACGACGTGTGCGCGTCATTTTGGGCGATTTTATTCACTGGTAGAGTTCGATTCACAAGAAAGTTCACAACAGAGCCACGAGTTGGGTAGCCATTTTAGTGCCAGCTTGTAGAGCGTTGTGGGTTGGCTCGTAAGTGAGAACGGCGAATCTGAAGATTCGTTTGAATAGTTTATTAGACTTCGTTATCAGTGGTTGTATAGTTACAAACAATGAGACAATTGTAATTATAAAATAAAAGTCGTACACGCACAAAACAGAGAAAACATGGACACACGCAA
Source organism: Carpatolechia fugitivella (assembly GCA_951230895.1). Taxonomy (NCBI): domain Eukaryota; kingdom Metazoa; phylum Arthropoda; class Insecta; order Lepidoptera; family Gelechiidae; genus Carpatolechia; species Carpatolechia fugitivella. Next base: position 15,334,305 of record OX579664.1, read on the forward strand.
GTAGATAACCATAGGGTGATTTATCAATGAATGACAGCGCGGATCATTCGCGCAGGCGCGCTGGGAGTTTACAATGGCGGCGCGGCCGCAGGCCAATCACAGCGTCCGGATCGGGCGCGTTCCGAAGGTCGCACTGATAGGACAGATCGGTGCGTTCCGAAGTGTTTCGTCGCGTTATATATGTTAATTATTTTGCCCAAATATATTTTATTTTAAAGAAATAGTTGAAAGTTAATTATAATAAAGTAATTTAATGATATATATTTTTTAATTAATACTTAGTTTTATGTTATTTTAATTTTGCATTGCGCTGTAATTGAGTGGCTGTATAGAAAGATGGAACATAATTCAATATAAATGTGAAATTGGAACCAGTTTTTTTTTTTAATAACTTAAGAGCTGTCAGTTGAAAGTGATTCTCCGGGCTGAAAAGTATTACCTACAATCCGCTCCTCAGGCAACTTCCAAACTACTTTCAGAGTATGAGTAATGAAAAAATGGTTTAACCGGTCAATCCAATTAGGTTAACCGATTTCGATAGTAACATCATTGCATTGGCTTTAAAGACTAAGGGTACTTTCATTCACTATCGTCGGTAGTATTCAACTTTTGAAAGTAAATATAAAATGTAGTGTTTGTTTATTAAGTTTTCTTTGTATTTCAAGATTTTTATGACTTGCATGGAACTTCGTCAGGGGCAAATGCCAGTAGTTAAAGCTTAACTCAATTTCTTAGTTATCACGATAACACAAACTTCACTCCCTAGCGCACTAATGCACTACATTAAATGTTACGTTACGAACCACGTACTAATTTATAAAGCAAATCGACCGAGTTTATATCTGCAGCAGTTTATCTGTCTGCCATTGTTTCGTTTGCGAGCGCAGGCGCTGGGAGCCATACAGCATAGTTTGCAGGAGGTACTAGGCGGTCATGAATACAGGCGAATAGCCTAGTAGAACCCCTAATTCTAGCAAATATAGCTAAACTTAAAATATAGCTAATATTAAAGTTATGAAAAAAAAAAACAGAATTTAGAGGGACATCATAACGAATAGACAAACTTCTTTCGTCCCTGGTATTATTAGCTAGTTTTGACTTCAATAAATGATTCTGTAGAATCTCAATATGAAAAAAAAAAGAAAAAAAAAATATCTTTATTTTTGGCAAATTAAGTGATTCAGTTAGGGTCGGGTTAGGTAGATTAGAAATAATTACGCCACTGGTTATAAAAATATTATACGATTAATCGATTCTTCATTATTTTGCTTAGAAAATGAAAATTATCTGTATTGTGTTAATTTTGCATCATCAGTGTCTGCTAGAATTGCAGGCGCTGCTACTTATTCTGTAGTAAAGCGAGAAGTTGTGAATAAACAGCGATGCACTGCGGCGTGATACCGGGTCATAACTCACTGCACTAGTGACGAACAATAGCGGGTGTTAGTCGCACGCACCCACAACATGGAGGAACGCGAGGAAAATACAGAGTCTTGTTTTTCGGCAAACGGATGATATCATGAAATTGTCAAGTTGTCAGCAAGACAAGCCTTGTATTGATATTTTTAACTGAGAACACTATCCAAATTATTAATTTATTAAGTCTTTTTGAGGTCTTTCTTCAGCCTTATTTTGTTCTGTATAATTTATTTTACGGTACCTACGAGTACATTAAATATTATAACTATAATAGGCTTAATTAAAGATACTAACGTTACTTATTCATGATGCTAGGTAGGTATTTATTTACAATTTGCTCCACTATCGCAGTTTGTATACTTTTTGCTTCGGAGAATATTGTTCTATTCTAGCGAACGAGCATGTACCTACCTTAATTACGTTCCAACTACCACTCGCGCGCGCCTCGCGGCAGTGGCCCGCGTCGGGCGCCAATTACCAACAAACAGGTGTGTGTTTTGTTTAGTATTATACCCGTATTGTCCCGTATGTAAGGTTTTTATTTCCAATTATAATATCGTGCGTGTAGATTAGTTTAATAAAAGAAAGGCTTTACAAAAACGACCGAGTTTTGCGCTCGATGTAACTTAAGATTTAATAAATCTTTAACATATCTTTGGATGTGTTATATTCTACTATTAGTACGTGCGCCCGCCTAAGACCGGTATCATAAAAAAATAAAATTTCGCACTTTAGGCGGTCTTAAAAGTTTCCTCGGTAACTTTTTTGCGTCTTAACAATATACACGATATGTCAGTCCATCGAGGACAACACGTTAATAGCAAAATCGTTCACCAGACTTAATGATAATTAACGAGCATTTTTGGCGATTTTCACTCCTCCATAAAGACTGCTGCGACGGACTGCGCCCTCTAATCTAAGACTCAGCGTTTTGAGATCACGAGAGCGTGTTCTTTCCAAATATCATGAAAAAAACCACAAGAAATTTTGATGATATCGGTCTTAGACGGGGGACGTACTATATAGTAGAATATAACACATCCAAAAATATGTTAATGTTTTCATCAAATGAATTAAGCGTGGAAGCAATAAAATATACAAACTGTTATTTTCTTAATAATTCTATTGATGGTGCTTAGATTTTAGGTTTTCATAGCCTTCGTCATTGAAATCCATTTATTGCGTACCTTCTGTTGTGCAATTGTAACAATGTTATTGGCTGCTATTCAAAATACTACAAACCATTTAGAACCTCCATTTATCCTTTAGCGCTAGGGCAGGCCCGTCAGCATTAACTTATTCTTCAATTAGAAAAGCAATTTGAACAGAATTCGGCTAATAACTATTCAAAACTATAATAAAAGGGTTGTAAGTAGTCCACTGTTTAAATTGAAAGCCATATTCACCCGTAAGTAAGTACTGTAAGGATCAGCCTCCTTTGTTGTTACTGGCTATTGGGCGGATTTCATATTTCATTCTAAAAATGTTGAATTTTTGAATTGCGAATAGTTTTTTTTTGTTTGGAACTCTTTCGTCCTTCAGATTACACGCGTTTTATGAATTTCATTAAATAAATTCAATATCTAGAATCTTCACGCGTATAATTTGTAAGTAGAAGTTAGAGCCTTCCAGCTACGCCTTGGGAGGTACAGGTAACTTTAGTAGGTACAGTGGGCTGTACCTACTAAAGTTCATCGTTTTTTATATTTAAATGTCGATCGGCACGTAATAGAGACATAACTACTTACCGCCTGACTTGATAATAGTAGATTTTACAACAAGTGCACAAAACGAACCCGCCACAAAACGCAGCCCGAGCCGAAGGTGAGGGCTGATAGTAATGTCGTGGATAAAATGGTTTTGTGGACGAGTTACGAGGGCTGATTGATAAGTTTCCGAAACGACAAAGAAAAACTTTAAAAATCTATTTAAAATAAATTTATTTCTCAACGTAGTTTCCTTCTACCTCGATGCATTTAGTCCAGCGCTTCTCCAATGCCGTTACACCAGTTTGATAAAATGTTTTCTCCAACCCCTCAAAATACTCGTCCACGGCAACAATGACTTCTTCATTTGATGAAAATCTCTGGCCACCTAACCATTTCTTCAGGTTTGGGAATAAGTGGAAGTCACACGGGGCCAGATCCGGGGAATAGGGTGGATGCGGTAGCAATTCGAACCGCAATTCATGGAGTTTGGCGACTGCAACCATTGACGTGTGTGCAGGTGCGTTGTCATGGTGGAACAAAACATTTTTCTTGGCCAAATGTGGTCGTTTTTTCTGGATTTCTTCACTTAATTTTTGCAGCAAGCTTGCGTAGTACTCTCCATTTATTGTTTTTCCTTTTTGCAGATAATCCACTAAAATAATCCTTCGAGCATCCCAAAAAACAGTCGCCATCACTTTTCCGGCCGACAAAACCGTTTTTGCTTTCTTCGGCGCAGGTCTTCCGCTCTCAGTCCACTGCTTAGATTGTTCTTTTGTCTCGGGAGTATAATGATGTATCCAGGTTTCATCGACTGTTACATAACGCCGCGAAAACTCGTTAGGATCTTGGTTAAACAGCGCCAAACACTCCGATGAATCGTCCACTCGACGTTGCTTTTGGTCAACAGTGAGCAAACGCGGCACCCATCGCGCGCAAAGCTTTTTCATTCCCAAATGTTGGTGCAAAATATTAAAAACGCGTTCAAATGAAATGCTCACCATCTCTGCTATCTCTCGCAACTTCAAGCGCCGATTATTCAATACAATTTTGTGAATTTTTTTGATCATGTCCGGATTCGTGACTTCATTTGGACGGCCAGACCTGTGGGCGTCTTCGCAGCTCTGTCTTCCACGTTTAAAATCAGTTACCCAGGTGTGAATTGTATTCAATGCAGGAGCAGAATTACCTAAAACACTGTCTAGCTTGGTTTTAATCTGGGTTGCTGTTTTCTGTTTTAAAACGTAAAACTTTATCACCGCACGAATTTCGTTTCTTTTGTTAAGAAAATTTACGACAGAGAAAGTTCTACGTCCTATCAAACAAATTCCACCAGTTCGATTAAATTCAAATTTGGCATTCTATTTTCAAAAAGATGCCAAAATATAATGTTTTTTTTTTTTTTGCGTATCATTTTTTTAAGTTCGTCGTTTCGGCCAGTTATCAATCAGCCCAGGTATAAACTCTGCTTTTCACTTCGATTGCGAGGAAATAAAAAAGTAAGCAAATTGAAGAAATTAAAAAACGCACGAAAAAACAAGAGCTGTTTCCCGCCGCTTTATTTTTTAAAATCTTACGACATTGATATTAGGCTTGGGCTGCAGACCTACACAGCCTACTATTAAATTAATTTTGTAATAATAATTTTCTTAAATTAATTAAATAACCTACCGTACTTGAATTTCAATTTTAATATCTTTTGTCTTAAAAAAACACATTAGGCAAATAAATTAAAGTAATAATTATAAAATAACAAATTCTATCTATGAACTTCTTATTGTGTTTGGCTGTATGGCTCATTTTCTTTGCCTTAATATAGATACATTTATGAGTAGATACGTTAATGCACTTGTGCACAAAATTCGATTTATCCTGCACAAATAAGCACTTTCAGAGCGTGAGAAGTGAAAAAACTATTGTCGTCCCTCTCGTTAAGAACTCCACTGGTGATATAGCCGATAAGTCTAACTATAAGCCCATATCGCTAGCTACTGTAATCGCGAAGGTACTAGATAGAATTTTAGATGTACATCTAAGTAGTCGTATAGTACTCAGTGATTCCAAGTTTGGATTTCGAAAAGGAATATCTACTGCAAGTGCGATTTTATTATTGAAGTACACTGTTAATTGTTATACCCAGAAGAATACCCCTGTATATGCAAGTTTTTTGGACTTCTCTAAGGCCTTTGACCTAGTCACATGTCATTGGTTTGTTCTCTTTTTGGTATATTAGCCAATGTGGTTAAATGGGCGCGAGCGATAAGCGTCTCGGTTTCAGCTTTGGCAAAAATGCTTTCGTATGTGTCCGGTTGTCCAGCGGATGGCCGGCGAATGTCCGGTAGATTTCCGGCTGTTCTCCTCTACAGGTCGCTTTTCTCAACCGATTCTCGTGAAATTTTGTGAGCTGATTGGAATTATCCATTATTTAATAATAATATGGGTTTACTTTCTTCGGTTCAGGGTTGTGAAATATTTCAAAATGGTGGAGATGTTGAAATCGTAAAACATACTTAGTCATTTCGATAAATTTTCAAGCGGGCGAGATCTACAGCTCGCAGAGTCACTAGTTCTTAATTGACTAAGTAACTAGGACTGCTTCTTAGGGTAACCTTAAACTATAAATTCACGAAAAAAAAGTTTTTTTTAACACGTTTTTACTAACTCGCTTTCTTGTCTGTCTGTTTGTTTGTTTATTTATTTGTGGGTTTGTTTGTTCGGTCCGAATCTTGCAACTCATTTTTGGAGCAGAGGCTGTCATTCGATTGTGCTGAAATTTAGTACACTTATGTAACCTCGATGACAATGCAATATTATGATATCATGAAGCTGGTCTGATGATGGAGCCGGAAGGTGGCCATAGGAACTCCTAAAATACACACTACAACCTTGACGTGTTTGAGCTCGCTGGATTTGTCTTGACAAGATCTTTAGTCTAAGTAATGTCCAGGGTCTCATGATGGAGTCGGAAGGTGGCCACAGGAATTCCTCAAATACTCAACATAACCTAGTCGTGTTTAGGCTCGTTAGATTTGTCTTGACAAGATTTTTACTCACACGTGATGTCCAGGGTCTCATAATGGAGCCGGAAGGTAATCTCAACGTAACAACATAATCTCGTCATGCTTGGGCTTTTTAATCTTAGCAATTTAGTTCTACGTGATGTTCAGGGTATCTTGCAAAATTTAAATAGGCTGGACTAAACAGCACAAAATAATTATGAAGTAAAAAATATATTTTAACAAACACGTTTTAACGCACTAAAACGTATAAAATATTTTTTATTGAGATTTTTATTGGTGTAGTACCTACTCTTGTAGGACTTAAAACGAAAAACGTAGGGGACATGGAGTAGATTTTGAAGCATAAATACGTCCATAACAGTGTTTCTCAAAAATCTATAGATTAGAATTTAGCCCCTTTATAAAAAAATCATCTTTTAGGCGAGCGTGGTCTCACTTTATTATCAATTTCCATCAGCTAGAATAATGGTCAAATAAAATAATTATAAATAAAAATAATGGTCGACCGCAAGTCTTTCCAATGAAAAAAAAAACACAACAATTGAATTACACTGCAAATAATATACTAATAAAGTTTTCAAGACATAACACATAACAACCTCTGGCTAGTGCCAAAGAAAAAAAAGAAGAAAAAGACAAAGAATTAGAAGACATTTATTCATTGTCATTACATTAACATATATGTTATGTATCAATAAGTAGTACAGACAGACATGAAAATAAGTAAGACAAGGAAAAGCTTACAGCGTCAGCTATGCTGTTTTTCAGCCATCACCTCGTTGTCTACTTCTTGGTATCTATTCCATGCACCCCACGTTTTTCGTTTTAAGTCCTACAAGTGTACTACACCAATAAAAATCTCAATAAAAATTATTTTATACTTCTTAGTGCGTTAAAACATGTTTGTTAAAAAATATTTTTGACTTTATAATTATTTAATTTATTATTATTTAGATGTAAACTTAGGAACAGTATCCAGCACCGTCGTTTGCCGAGGATATCCGCGGCGCGGCGCAACGACGCGTTAGACCGTATATTTGCGTTGCATTACGGGGCCGCGAGCGTGTGCGGGTGGATACATGTCTGTATTTGCTCCCTCGCCCTCCACTTCCGCTCCCTCACACCCCCCGCGACTACCACGAGCGAGGCTCGCTCGAACCAGCGGACATCCAGCTGCAACATGCATTGTTAAATGTTTAAACGCACGGCTGAATAAGTTACAAGAACTTTTTGCGAAAATGGGCAGAGAGTGGAGTAAGATATATACAGTCGTGTATATTCGTAAATGAATTCATCAAGCAGGCGGCGGTGGCGGGTCAAAATTTAAAAGCATGATTGCACTGCTAACCAGAAATAATATCGTAATTTGTTCTCTTTTACAACAACTGTAACTCAAAATTGTCTTTAGTATAAAATAAATAAGGAAGCGCGGAAGTTTTAATAGCAACTGGGAAATATCGTTTCGTTGGAGCCGGCGGCGGCGGCGCGTGGCAAAACGCCCAAGTTATTACGACTGAAATCGCGAGATAAAAATGGGTCGCTGTTAGAGATGTGCCGTGGGGAATGTTCCCATTCCCAGTATTTTCCCTATGGGAATATTCCCGGTAAGTTACCAAAAGTTTCCAATGTTCCCGGGAATATTCCCCTACACATGAAACTTTTAATATATTGAATTCTTTCTTTACCTAGTGTTTTAATTTAGTTTGGTTGGTTGGTTGACTGGTTTGGTTAGTATGATTTAATTTGCAAAATTGATTATTTTTGATAAAGACAATTTTATTTTATTTAAGTGAGAGATTTCACTCACGGTCATCTGATCCAAAACTAGGCAAGGCCTGTACGACGAGTATGGGTGTCAAAGATAGACAAATATTCAATACCCAGACACAGAAATGACCCTTGATGTCTGCCTTTTTTTCTTTTCGCGCCTTAGCTTGTTACTATAGAAAACTGTAATTTTATTACAGATAGGTACTATAGGTATTAGTCGTTTTGTTAGTTACATACAGCCAAGTAGATGTTTGCCTGTTCATTGCTGACTGTAAGATGTGGATCAACTGTCTCGCTTCCTCTTTAAAAAACACTTTATTTGCGAATCTCTTTATTTGAGTGGCAACAAGGTCATCAAACAATGAAAGCGTCCTTTTTTAGTTACCTGTTATTTAATTTGTAACTTGGTGCACGTATTTAAACATACAAACCTCGTTGTTAAAAATAAATCTGAATCTTTGTGGTCGGATTTTAAAAGTTGCTTTGCTTTATACCTATAACTTATGAAAAACATGTTGATCGTTCTGTGATTTGTTAATTATTTTAGTATAATTTAAACTGTACTGAAATTTTATTGATATTTAAAAACAAATCTGGATCTTTGTGGTCGGATTTTAAAAAAGTTGCTTTGTTTTATACATATAACTTATGAAAAACATGTTGATCGTTCTGTGATTTGTTAATTATTTTAGTATACTTAAAATTGTTAATACTAAAATTTTATTGATGTTTAATTGTTGATTATATTGATAACGCATATTTGTACACACATGAATAAAAACTATCAAAATTTAACGTCTGTGTTTCTTTTTCTCTTATTAAAATACAGTTAAAACTTTCAGAATCTGCCCGGGAATATTCCCGGAAACATTGGGAATATTCCTAAAAACACTGGGAATATTCCTCGGAATATTCCCATTTTTTTGGGAGTTTTGGGAATATTCCCAGGCGTGTGGGAAATTTCCGGTGATTGTTCCCGGTAACATTGGGAATATACGAAATCTCTTAGGTTAGTAAGTATTCAAATATTACTTGTGATTTGTCTCCTAAAACTTAATATTGTGACATATAAATATATAAAAAAAATAGAAGATTTTGACAACTTTCCCATTGTTTAAGTTCTCAAGGGAATATTCCCCGGAATATTCCCACACAAAAGTAATTTACCGGGAACGGCACATCATTAGTCGCTGTACGCCTACTACTACTGCGCGCGAACATTTCTTCAGTATAAGATCTTTTGTTTAAATTTTTAGTATGTCTCTCTCTGCCCAAACACGAACGTGCCCTAGATCGAACCTCCTTTCAGGGATCACACCTTCGATTAAAGAAAGGAAGGATCACACTCCACACTCGGCCGTTGACCCCAGCTCATCGGTTTACTACCAAACTTGCACTCCTCTTAATACCAGCTGTTGACCCTACTTAACTGGCTCGCGCGGGTACACGATGAAAATGAGCTCTTCCCTCCCTTAATGCTCAAAGCACAATTCTCGCGGAGGCTAAGCGAGGTCTGCAGTTTTATTGTCTTAATGTGTTCTTTTATTAAGGTTATCCGGGGAAACGGAGCTTGAAATTGTAGGAATTCACTTAAGCACCCTCACAGCATGGCATTAACTTTTTACGTTCATCAGAATTGAGATAATACGGATTTTACTTATCAGAATACAATAGTAGAATATTACTAGCTTTATGAAGAATAAAAGAAATGAAAGTAGAGCGAAAAAACTGAAGTTCGCGGTAAAATCTCAAAGAGTCCGCTCGAGAACACTTGTCGCGTCGCGCCGCCTGTCGCCACGAGCCGTCGCGCAACGCCGCGACAAGGCTCGGCTCAATGCTACAATTTAGTCTGCAACATTTACATTGGGTTGACTGACATAGCACCTTTTTAGCGTGAAATGTTCATGTCTTTATTTTTACCCAAAAATATGAATTAAGTGATGTCTTCCCGAGTCGTCTGACATTACAATTAGCTTCATTAGCAGTTCATAAAATAAACCATAATATTTTCTAGAAAGGTTGATGAGATTGATAGTATTGACATATATTATACCAGTCTCTTTTGAACAATGTTCAGTTCGGTTTGATAAAAAAAGAGATCATTGCTGTCTTTTATGAAAGATACGAGAATACCTATTATTGTAACAATATTAATTATTATTGTTTGATTAATTAAAAAGATACGCTTGATAGATATCGGAAACAGAACTATCTTTTGTAAATGAAGGATATATAGGTATAGGTCAGTGTTATGTTAGGATTTATATAATAAATCAAAATACAAAATCAATGTTGCAAAACAAGTCTCCATATTTATTATAACCATAGATTACCAAAATGACATAAAGCTGGCTAGTCATCAACTAAAGCTGCCCATACATATAACATTTACATATTGATGCTCGGGTAACAACTCAAACCAATTACAATTTGTTAATAATAATACTATCTTAATAAGTATCTAAAAAAATTATTCTTAATTAAATTAATTAGTAACATAATCACTCAAGTGTCCTGGTTTTCTAATTTGTCTCCCAGACCGAGTACTGTAATAGTTATTATAATTAGTCCCGTTATTTAAAAAGCTTTCACTATTAGACAAGTTACAATTTTTATCATCTGTTGTTTCATTTTCCTCAGTTTTCTTACCTTCTAGTCTTTCTATATTACCATTAACAATATCTTGAAATCTATCAACATTTTCCTCATATTTTCCCCCTCTTATCATCATTTTTCTATTCCTTATCAAAATCTCTCCCTGTTCATTTTTTATTTTATAAGATCTAGGGCCTTGTGCCTGACTTAGCACAACACCACTATCATGAGGTTTCCTACTATCTTCATGTTGAATTTTAACAAAATCTCCCTCATACAAATTTGACAGTTTCCTACTTCCTCTATACAATTTCTGTTTTTTCTGTCTCTCTATTAATACCTCTTTATAATCCGTTTCTTTAATCCCTATTTTCTCAATATATGGCAAAACATGTCTAATACTTCTGCCAAATAACCATTCTGATGGTGTTTTGTCATTGATAACAGGTGTATTCCTATACAATAACAATCCTAACTGAACTTCTTTATTATCATAAATTAACTTCTTTAGAAGCCTTTTAACAGTTTGAATATGTCTTTCTGCTAACCCATTCCCTTGGTGATGTTTTGGGCTAACAATCTTGGGATTAAAATTCCAGGTTTTAGCAAAGTTCTTAAAGTCATATCCGGTAAATTGAGATCCTGCATCTGTATACAATATTTGTGGTACTCCATATCTTGCAAAGACCTCTTTCAACCCATCAATTGTCTCTTCAGATGTAAAATTTTGTAACTCCTTTATTTCAACATACTTACTGTAAGAATCTACCAGCAACAAGTAAGGAACTCTATACAAAAAGAAAATATCTGCAGCAACTATCTGCCAGGGACTTTCTGGAATTTCTTTATTTATCATTGGTTCCTTTCTATTGTTGCTCTGAAAATTCTTACAAGTATCACAATTTTGTACAATGTCCTCTATCTGTTTTGACATTCCTGGCCAAAATAAAGTTTTCCTAGCTAATGCTTTACTCTTTTCAATTCCTAAATGTGCATAGTGAATTTTATCTAACATTTCCTTCCTTCTGTTTTTTGGAATAACCATTTGCATACCTTTGAACACAATACCTTCATTTTCACTTAACTCATCCCTATAACTGTAATATCCCTTTGCTAAAATATCAACCTGGTTTTTATTTTGTGGCCATCCATTTCTAATATATTCTTTAACTTTCATTAATTCTTCATCTATCTCTGTTTGTTCGTTCATTTCTATTAATTGCTTATCTGAAAAAGCTCTAAATCCACGAATAATTACTCCAACATGTAACTCTAATTTTGCATCAAAAGTTTTTGAAGTTTCTTTTAAATAAGAACGACTCAAATGATCAGCAACTAATAAATTCTTACCAGGTTTATATTTTAACTCCATATTGTAGAGTGACAATGACATTCTAATTTTCTGTAATCTAACTGGACATTTATTTAATAAATAAATAAATAAAAATAAAATGTTTTTATTTCAGACTTTTCAATCCATAATTGTGTTAGTAGTGCTTAAGCCTAAGTTAATATTAGGAGAGAGAACTGTGACAGACCGCATACTGTGACAGACAGCTGTTAATCAGCCAACCCCTACACGAGTTGCATGTAAAAAAGTAAATCTTTCCATTAACAAAGAATCCAATCTTCCCCCAACCATTTTCAAAATCCTATTGGAGCAAATCTTAATGGTTTATTAAAAATAAAAACAAGTGGTTTGTGGTCTGTCTCTACTACAAAGTCTTGACCATATAAATACTGATGAAATTTAGTACATCTATATAAAATAGCTAAACTTTCTTTTTCAATCTGACTATACTTTTGTTCTGTTACTGTCAAAGATTTTGATCCATATGCTATAGGTTTTCCTTCTTGTATAATTACTGATCCTAACCCCCCTTTAGAGAATTCATTTCTGTTATAGCTTTAATTCTATCTGTATCTAAATGTATTCCTTCCGTAGTAAGTATATGACCCAAATATATTACTTGACTTTGTTTAAAAGGACACTTTTTCCTATTGAACCTAATACCAAACTCTTTTGCCCTATTCAAAACCTTCTCTAGTATCTGGTCATGTTCCTTTTCATTTTTTGCATGTATGAGTAGATCGTCAATATATATTTCTACCCCATCTATATCTTGGAAAATATTAGAAAAAACCCGGTGAAATACCTCTGGACTAGAACTTAATCCAAAAGGTAATCTATTAAAATGATATCTCCCATATGGTGTATTAAAAGTAGTCAACTATCTATTCTTGTTTGACAAACATATCATATAAAATTCTTTATTAGCATCCAAAGTACTAAAAACTGAACTCCCTTTTAATTTAGCCGTTATTTCTTCAAGTGTTGGAATCATTAGCTGCTCTCTCTGAATTTGAGTGTTTAAATATTGAGGATCTAAACATACTCGCATTGACCCATCTGGTTTAGTATTCATTACAAGTGAGCTGCTCACAAACTCTGTAGGTTTATCAATCTTTGAAATTATAAATAAGCTCTCTAATTTTTTCAACTCTTCTTTTAATTTTGGTAACAACTTAAAAGGAATATGTCTGCACGGTTCTATTTTACCAACATAGTCATCCTTCAACTTTATCTCATATTCAAAATCTTTAATCTTACCAATCACTTCAAAAATTTCTTTATATTTATGTAACAAACTCATCCACATTTACGTTGCAAATTCTTTGTATTAAATTACATTTTTTTAATGTAGGCAAGCCTAATTGTCTACGCTCGTAGCTACGACATTTAGTTAAAATTTCACATTTTTATTATATTGATATATATAGCTAGCTAAAGTTATAAAATGTATAAGAATCGTCTCATGTAGCGTCATAAGAGCCACGACCAATAGCGAAGTAACACTTGGTGGCCTTGCATTGCGTAGGAGTAGTTTTGCTCTCAGTAAACTAGCTCTAATTTCTTATTGTCAAGGCCGTAAGGGCCATTTTTGGTTTATATAAAGATATTTTATTTTTGTACTAATTTGACCTTTTTTTGGAAAGACGTGTAGCTCTTCACTTTTAATTTTGGTTTTCGCTAATCGCTCACGGTCGCATTGTCCTGTCAAATTTGTAATTTTTTTCAAATAGAGAGCTTTAATTTTAATAGATTATTTTATTTCTCTCTCCTTGTTCGTGTAACGAACAAAGTTTTTGGCGACCGTGACAGGACACGACTCTTTTTGAAGCGATATTTGGAGTTTTGCAGAATCCTTTGTCAGCAACCGACCAAGGATAGCTACGTGTAACCTGCCGCGCCGAGCACCTGAAGACCTGGCACGTTCCCGGCCTCATCCTGTGCAGTGCGAGTCTACGTGACGTGTCGTCTTCATCCCTACGCGTACACTGCGAAGTGTTCCGAAACCTGTGACGTCATTGTAAGCGGAGCCTCATCTACCTAGCAGCGGGTCTACCTGGACGTCGTGGAATACAGCTACGCATCCACTTTCCCTGCATAATTATCAAGTGAGCCCGTTCCTATATACTTCCCGTCTATGTTCCCCCTTGATTTGGTAAATCGGAGAATAGTTCCTTAAATTAAAAGCGTTAAGCCTACCTATTTACGCATTTGCTACTCCTCGTGTGCCTATTTGCCGTTAGCTAAATAAGTAACGTAGCCCTTCTTTCACACGAGTTTAATTAGAACACGACTATTTGCTTACGCATTAAATTTTATATTCGCTCCCTACTTGCTTGTTCAATATTGCGAATCTGATAAAAATTTACTTACTTAAACAAGCATCCTTTCACTATCACTTTGCTACTAAATCCACTCACAAATATAACTGCATTATTTTCCATCATTTTTGCCGATAATTCACTGCACTTTTACCATCGCCGCTGTATTTATTCCATATAATTTTCACATAGTTAACGCGCGACCGTTCCCATAGAAATCTGGCTAAAACTAAAGTAGATTGCTACTCGTATTCAATAGATTTCTTTATAGTCACATCTTTCCTTATCTGTTCGCCCGGTGCATTCCAGCCATTCATCGCTGCATATCGCACCTGCGCTTAGCCGCTGCTCTGCTGCCTGCGTCGCTGCACTGCTAGCTTGGTCTACGGGCCACCTCATCATCAGCTGGTTGACTGGGCCGGTCCCGTTAGCTGCCTACACTGCGCGTCGAGCACCGCTACAGATTGAGAAGCGTATCGTATGCGATTTTAATTTAATTTTAGTGTTTTTACTGCTTTATTTGACTTTGCATACTTAAATAAAATGCCTGACACTGAAGAAATGAATTCAGAAATGAGCACTAAGTCGATAAGGGAATTAAATACAAAGCGCGGTTCGATTAAAGGTCGTTTAACAAAATTTTAAAATTATTTAGATTCATTTTTATCTGCAGGAACGGTTTCAGCTTTGGAAATATTTCAACTTAAAAGTAAATTATCGAAAATTGAATTAATGTTTGTTGAGTTCGATGCTGTGCAGAGTCAAATAGAAATATTAAACAGTACCAGCCTTGAACTTGAGTTATCCGTAAGGGACGTCGTCGAACAGGATTTTCATGAATGTATTGCCTTAGCCCAGCAGATGATAAGCCGCTATGATGAGGACAACAAATCCGATGGTTCACGCCGTAGCTCTTCTTCTTGTCATGGGTTCAAGTTGCCAGTTATAAAAATCCCTAATTTTGATGGCACCTACTTTAAGTGGTTGGAGTTTCGGGACACGTTTATATCGCTTGTTCACGATAATGATAGAATTGAGGATGTTCACAATTTTTTTTATTTGAACTCTTATTTAGAGGGAGAGGCGGCACGAGTAGTAAGCAATTTAGAAGTGACCGCTGCTAACTATAAACATGCCTGGAAACTCCTACGCGAACGTTACGATAATAAGCGGCAGCTAATTAATAACCATTTAAAGTCCTTATTGAGCCTCGAGTCCGTGCGGGAAACTGAAAAATCTTTGCGATTTATTATAGATCATATCACAAAAAATTTACGTGCCCTTGCTTCGTTAGGTTTGCCAACTGATAAATGGGACGTTTTAATATTTTTTATTGTTACCGAAAAATTGGATTCTAAAACTTGTTTTAAGTGGGAGGAATATCGTAACTCGTTAGGTGAAATACCTACTCTGGAGGAGTTTTATAAATTCTTGAGAAGTCGTGCAGATGTTATTGAGACGGTGAATCGTAGTAAACAATCACCGCCTAAGGCCTCGCAGCCTGACAGTGCGACTAAGTACAAGACACATCCCAAGGCCATGTTAGGTACTTCGATTCGTGATAAGGAGGGTTCTTCGTCGTCGGCTACCTCATTGTCTTGCCTTGTTTGTAAAGGTCCACACCGTGTGTATGAATGCTTTGTTTTTAAGTCGAAGTCTATCGAAGATAAAATGTCACTTGTAACTTCGTTGAAATTGTGTAATAATTGTTTACGACAGGGTCATAAAACGCAGCGGTGTCGTCTTCCTGGCGCTTGCAAGACGTGTAAGCAGCGTCATAATACTCTACTTCACGAGTCATTGCACAATGTGAACAGTCCTTCTTCGCAGCCGGTTAGCTTGTCTGCATTGTCTTCGTCCGAGGTGCTTCTTTGCACGGCTGAAATTGATATTATTAATCCCGTGAATAATAAAACTTTCACTGCGCGGGCGCTGCTTGATAGCGGGAGTCAGTCAACTTTTATTTCAGAGCGAGTAAAAAATGTTTTACAGTTGACTCCTCAGCCTTCCAACACTAATATAGTTGGTATCGGTGCCGTGCCTTTGACAGTTAAAACTGAGCGCTGCTCAGTGCGCTTTCAGTCGAGACAGCATCCTTTCAGTGCTTTCATCTCTTGTCTTGTTTTGCCCGTTATTTCAGATAACTTACCTAAAATGCCGTTTAGTATTGAGCATTTGAAATTATCAGGTTTTAAATTGGCTGATCCTCAGTTCAATAAGCCGTCGAACATAGATGTGCTTATTGGTGCCGACTTATTTTGGGAAGTTGTAGGTTCCGAGCAGCATTCACTTGGTGAAAGAAATCCGATCCTGCGAAGTTCGAAATTCGGTTGGCTTGTAGCCGGGCCTATTTTTCCTGTTAGCTCAGTCGTAAAAAATTTACATTGTAATTTATCGCGAACAGAAGACGTGGCTGATTTGAGGGATGATTTGGCTAAATTTTGGGAGCTAGAAAACATTCCTAACTTGTCGAGTCTGTCCGAGGAGGAGGCATCGTGCGAGCAGCATTTTATTACTAACACTACACGTGATAGTGAAGGCCGCTTCGTTGTAAAACTTCCGCTTCGTAGTGACAGGGATTGCTTAGGTGACTCCGTTAGACAGGCAAGAACAAGACTTTTTAATCTCGAATCTCGTTTTAAGAGACAGCCCTTGCTAAAGGAGCTTTATTTCAGTTTTATGAATGAGTACGCTGATCTCGGCCATCTGTCTGACTATGACGACGTGAGGTCGTGCTCTGAGATCCAATTTTATTTACCACATCACGCCGTTCTGCGAGAAAGTAGTGAGTCGACTAAGCTTCGCGTTGTGTTTGACGCCTCGGCTCGCTCTTCTTCGGGTTTCTCAGTTAACGATGTGCAAATGACAGGGCCTGTTATTCAGGACTCGTTATTTAATATTCTTACTCGTTTTCGGTCATACAAGTGCGGTGACATCGAAAAGATGTACCGTCAGATTTGGATACACCCGGATGATCGCAGCCTTCAGTTAGTTCTATGGCGCGACGATGAGTCTCAGCCTTTGCGCACGTTGAAGTTAAATACTGTAACGTATGGTTTTTCAAGTGCCAGCTTCCTGAGTACTCGTTGCCTGTGGCAGCTAGATGAAGAGGCTAGTGACACTGTTATAAAGAATATTATACAAAGGGATTTCTATGTAGATGACTTATTAACGGGGGCTCAATCGGAGGATGAGCTGCGTTACATACAAGAATCTGTAGCTGAAGCTCTCGCAAAGGGAGGCTTCAATCTCAGAAAATATAGATCGAATCTATCTTCGTTGCTTGAATTGACTAACGATGCATCATTAGGAGATCTCATGATCAGCAATTCAACAAGCACCTTAGGTATAGGTTGGATGCCAGAATCTGACGAATTTCACTTTCCCTTGGACGTGCCCTCAGTAGACGGCGTCGTTACCAAAAGGTCGATTTTATCTTCCACCTTTAAGATTTTCGACCCCCTTGGCCTTTTATCTCTTGTCACCATAAAGCCCAAAATGCTTTTACAAGAACTTTGGTCTGTGTATGATCTTGCATGGGATGAGCCCGTGCCCGAGAACATAAAGTTAGCTTGGTTGAGTTTTGTAAAAGGTCTGGGTAGTATTAAAGACTTGAGACTGCCACGGAATGTTTTAATTGACAAACCGTCTTATGTAGAAATGCATTGTTTTGGTGATGCCTCACAAAAGGCATACGGGGCCTGTATATACTTAAAATCTGTTGACGAAAAGGGTGACTGTAAAGTAAGTTTGCTTTGTTCCAAATCACGCGTCGCGCCTGTCGCGCCTACCACGATTCCTCGTCTAGAGTAATGTGCTGCACTTCTTGGAGCGCGTCTAGTTTCAGTGGTAACGAAGGCTTTGCGTCTTAAAATTGACCGACATATTTATTGGTCTGATTCTCAGATTGTTTTGTGTTGGTTGAGATCAACCAAAAGCCTAAAAACCTTTGTGGCTAACAGAATCGGCACGATAAAGGAATTGACTGATGCGTCTTCTTGGCGTTATTGTCCGACCTCTCAAAATCCCAGTGATCGGATATCACGCGGCCTGGACCCGCAAGAACTTTCGAAATGTGACTTTTGGTGGCGGGGACCTTCCTTTTTACAGCTAGAGGAGACGCACTGGCCGACCGTGGAGATTTCTCAGTCAGGTACAGACCTTCCAGAGGTTAAAGCTCTCCCTGCTTTGGTGGGGGAAGGCCCTTTCGATCTTTTCAGGATCTCCAGGTTAGTAATTTTGCAGCGCGCTTACGCACGAATTCTGAGGTGGTTCCATAACGCAAAAGCAATAAATAAAAATAATAAATTAACCGGGTCATTGCAGGCTTCCGAAATCAATAATGCTTTTAAAACATTAATACAAATTTCACAAAAGGAGTTTTTTACTAAAGAGATAGATCTGATAACACAGAATAAACCTCTTAAAGCAAAATCTGATCTTTCTTCTTCAAATCCTTTTGTTGATGGTGGGGGCATTTTACGTGTAGGTGTTCGCCTCTCTGCCTCTGCGTACGAATTTGATAAAAGGTACCCAATTTTGTTGCACGCTCGTAGTTATTTCACTAAACTTATTTTCCAGTATGAATACGCTCGGCTCCTACATGCCGGCCCACAGCTTCTTCTTGCGTCTATAAGAGACTGTTTTTGGCCTGTGGGCGGTCGAAATTTAGCTCGACGTGTGGCCAAGGACTGCGTAGTCTGCCGTCGGTTCAAAGGCCAAAATTTAAGTAACATTATGGGAGATTTACCATCCGAGCGCCTTAACCCTAACTTTCCGTTCACGAATGTAGGGACGGATTTTGCTGGACCATTTTTAATCACCGATCGCAAGGGCAGAGGTTGTAAAATAACCAAATGCTATTTATGCATATTTATATGTTTAAATTATAAATGCATTCACTTGGAAGCCGTTAGTGAGCTTTCTAAGGACGCTTTCATGTTGTCACTCAAGCGTTTTATTGCTCGCAGAGGGCTACCCAGCAAGATATTTTGTGACAACGGTACAAACTTTGTTGCCGCAGCTCGTGAAATTAATGATTTCTTTAAGTCCAAAGACAATGTTAATGCCATTTCAGATTTCACGGCTCAGCAAGGCATCGAATTTAAGTTTTCGCCTGCATACGCTCCTCATTTTGGAGGCCTTTTCGAAGCGGGGGTTAAGTCAGCGAAATTTCATTTGCATAGGATTTTAGGGAACACGCATTTGACTTTTGAGGAACTATGCTCTCTGTTTTCCCAAATCGAGGCCATCCTCAATAGC
The DNA here is from genome assembly GCA_951230895.1 of Carpatolechia fugitivella. Lineage (NCBI taxonomy): Eukaryota > Metazoa > Arthropoda > Insecta > Lepidoptera > Gelechiidae > Carpatolechia > Carpatolechia fugitivella. Next base: position 15,353,749 of record OX579664.1, read on the forward strand.
CGACCCCTTTGTCCTCTCAGCCCTTCGCCCACTGACCTACAGCTTCTCACCCCGGGACACTTTTTAATTGGCAGGCCGCTCACCGCGCTGCCAGCTCCTGCGTTGATGGACTACAACGCTCTGCGCCTCGACCGCTTCCAACGCCTGGAGCAGATCCGCCAACACTTCTGGAGCCGATGGGCGCGGGAGTACGTTTCCGAGCTACAGCAGCGCACCAAATGGAAAACTCGCTGCCTGGACCTGAAGATTGACGATCTGGTCCTGCTAAAAGAGGATAATGTTCCACCCCTCTGTTGGCGCCTTGGCAGAGTCGTCAAGATGTTCCCCGGCCCAGACGGAGTTCCCCGCGTCGCTGACGTATCTACGGCGCGTGGTGTGGTGCGCCGTGCTCTCAACCGAATGTGCCTACTGCCAGTAGACCATACAAAGGATTCTTGAAGGCTTTCCGCTGGCACCTTCAACGCCCCGGAGGATGTCTACGCTCGTAGCTACGACATTTAGTTAAAATTTCACATTTTTATTATATTGATATATATAGCTAGCTAAAGTTATAAAATGTATAAGAATCGTCTCATGTAGCGTCATAAGAGCCACGACCAATAGCGAAGTAACACTTGGTGGCCTTGCATTGCGTAGGAGTAGTTTTGCTCTCAGTAAACTAGCTCTAATTTCTTATTGTCAAGGCCGTAAGGGCCATTTTTGGTTTATATAAAGATATTTTATTTTTGTACTAATTTGACCTTTTTTTGGAAAGACGTGTAGCTCTTTACTTTTAATTTTGGTTTTCGCTAATCGCTCACGGTCGCATTGTCCTGTCAAATTTGTAATTTTTTTCAAATAGAGAGTTTTAATTTTAATAGATTATTTTATTTCTCTCTCCTTGTTCGTGTAACGAACACTAATACTGGAAAAAATTCACCTTTACATACCTGAAAGTTTATTAATTCTGTCTGTTTCCCGATCATACATTTTATTTTTACCTGTCCAACTGTTTCAATAGACTCACCGCTGTAATTACTTAATTTGCACACATTTGGCTCCACTTTTATGTTCAAGGACTTGCAATATCCCAAAGGCAACACATTACATTGTGCACCAGTGTCCATTTTAAACTTAACAATCTTATTTTGATGTTCAAACTTGACTTCCTGCAACCAGTCTTTCTCTATACTGTTTATTTTAATTGTATTTATTTCATATTCTTCTTCCTCCTCTTCACTAGTATTATATGAGATTGCCCGAATCATATCTCTCGGTGCTTTGGACATTTTTGCAAAGTGTCCCATCTTCATGCATCTTGAACATGTCTTCCCGTATGCAGGACATTTCCCTACTACATGTAAATATCCGCAACGCTGACATAGAACTTTCTGAAAACTCTCCGACCTCTTCTCTTCTGAAAACTCTCCGACTTCTAGTTTCTCTTGGTACCTCTTTCTTTTGTCTTTGTTCTGTCCTCATCGCTTCCTGTATATCTCTCCTATTTGTTCTTACTGCATGCACATCTCTGCTTGGTCCACCTCGAAGTTGCTTAACTTGTTCTCCTGCTAATTCTGCTGCTTTGCATATTTGAATCGCCTTCTCCAAATTTAGATTTGGCTCTCTCAATAGTCTATCTTTCAACCGTTTATTTATTACTCCCGTAATAATTTTATCTTTAACCAATCTCTCTTGTTGATCACCAAACTTGCAATCCAGTGCTAATTTCTTTAATTCAGTTATATATGAGTCCATTGACTCGCCTTCCTCTTGATTCCTCATGAAAAAAATATGACTTTTGACGCTCAGATTTTCCTGAGGAACTAAATGATCTTCAAATTTCTTTATGATGACATCATACTTCTCATCTTTAGGCTTTAGCTCAAATGTATTAAAAATATCTAAGCATGCCTCTCCAAGACAATGCAGCAGCAAAGCCACCTGTACCTCTTCTTCCTTCTTATCCGCACCTGATGCCACTCTATATAGCTCAAACCTTCGCTTCCAGCGCATAAAAGCAGGTTCCGATAATTCCTTCAAGTGCTCCGGGGGTTTTAAGCCAGAAATGCCCATGTTCTCCTCTTTATTTTTCTCGTCTCCGCCCGCCATTGCAAACTGATATTTTCTTTGCTTTTTACCCGACTGCTTTAGAAGGAGGGTTATGTTTATCGAGTGTTTGTATGTATGTATGTATGTATATTTCTTTGGCACGCTCTACAGCCTAAACGGCTTGATGAATTTTAGCTAAAGAGATATCGTTACATTCGTCTTACTGGTGAGAGTGACACTGGGTACATCAAATTTATAAAAAAACCAAGATGACCTATTTTTGGCGCCAAAAGTTTTAAATTTTTCATGCAATCGGGTTTTTTGTTTTTTTAATAATAGTGGTTATTCACTATTTTTCTTTCAAATACTATCTTCAGCTTTTTTCCTTTATATTTCTTCAATTGTTAAATACGCAGCGTCATGTTGTGTGTTAGGATTTATATACTAAATCAAAATACAAAATCAATGTTGCAAAACAAGTCTCCATAGTTATTATAACCATAGATTACCAAAATGACATAAAGCTGGCTAGTCATCAACTAAAGCTGCCCATACAATACATATAACAGTCAGATTGCTGCCGCCCGCACCCCGAGCTGAATCATTGATGTGTAAAACGTTTATATTTTGTGTCCGTACGCGATTTTTACTATAAAAATAGATGTGAACGCGTGTTTATTTACTCTAGTTCGTACAAACACCAGCTTTATATTCTATCACAGCGCAAAATTGTATGTACACGGAAAGCTTTTTTTAATCGCTTTACGTCTTGTTTGGATGTGGTTTGCTAATGACGACGTATGCACTCAACATGACGTAATCGAGAGGTTTATGAGAGAGTCGTACACGGAGAGATAAAATAATATTGTAATTTCATCCTACCAACCCTAAATCTGCTATCAAAGTAAAAGTCGAATACCTACCTATTTTATCGTCTAAATTTTCAACAAAAATATTGTGAGAAAGTTGCGTGTTCGGCGGAAAGGAGGTTCGGGGTGCGGGGTCTGAAAGGGGGGGAGAGGGGAGGTTAGATCAACACGCCACGAGCTTGTTTGGAGTTTGGGCATCGCCGCCGGCAGGTTGCGACAACAACAGTCCCACTGTCCGACTCAGGCGCACTGCCACGAGACGCCTACCGACGACGGCTTCCGAGTTTAAAATTCGTATCAATAACACTTAAGGTAACATTTATTGTCATGCAATCTCTACAGGCTAATTTACACTTCGACATTAGCTACTTAATCGGAAACTAGCGAGTAAAGGTTACGGATTAAGTTAACTCGCCACTGTACTTGTCAAAGTACAAACAGATTTTTGACATTATGTCACATTATGTACAAGCGTCGTCATTGGTTGAATTAGAAACTAGGAGCGAAATACCTCGCTGTAATTTCATGTTGCTGTTTTGGATTTAATTAACAAACCATTTGTTATTCTAAGGTTGGGGACCAAAATAGTAGGTATTAGATTGCTGCGTATTTCTTATCTATCTATCTATCTACGTAGATTTGTATAGCTAAGTCAGGTCAGTCTTCGGCTTCGCTTCTGTTGTTTTTCGATTTTTCTGTGAGAATAAAAAATTAACCCTTGGTAATTTCGAGTTTTACCGTGGATGAGTTATTTTTTCAAAAAGAATATCAAATCAACTTAATAAGTATCGCATTAACAATGTTACTAACATTTCCCTTTTCATAATTATCGTTCAATCACAAGCTCGGACCAATCAAATTGGAGGAAACTTTGGTGGCCGAATTAAGTAGGTAGTTATATAAATTGTATTAAAAAGCTGTTATTTAGATCCACTTGCGATACGCGGTGTGCGGTGTGCGGTGTGCGGTGTACGGTGGGAGAGTCAGTTGAGTATTTGTTTCCGTGTTCCTGCAAGCGCGCGTGCTGACTGCGTTGCGTGTGCGTTGCGGCAGCGGGACGCTCGTCGCGTGCGAGCGCGGAGGCATGTAAATGTAACTATAATAATAATAATAATAATAATTTATTTGCTCTCACAAAATAGGTAACTTAAATTACTAAGAACTTAATCTAATACAGGAGTAGCCTATTGCGATGTGAGAGCCTGATGTCCGTACTAGGAAAACCTGTATGACAGATCATCAGGCTCCCGCCCCAGGAATATCAATTTTGAAGTCTCCAGGGTGCAAAATTATGAAATTAATTTAGCAAATTTAAAGTTTGAAACAGTGAAAACAAACATGACAAAATATAAATAAGAAAAATCTGGAGAAATAAAAATAAAACATATTTATATTGTGGGAGAGTGTAATTGTGAGCATATGATATGAGCGTGCTTGTGAGGGTGTGTGCGTGGTGAGTGTGTGAGTATATGTGATAGGGAAAAATGATAAGAGGGTGAATGAGAAAAGGGATGTGTGAGCGTGTATCCGGTTATTATGTCTGAGTGACGAGAAGATTTTCTGTAGCGGTATAATTTTTACATAGAAGCCAATTTGTTAGTTTTTTTTTGCATTCGGTTTTAACGGTATCATATATGAGCAATTCTTTGTTAATTTTATTGTACAAGTAGGAGCCGAGGAAGCAGAAGAATTTGTGAGAGAATGAGGTACGGAAGGATGAGTTTGTGCAGACTTGATGTTTCCTGCGGGTGTTATTAATACTAGGATCGAAATGGAGGGATGAGTGTTTTCGAAGGACGGTAAAAAGGACGAAAATTTGCCTAACTGTCAACATCCCAGTAGTTTCATATAAATCTCTTGTTGGGAATCTATACGGAAGAAGCCAACCCACCTTTAAAATAGCTCTTTGGGCGCGCTCTAATTTTAAAAGGTGTGTCTTAGCAGCTCCCCCCCAGGATGTGATGCAATAGCTAACTAGAGACTGGCACAGAGCAAGATAGACCGTACGCAAGGTGTTTTGGTCAGCCACGTGTCGTAGATTTTTGAAAACGTAGATGAGTTTCCTCAATCTACCTGTAAGTATATCAATATGTTGTTTAAAATTTAGGCGATAATCAATAGTACTGCCTGCGATCTGCGTGCTTTTTTACCAACTCTTTTCATAACTGAGGAAATATTTCTTTAATATAATATGAGTATTGTTTTACACTATTACGCAAGAAAAGGATGTTTTGATATAGTTTTCCCATTATTGTAAATAAATTACATTAAGTTACAGAAATTGAAGACTATACAATACAGGGTTACTTTGTTTGTTATAGATAAAAAACAAACAATAAAAACTCAAGCAATTAAATGATTTGACCATCCTTCCTTTTTGCCTTTTTATAAAAGGCGCTATCACTTACTTTGTTTATGGGAGGTTTCTTTTTTGTCGTTTTTCGACTTTATTCCACGTTTATAGTTGCTGCAGAATACGATCTAAATATTCTATATTTAAATATGCTCACTGATAAAAAAAGGCAATTTTTAATCGACAGTAATAATATCTGTATTTGCTGCCGACATTGCAAAGATTTGCAAAAGCTCTCCAAGTTATCCGGCTGACTGCCAACTCACTTCAACTGCACACGCCTTGTATTGAACAGTCGCCCTTTCCAGAAATAGCACGTTATTGAAGCGTCCATTTCTTTAGAAAAACACAATAGGTATTCGGTCGTAAATTTTTTAACAAGTATGTACTTGTCCCAAATATAAGAATACAATTCTAGATTTATGCATAAAGAGATTTGTGTCCTATTGAGAATATGGTTAGCCTCTTTGTATCCCGCGTCGAGTTGAGTCGACCAGCGACAGCGGCGGCGGCGGCGGCGGCGCCCGCGCCGACTCCGATAGCCGAATATTAATCAGTAAGAGAGCGCCCGCGTCTTTGTCCCGCGCCGGCACTGGCTTTGTGTAAAGTAACAATCTAATCTTATTACCGGAGTCGTATTCCTGCCCCCCCCCCCGACCCCCCAGTAATTAAAGCCCGCTCCCCTCGCGCCCTCTATCTCAATGACGAGCCTTTAGTATAGACTAGTGATAGGTATTTGTTTGAGTTAGATGTGACAGCTATTTACCTGTTTAATGGACGAAGCCTTGACCGGTGAAGGATTTCTACTCTGGCCGAAAGACGCTGGCGACGTTTCGAACAGTCAAAAAATTGCACTCTTTCATCTATATCAAAAAATTAATTACTTTAATAACAATAATAAAAAAAATCATCCTTTGAACCCACCCACCCTCATAAACCTTTCATAAACCTATCGAGTACACACACAGAAATAATAAAATACCTACCCAGATAAAAAGTATATCAAAGCATGAGCTATATTCAAATTGCTGTGATCTGAAATAAATTCAAGACCCTTTGTGAACATTTCATATGCGTTGGATAAATAATACTCACTGAGGAATATCTTTTGTCCTAGCGCGAAAAAAAATCCTAAAACACGTTTACAAAAAATATTAGGTACACAAACAGACCTTAAAAGACCTTCAAAAGCGGGCTTATTTAATTATTCAGTAGTTCACTCAGGTTGAACCCTCAGAGATGTCGGCGAGCGAGGGCCGGAAGCAAGTCGCCGGGAACTTACAGGAAAAAATAAGAATTGCTTCGAGAGCGCTCAGATGTAAAAACAACATGAACAGTAGGAAACTTCCGAAAATGTAATTACATTTTATTAGGTTAGGTCGTTATTTTATTCTGTCATCGAGTTCTGCTGAGTTTTCAAATTAGATGTTTTTCTTAGAACGCTGGAAGCAATCATACCTCAACTTGCCTCAGGATAGGAAGTCTGTATCCAAGTTGTTTTAAATCTCTCTTACACAAGCCTTAACATAAACACCTTCTGTTTTATACGAAGTCGTGAATGAAAGCGAAGAAATCCGTTTTCTTTTATATGGTGTACAAGCTCACCAAAATATAGCATACACAAAACAGTTTTGAGTAACTGAGAATATTATACGTATTCATCCATTTCAAAAATGGACGGAAAGCGCTCCGTGGTTCTACCAGATATATATCTAGTAATATAATAATAAGAGACCTTATTGTCTTAACTAATCGTGTAATTCTGAGCTCGGGTCAGTAATCAAGCCTAATATATCAAAAGAATGAATAATCTCATTTCCAGCTCGCTTTGTTCTGCCGTATCTCAGCGTCGCGGTGTGCGTGAGTCATGCGTGAGTGTGCGTGAGTCGCTCGTGAGTTTCGCGCGTATGCGTGTGAGTGGACATTCCTCACGTGATGTGACGTGATGAAGATGCCTGCGAGTTGAGCACGCGAGCTTATGAGACGCATCTTTGAACCACTCGTAGTGAATTGGCAATGCATATACGAAAACAAAAAAAGGTGGAATGTTAGTTCATTTGGAATGGTGTAGTTTTTTCCGTTTGTTCCCGCTGTCCACGTTTTCGAATTTTGGATTATTTGAATACTGTGTTGCCATTACAACTAAAACTGTTTCATTTTACACAGAAAAATTCAAACTGTGGATTGATATTCCTAATTTTAAACTATAATCAATGTCAGAACGAAACAAGATCGCGGAATGTCTTCAGACACGTTTTATATTATTTTTTTAAGTGAAGTCGGAAAACAAGTAGTTGGAACCACTCTATGCATAATTCACGGAATCAATTCGAAAATACTGATTTTTAAGATTTTTTTATGTGAATGTAAGAGTGAGTGAATAATAAATGCGTCTCCTGAGCTCGGTGCGCAGTGCTCGGGCCCCGACAGACATTGATCCCGCCCACAACTACGTCTCACTGGAAACGACATATTACGTCCTATTTTATATGAATGGACTACGGATGCTCTTAGACAATTACCTTGCTCTACTTACATTGTTTTATTTTCATATTTATAGGTGAAAGTCTTTTCAGAAAGCAAATGTACGCTTGTTATTTCACCATTTCATTATTTTTTGGTTTGAATAGCTCGTACATTTTATATCTACCGTGGAGTAATCACCACCTCTCTCTGTCTAAAGCGAGAACTAGTTTAGGTAAAATACAATACAAATATACTTTATAGATAAATAGGTGAGGTTTAATTATATTATTAAACAATATAATTAATCAAAGAGTTTGATGTTAGCGGTATGGTAACTCAGTGAAATCACAATGAAAAGAATCACAAGATAAGCTGTTGTGGTTGCCGCAGGGAGGAGAACCGTTGCTCTGCGGCTGCAACACATTTCATCGCGGAGCGGAGGCGAGTGACGGCGCTGCTGTCTGTTGGAACTTGGAACGGGCCTGAGTGAGCGGATAGTGGTATCGATTCACACAGTCGCGCTCTAATCCTTAATTTAAGTTCGTCAGTCCTTTTCACCTTTTAAAGAATAAAAAGGGACCTAATATTGGAGCTGTCAAACATCGAATTTGAACCTTAAGGACCCGTCGATGATTACACATTTTTAGGGAGCACGTAAAATATAAAATTTAAAAATCTTTTAATCAGACAGCTATGCCCTTATTTTAGGTTATCTTTCACTCATTCATTCGTTCATCTGTATTCATCACCTCTCTTTCATTAGTCACAAAAACGATAAGGATAGCTGGATTTTAAAATTAGAATTAGAGCATGACTTCCCGAATCGGGGCCAGTGTATATTATCAATTTCCAAACCGTTCACATTCCGACTACATGTGACGTCACAGTAAGCCGCAATAGGGATGATGCTTTTTTATGTAAAATAGGTTTGTGTTTGACCACAGATGGAAAGTGATGACGAGGTCTTACTGACATTGAACTTCACAAGATTGGCCTCGCCTCATTTGGAGACTGTCCCCAATGTGACGTTCGTTCGCTCTATCATGGCTTCACGGAGTGATTCTATCTCGGCACCACTAGCTCGGGCACTAGACATGTATCTCTCAGCAACTGTTGCTATGTCATCTGCGTATCCAAAGATACCTGGGCACAGTAAATCAATTATGTGTAGCAGGAAAAGAGCTGCAGAGAGAACAGACCCCTGAGGTAAACCAGCATTTATAGCCAATAGGTCAGAAGAACAGCCGTCAACGACTACCCTTATTGACCGTTACCTCAAGAAATCAGATGCCTAGGTAAATAAAACTAACTTGATTATAAGGTAAAGATGGACCACGCTCGCCTAGAAGATGTCTATGATTTTTTTTATAAAAGGGGCTAAATTCTAATCTATAGTTTTTTGAGAAACACTGTTATGCTTCAAAATCTACTTCATAAACCCCAAGTTTTTCGTTTTAAGTCCTACAAGAGTACTACACCAATAAACTTCTCAATAAAAATTATTTTATACTTTTTAGTGCGTGTGTTGTTAAAAAATATTTTTTACTTTAGTCCACGCTGGACTACAATTTTGCAAGATACCCTGATCATCACGTAGGACCAAATTGCTAAGACTAAAAATCCTAAGCATGACGAGATTATGTTGATGTAAATTGAGATTACCTTCCGGCTCCATCATGAGACCCTGGACATCACGTATGACTAAAGATCTTGTCAAAACAAATCCAACGAGCCCAAACACTACGAGGTTGTGTTGTGTATTTTAGGAGTTCCTATGGCCACCTTCCGGCTCCATCATCAGACCAGCTCTTTGATATCATAATATTGCATTGTCATCGAGGTTACATCATCATCACCATCTTAGCCGGAAGACATTCACTGCTGAACATAGGCCTGGTCCCCCATAGGTTTCCACCGTGAACGGTCCTGTGCTACTTGCATCCACCGGCGCCCAGCAACCGTCACCAAGTCATCTGTCCACCTTGTGGGAGGCCGTCCAACACTACGCCTTCCGGCCCGTAGTCGCCATTCGAGAACCTTTCTTCCCCATCGGTTATCAGTTCGTCGAGCTATATGGCCTGCCCATTGCCACTTCAACTTACTTATCCTGAAAGCTATGTCGATGACATTGGTCTTTCTACGTATCTCCTCATTTCTGATTCAATCACGTAGTGAGACTCCGAGCATAGCTCTCTCCATTGCACACTGAGCGACCTTGAGCTTATTCATGAGACCAATAGTTAGCAACCACGTATATATTGCCAGTAATGACCTATGGCACTGGCCATAGGTCATTACTGGCAATATATACTGGTTAAAGACCTTAGTCTTCAAATACTGAGGTATTTTGGATGAAAAGACATGCCGAAATTTCCCAAACGCCGCCCAGCCGAGTTGAATCCGTCTATTGTCCTCTTAATTGAAGTTGGATCTACCTAACTGGATTACTTGTCCAAGGTAAATGTAGTGATCTACAGCTTCGATAGTAGCACTTCCAATACTGACTGGTTTGGGTGTAACATGGATATTTGACATAAGTTTCGTCTTATCCATGTTCATCTTAAGGCCCACCTGTTTGGAAGCGCTACTGATATCTCTGAGCATTGTGCCAAATTCCTCTAGGGACCTTGCCTCACCATTGATATTGATGCCAAAACCTTTCCAGGACACAAGCTTGAATACGTCCTCCAATGCATTAGTAAACAGTTTCGGAGAAATAACGTCTCTCTCACTTACTCCTTTCCGCAGTTGGATTGGTTTCGTACTTGCGTCCTGTAAACGTATTGACATGGTGGCGTTTTCGTACAAACATCTCAGCACTTCGATTTACCGATAATCGATATGGCACCTCTGAGGCGACTGTAGCACTGCCCAGGTTTCGACGGAATCAAAGGCCTTCTCATAGATGTGTGGTGACGGCAGAGTAGAATACATTTGTCACCAACCCCTACTCTTCCCGTGGGTGTTGTAAGAGGCGACTTAGGAACTACATATTGAACAGGGAACGGGCAGCAGCGCTCTCTGATATAGTAACCTTTTAATCTGTGATCTCCAACCCGCCTGCCAAGCGTGGAGATTATGGCAAAACCAAACACTTAAGTGGAGGAGGCTCATAGTCCAGCAGTGGACTGTAATGGGCCGTTGATCAAAGGCCTTCTCAAACGCTACACAAACGCTAAGCATAAGAGCAGATTATACTCCTCGGACTTCTGAGTTACATTCGAGGTTAGATAAGTGTACCAATTTTCAGCACAATCGCATGACAGCACGTGCTCCAAAAATGAGTTGCAAGATTCGGACCGAACAAACAAACAGACAGACAAGAAAGCGAGTTAGTAAAAACGTGTTAAAATACTTATAGTTAAACCGCATTAAAGTTGGAGAGTGGGGGCTCACTACGTCACAACTCGGTATAAAATCGACTCATATTTCAACTCAATATCGTAATTTTTTGATTACGTGAAAAAATAAAAATATACTTGTCCAATACTTTATAATAATCTAATAACAGCGCTGTAACGCGATAGGTAGATACTATACTTTTTTTTGTAGTGTTAGTTCAGTGGCACAGAATAAACGATTTATTTATCTATCTACTTGATAGAAAAAGAAAATAAAGTAGTCATCATTCCGGCGGCGCGGCGCCTCGCCGTAGCTTGTGAAGCGCCGCGCCGGCCGAGGCCGAGGTGAGGCCGAGTGCGGCCGAGCGCTTCAGTTCATCAAAGTTATAAACCTTTTAATTGGTCGTTCGTCGCCCACGCCGCGCCGGTCACGGGTCACTCCTGAATTTTAATTTATTTGCGCCCCGCTCGTAAACTCTAGCTTATATTAACGAGTTCCGTCTGAACTCTTTAAAACATAAACAAAATTAACATTGAGATGAGACAGAATTTCGGTTTAGTAGTTTAAACAGTCGCGTTGAGATAAATATTACTCGTTAACTCTTGCTAAATATTCGCTCCGATATGTGTGTGTGGCAAAATAAATGGTTTAATTGGTTTTAATTGGTTTGGGAAATTTTAAGTTTAGATTCATTTTAGAAAGGCGAAAATCCGTGGACGTTGAAATTAATTCGTTAGGCGAAGTTATGAGAATAGACGGAGAGTACGTGCACCTGTGCGATGAACATATTAATTAGGGGCTCGTGCTCATCAGCACCGCGTCTCCTCGACGCCGCCGGCCCGAGCCCGTTGCGAAGAGTTTCAACTGACTCTATTTGTCAGGATTTGGTTCCGTCTCGGTAATTAACCGCTGTCGTTAAAACTTGAAGCCGATTTATAAATTGGCGGCGGTTCAATTACTCGGCAGTCGGCGGAGGGGGCAGGGGGGGAGAGAGGGGAGGAGGGCCCTCAACGCAGCTCTCTGTTGCCGATGAGAAATTGTGAAGAGCATTCGACCTTGTTCGTAGCAAATTGAAGTCCGCTACGTGCTACGAAAAGTGCTACGAATATGTAGCGCTACGGTGGCAGTGAACAAACATACTTCAACTGGAAGAACGCGATCAAGTTGCGTTCAGTTTGTTGCCCGAGGAATTACCTGAAGCTATGCTTATCCCATATGAGATGAAAATAATTTACCTATAGCCATGTTGCTGCACAAAACAAAAAGAAATCTACTTCCGCACAAATCAATGGATGTTCCGCACGCGTTTGAAGTGCGCCGCACTAAATTCCCATGCACCGGCGATGACCAACCAACCCATGCAACGATGTTTATTTCTTATAATACGGATGTATAATACAAGATAGAATGCATAAATAAAATATACTTTGTTGCACGCAGACAGAAAAATATACAGTAATTACAAATGTAGAAATAGTACAACTGGCGGCCTTATTGCTATGGTAGGTAGGTGGTATAAGTTTTCTCTTTTGTATTCTTAAAAGGACTTCTGTGAAGTAACGTATATTGCCGCATTTTTGTCAGACCATAAAAAATATCAAAGAACACTTTAGACGCCGATCAAAGTCCTTCCAACAAATCGACCCGACGAATCCAGTTGGGCTTTATGTACGACGAAATAAATAAAACACGTGGAACATTTCCTTTCACTCACGTCAAGGAAAAACTTTCATGTTTGGTGTCCGCGGTCGCGCCGAGGAACCCTTTGACATCAAAGAGTTGCGTCTCGCTCCGCTATTTAATCTGCGGCTTTCACCGCCACAGAGTATACAACACTACAGAACGCCCGCTTCGCCGAAACGCCCGCTTAGAACTCCCAGAACTAACCGAATTAGTTGAGAGCCACAGTAAATCCTACACGCATCCCAAAAGTCAGTCTTTAAAATCAGTGTGAGTAATGTTACAATTTAAATTACGCATGCGTAATAATATTACAGGACTCACTATCACTGCAACTCTACAGTTCGTACATGTTAAGTAATTCATTTATATCTTGAATATTGTTCACATAGGAATAACAACACATTGGAATTATGAACAAGAAGATGTGTACAGTTAGGCGGCTTTATTATTTCATAGCATTTTCTTACAGGCAACCTTTAGGTACATTCTTTTAGAAGCATGGTTTCACGCGGCGCGGATTTACAAGCAAATGTGAGGAGGTCGCATTGCATACAGTTCCTTGCTATCTGGGGAATCCGAGCCTCCAAGTTGCGCGGATGCGTATACGTAGCCTTAAGTCATAGACGAGTATAACCTAAGCAAGGGAATATTTTTCGAAATAAGAGGAGCGACGACGCCGTGCGGTCGCCAGAATACTCCATTTTTGAGGCGAAGGGTTGATGACGTTGATGTTCACCCTCCTCACAGTTTTACGCTAGACCGCCTCCATGATTCAATCATGTTGCATTATAACAATAATGTTACACTATAACGCTGAATTTGTTCAAAGAAAAGTTTTTAATACTTACTTTTGTTACTTCTGTAAATAACGAACAGCCGGCGTGGCTGAGCGATACAGCTTTCGGTTCTCGTTACAGAGGTTCCGGGTTCAAACTACAGTGATCACACACAATCACTTTGTGAAACTGTCCCAGCAGTAAAGTTATAGGCTGAATCAACTGATTGTTCAAAAAGCAAGGTATTTACGTGCTTCAGAGGCACATTCAGATATTGGTTCCGGCTATTCTCAACGGCAAATCAAAACGGCAAATTAGAACCTTTGGAGGCTCCACGCGTAGAGCTTGTGGGATTCTCGCCCTTAGATACTACTCACATGACACAGTATTAAGAAAGAAACACTAACTCTTTAGGAGGCATACAAACGCGTTGTAGCGAAGTGACAAAATTGCTGGTCGACCAGCTCACGTGTTACAAAAACATTTTATAACATTTTAAAGTTAGTTTTTCATAAGACATAGACGCAGCAGACGTAACAAAAGTGCCGGTAAATAACTAAAAGACGATCTCAAGTGTTAATAAACAAGAAAAGCGTTTGATAACATTTGAATTCAGTTTTTCATAAAGCCAGGCAGCAATCACGGGACAATGCGAGCCTGACGCAACACAATACAAGAGCTTCAATAAAGTCAATCGAATGCGATTGAATGCGATTGAATGGGTGAAACTGAAAAGAAAAACGGCGCTTCGGCAAAATGGCAAACAAGCGAGACTCTTTGCGGAATAATACTTCACAGGAATACATAATATAAACCATAGCTTATTTCAGAAATTAGTATTAAATTAGTGTTTAATTAAATAGTTTATCATCAGCAGCCGCTCATGTCTAACTTAAACTGGTGCACGTTTCATACACAACCTTTGCACTTCTTTCCAGGAGTGTCTGTATATTCGTTCCCGCATCACGCATAATCTACTGTACGGAATCGGAGGCGGTCACAGTAGTATTGCTGGAGGTCTAACTTAAACTGGTGCATGTTCCATCTTGATACGTCGCGTCGTCCAGAGGCCAAGTTATCTTCATCTTTGTGCTAAAAAAGTTGTGAAATTGTGAACTTGTTTTGTTTTCGATTTTTTGAAAAAGTTCGTCTTGAAGGTAAACTTTGATCACGCAAGCAAAGTTGTGGGCAGAGCGCTAGTACAACATGTAAACGTTGAATCAAAATCGTGTTCAAAAGATTGCATTGCACTGGTGGCGGGACAAAAGTCGAAATAGAGAAATGTCAAATAATAAGACGTCACGACGCGTCGTCGGTGGTCTAGTGGTTAGGGCTGTTGCCTTCCATCCGGGAGACGCGGATCGATCCCCACCACGTACCAATGTGTTTTCGAATTTTGAATTCATATGTTCGTTTATTCGACGCTCCTACGGTGAAGGAAAACATTGTGATGAAACCTGCACACTCCTGCGAAGAAATTCAAAGGTTGTGTGTGAAGTCGACCAATCCGCACTGAGCCTATTCACCCTAATTCAGGGTAGGCTCAAGCCTCTCAGCAGTATATGAGCTGTTGATGAAGTTATAATATGTTATGGAGCACGTACCGTTTACAAGTCTGCAAGCCACGCGGCTGGCCGCATTCCACACATCAAAGGAAAAACTCAGGAGCCACGTTTTGCATTATAAGCACATCCATAGCTGCGCACTACAAACTATTTCACTTATTGTAACTACACAGTTTCTGAACAGGTATACCGGATCAGTTGTATTTAATAGTTCTTTTCATCAGTTGTTATTTTGAGGGCTAAAGCATTTGTTTAGAGCGCGTCAGTGATGTAGTGGCTAGGGCTGCTTCCACCCATCTGAGAGACGTAGGTTCGATCTCCACCACATACTAAAGCGTTTTTGAATGACTAATTCACTATGTACGTTTATTCGACGCTCTTACGGCGAAAAAAAAATATCGTGAGGAAACTTGCATCCCCCTGCGCAATGTTTTACGCAAATAAAGATTATTTCTATTTCTATTTTCTATTTCTGCAAAAAAATTCAAAGGTTGTGTGTAAAGTCGACCAACCTAATTCAGAGTAGACTCGAGCCCCTCGGTGGGGTGGTGTGGTGAAATATTGATGAAGTAATTGTTAGAATTTTAATATTTTTGACCAGCTTGCAATTTGTAGTATAAAACTGAATGGATTAAACTCAGAGCGGGAAGCACGTAACGCCCCCGCCCCGCACCCCGCCTTCCCCCGCGACGCCCGCGCGCGCGCCGCTAACTGGGAATGATAAATGGTGACGCCTGTTGTTTCACAGATTTCCCTGCGGATAGCGGCAAGTTTATTTTCAGATTAAAACGCAAAACGGTTTATTCAATTTACTGTTTTATGGATGTGTTTTAACATCTGATTTCTATTACAACTCTCTCCGTAGCTTACATTATGTGAGAGGCTCGAGCCTCCTATAGTTTAAGGCGATGAAGCCTTCGTTCGTTTACTATATGAGCTGTGCGCCCGCGGATACGCTTGTGTTGTGTTTTTTTTTTCATGGGAATAAGACTTATCCTAATTGTTAATTCAGGGTACAAATTATCTCCATTCCAAATGCTCAGTAGTTTAGGCGTGAAAACGAAACAAACATCCAAATATTCAAACATATTTTCACATATACGAGTATCTGGGGGCACCCGCCAAGTCGAGCAAAAAAGCGGCACGGCCGTACCATCCTTTTCTCGAAGCAGTTCGGGCCATTTTCGACCCCCCTATAACTTCGTTGTGGATGAAACTAGAAACCTGAATTTTCAGTAATAAAACAGGCATTGTATAAACCCAGTATATTTCAAATTTCATTTAATTTGAACCAGTAGTTTAAGATTTATAACTAGTCAAAGTTTCTTAATTTTGTCACTCACTCACTCACTGACTGACCGATCATCAAAACTCTAAGGCACTTCTAGCAGACATAGAAGTTTCAAATTTAGAACAGAATTAGTGTTTAGTATATAAACCAAGGAAAAATTAAAATATTTTGCAATTTCGGCCCAGTTTTCTAGATACATCATCTGCTAGATAACTTAGTAACCCCATATAAATCTTGGGGCATTATATAGGATTACAAAGTTACATTTTGTTAGGTATGGATACATACCTACGCCTCTTTGCCTCTTTGGCTGTTACTGGCCACTTATATTTTAGTTATTTTGAATAGTGAAGTTTGTCAAATGAAAAAGAGTACTTTTTATTAGCTCTTCGGTTGTGTAACAACTACAAAAGTAAAATATATCTTGAGAAATATAAGAAAGTTATTCTAAAGTTTTCCAGTCGTATCCTTTAAAGCACCGCCCCCACCCCGCATGGTGGAGTGCGCCTTTCGCGTATCTTTCAGGTAATTAGCTGAGGATGATCCCGGGACCTTCGTTCACCATAACATTGACGGAGGAGAAGGCGTCGAGAAGCCGTTGATGTGGAAGTAGCCCCTACAGTAGCTACAGCTGAACCATGGAATACAATTGTGGACAGCGCCGAGAGAAGCCACACAAAAACAAAAGATGGATGGGGTCCCCCCCAAGCCCCCCTGGACCCAAAAATAAGTCTCTCCATTAGGCGCGATCACGTTATGTTATGTTAAGTTATGTATAGATTAGGTATAGACAATGAGGCGAAATCGAAGTGTAAAGTCATACCAATGTACTGGTGACATGTAGAAGTCGCCCACTACACTGAGGAACAAAGGCGACGTATGGATAGTTAATTTTAGTTCGTCGCAGGGCCCACACATGGCCTGGGCCGCGATGGCTGTGTTCCGTCGCGAAATAATTGTTCGCGGGGTGACGGCACCCAGATTGCTCCTTTGGTGCGTCTTCCCGTAAAGTCAGTTATGTAATTAAGATTATGTGCAGTGGTGGTGAAGTGCTAGTGTTATATATATAATCAATGGCGCAAATGAAAGAGGCCATGCTAGCAGCAAGTATCCTGGAGGGTGCTGGTGCTGCTTCCCTGGTGCCGCCCCGAGGAGGAGGATGTCGAAGATGAAGTTCGCCGCAGAAGTCGGCGTCTCAAAAGTTTTTTTCTCATGAAGTGTTTATAGTTTAAGTGTTTTTGTTGTATAGAGTCTTTTATTGGCGATTTTAAAATACATATTGCCGTAGGTGCGTAGGTGCGTGCACATTTGCAGTAAGTGTACCTGTATAATCGAATATAATTGAATAAGAGGTGTAGGGTAGGTGTCAAAGTCAAAGCTCTTCTCCACAGATTCTGCCATTGTGTTAGTGAACTCACTCAAAAAAATGTAATGACGGATCTAAGTGATGTAATAACATCCTATGGAAATAAATGATTTTGACTTTGACTTTGGTGTAGGGTAGGTGTAGGGTAGGTGTAGGGTAGGTGTAGGGTAGGTGTAGGGTAGGTGTAGGGTAGGTGTAGGGTAGGTGTAGGGTAGGTGTAGGGTAGGTGTAGGGTAGGTGTAGAGTAGGTGTAAGGTAGGTGTAGGATAGGTGTAGGGTAGGTGAAGGGTAGGTGAAGAATAGGTGTAGGGTAGGTGTAGGGTAGGTGTTGGATAGGTGTTGGATAGGTGTTGGATAGGTGTTGGATAGGTGTTGGATAGGTGTAGGTCAGGTGTCGGGTAGGTGTAGGGTAGGTGTTGGATAGGTGTAGGGCAGGTGTCGGGTAGGTGTAGGGTAGGTGTAGGGTAGATGTAGGGTAGATGTAGGGTAGGTGTAGGGTAGGTGTAGGATAGGTGTAGGTTAGGTGTAAGGTAGGTGTAGGGTAGGTGTAGGGTAAGTGTAGGTAGGTGTAGGGTAGGTGTAGGTAGGTGTAGGGTAGGTGTAGGGTAGGTGAAGGGTAGGTGTAGGGTAGGTGTAGGGTAGGTGTAAGGTAGGTGTAGGGTAGGTGGAGCGTAGGTGTGCATTTTTACATTGTTTTTCATGCGATCTACAAAAAGAAATGAGATGCCATCAAAAACATAACTTGTAAAAAAACCAAGTCTCGCAACTTTTTACGGTAGACTAAGTTGCGTGCGAGACTTGGTTTTTTTACAAGTTATGTTTTTGATGGCTAATATTAATGTGATATCGGATTCAGCCAGTATCGTATAGCAGACACACCATTTGATATATATGCAGGTTCCTTTACTTACTCGTAAGTGTTTACAATCGCAATGCTCCCCGCTCCAATATCCCTCGATACTTGTAATACGGTGAACTTATTGACACATACAGTCTTCCTGAATAATTTAGTATCCAACTCGTACTGGTGCGAACTGCGCCTCTGATTAACTGGTATCTGGAATGAAATTTGGCGATCACGATCGATAAATCAGTTCCTGCGATGGCGAGCAGCGTGCCAAGACCCGGAGGCGGCTTTGGCTGTGACGTCGACAGCGGCTCACTCTATTGCAGTTTGCAGTATGTTTCGTTGCTCAATTAAAATTTACAATAAGCATCTTTCGCCTTAATTTTGTTTTGGCTTGAACCCCTCGATAGGGACGTGTATGAGCTGTTTATGATGATGACAATGAACTTACTAGTTTAGATTTACTTCCCACCATCCATCATCATTATTTGTCTTAGTCAGATAAATTCACCTTCAATTTCTGCCAGTAATTTCTTGACATAAAAAATAAAAATTACTAAGAAGAAAAATATTTACCTTTAATTGATGAATTATTTGGGTCAAAACATACAAGGATAGGTTGTAGATGCGACAGCAAATACTGACATATAGAAACAATGTTAAACAAGATAATAATAATACATTTTCTTAACGTTCTAAAACATGACGTAAATACAAAATACAAAAAATTGCCACACAAGTTTAAGAAAACGTTAGAATATGTTCTATTAAAATATTCTATTTCAACTCGATTTCTCGCGAGACATCCAAGTTATACTACTCGTAGTGTGATCTTGTAAAGGTAATTGAATCAACGCGAGGTTAATAAATCCTTAATAAATACATTGTGACTGTTGTATATTTTTATTGGAAAAATGAATCAAAGTCAAAGTCAAAATTATTTATTTCCATAGGATGTTATTACATCACTTAGATCCGTCATTACATTTTTTTTGGGTGAGTTCACTAACACAATGGGGGAATCTGTGGAGAAGAGCTTCAGAATCAGCAAAAGCAACCAAAAACTTTTTAGGGATATGCTCCATAATTTACTTACCGAGCATTAAATTACTGTATATGAACAGTTTAGTTTAGTTTTGTTTAGTTTAGTTTTGTAATTTACTTGTGTACAATAAATCGTAAATAAATAAATAACATAGCAAAGTTATTACAGGATAATGAAAAAAAACTAAAATACAGGAAAAAGTATCGTTCTTTTTAAACGTGACAATAAGCCATGTAGTACTATACTAACGCAAGCAAGCGAGGATCTAATCTCCATGCGATGCGGAGCGAATACTCAAGCAGAGCTTTCAGAGAAAGCGTGTCGCGACTCTCGACCATCATGGCCGCCGCGCCTGCTGCGTATTCGCGTATGCGCACGTGGTTTGTGCAAAACGATACGTTTCAAGTGCTTTACTGCTGTAAGTAATGCTATTATAGCTGGCACCAGCCGCAAGAGAAAAATATTCCCCTAAAGCAATAATATCATGTCTGAAATATTCCGGCCCATCATTTGTTCCTTGAAGAGATATTCTTAGTTCAAATGAGCTGATATTTTAAGGTCCAAATCACCGTTTAATAATTCACAACTCGTAATCATACTCCTATTTAAAGCTGAATTATTTATTTATGAACTCTCCACACGAATCCGACTCAGGGCAAACAGAAAATAATTCATTTTTGGGAAAGGTCGAGAGTCAAATTCAATGTGATAAAGGCAAAAGCAATTTAAAATATTACAATTTTGCCAATCATGAAATAAAAATGTAGAAACT
The DNA here is from genome assembly GCA_951230895.1 of Carpatolechia fugitivella. Lineage (NCBI taxonomy): Eukaryota > Metazoa > Arthropoda > Insecta > Lepidoptera > Gelechiidae > Carpatolechia > Carpatolechia fugitivella. The sequence goes on from OX579664.1 coordinate 15,374,152, forward strand.
CTTTGATTCTTCCTTTATCATGTGGTTCAAGTCTACAACCAACCTCCCAAATGAATATTATCACTGACAAGGTTAGAGTACCGACTACTTCCATCAATAGTGTATCCCGGCCGGACCCACGGCCAAATATTTTTATCGGGTAACAGTTGTTTCAATTTATAACGTCCTTGGTTTCAACTTTCAGCCTGCAATGTCATGCGCTAAATTTGTTTGACATTGCCCACAGGGGTTCGTACCTGGAATCCCCATAATAAGAGTCAAACCTTCGACCGCTCAGCCATAGAGGCTGAATATGAGAGGATGCAGAGATGACAAAAATGGAGCCGATAATGTAATGAAATCGGAGTCGATAGCGTGATCCGCCGCTCACTCGCTCACTCGCTCACGCCACACTCACGCGCGACTCACGCGCGACTTGTCCAACAATCCTCCGCCGACAATTCCTCCGGTTCACTTATTGCTTTACTTATGTAGAGAAGCAGATGATATGCGACGCTTTATAAATGTTAATTGCTAATGTATAAATGCATTTTATTATTTGCAGCGCGAATGGCTCTGGCAATGATAAAACAAGCGTGATATCAGTAGACTTGCTGAACGCCGCGAGTTTTTGTGTCTACATGAGTATTTGATCGTAACTTGATTAACGTACCTGAATTATGTCTCACTGTGAATACGTCCCACTTCCTTTCTTCCTTTCTTCATCATGTCAGGTTGACAACAACCCTCACAAACCCTGGTGTCAGTGTTATGGAGCCGCTAAAGGCAATGTGTGTATGACAAGCTGGAACTAAATCGATATTCGCCCACATTTGGGCTTTAAAAAAAATCATTGTTTCTTTGAAAGTCCGTGCGAATTATCGCTTGTTTTCGCTGAGTGAACTCGCATACATGTCCCGGTCGTGTGTGGACGAGTGTCACAACGCCCGCTCGCCGATAATGGCCGCGATAAGGTCACACGCGTCCCGCCCCCGGCATAATGTGGACCGCTTCATTCAGCCCTCGGTCACCTTGGTCACTTTATTGTTTCCGCAACAAAACCCAGATCTAATCTCTAGCATTTTGATACGATGAAGATGAGATGCAGAGATGCAGAGATCGCACAGGTGTAGAGCGGCGAAAAAAGGGAAATGCCTTTGGTTTTGATACAAACCGAAGTGAGAAAATATGATTATTTGACGCTTTTACAGAGAAGTTTACGTTTGAATAAAATAAAAAGAAGCGAAAATGATTTCGATTTTAAATATTACACAGCTACACAGCTATTATTACAGCTCACGTGATTAATTAAGGATAAAAATGTCTAAAAGTTGTCTAAAGTCGGAAATAAAAAAAGAAACAACAACAAGCATCATCAAATAAGATCACAGCATCAGCTTAATTTGCATAAGATATCAACTGGCTTTATGTTCCTTGGAAGGGAGTAGCGACTAATTAATGAGGTGTAATGTTGTGTTGCTGTGTTAAAGGCATCACACACGGCAGCTATAATGTAAAGATGTACATTTATAGCACGATACCTGTCGATATATCTCATTACATCTTTCCATAGAAATCGTCGGAGACAACACACGGCGCAGGTAATATACATTTTTACATCTTCGCATCAAAAGATACCGAGCGGTATGAAAATATACATCTCGATATATTTCGATATATCTCAATACCTGTCAATACATCTCGCTTCGAAAAGGGTGTTCAAAAATTTCTGTGATTTTCTGTGATAGACAGAGACACCACAAAGTAGGTACTAAACACTAGAGAGGTCCCCAGACCCCTCTAAATCGATACGTCCCGCGTAAATCAGGACTAGAGATGGGCGGTGGGTAAATACCCATTGTACCCTACCGGGTAAATACCCAAATTGCTGGGTATTTTAAATCTGTTCTTTATTGTAAAATTACAACAGTTTTTGATTACACTTAAATTTGCTTACCTCAAAATTGAGTGAGATTAGGTAGGGCGTAGTAAAATATCAATTAATCAACAGAAAGTCTATATTTTTATGTATTGTCTTTGTTTGGTCTGTTAGTTTTTTAGTTCTATCGGGTTATTTATGTTTGTTGTTTCTCGTTATTTGCGTTATATTAGTAAAACCTTCCTATTTAAAATGATTTAACAAAACATTATGTTCAGGTAGGTACGTAGTTTTGCATAAATGAGATGGCTTGGAGGTAGTGTTCCAAAGGACCATGGTCTTTTATTTAGCTCTCTTATACGGTGCGCAGGCTTTTTGTAGGGACTGCGGAGCTCTAAAACTCTCTCTTCGCCGAGGACCAAAAAGGACCCTATGGTGACCGTACCCTTAGCCTATGCTCAAGAGGGCTAAAAAGTTCTTAAGTCTCCGAAGCTTGTCTAACGAAACTTGAAAACTATTGCGTATCACTGCACCTTGACGTTATTAATGTGCCGTCTCAGTTCTTGTAACCGGTGAGAAGTGAGAACGAGAGCTACGCTAGTCAAGTTGATATGTCTTCTGATAGTGGCCCTGTTTATTTCATTGAAACAATATCATCAACATCAACGGCCTGTTACAGTCTACTGCTGGACTATGAGCCTCCTCCACTTAAGTGGAGGGTTTTGCCATAATCTCCACATTTGGCAGGTAGGTTGGAGATCGCAGATTAAAAGGTTACTGTTTCAGAGAGCGCTGCTGCCCGTTCCCTGTTCAATGTGTAGTCCCTAAGTTGCCTTTTACGACACCCATGGGAAGAGTAGGGGTTGGTGACAAATGTAAACAATAATAGAAAATAAAATAATAGGACCGATTTTGTTGCAACTTTCGCATCTGGCAATACGCACATCAAAATTCCAATCAGAATCATCTTCTGATGAACTATCTAGTAAATCTAAGTAACTCGAGGGGTCCATAATATTTAACATAAAAATAAGAACACCATGTGAAGGGAAAGATGTATTAATTTACACGCAGCAGGTAAATTACATTATAGCTGCCGTGTGTGATGCCCTTTAGTTTAGTTTATAGTTGCGGCGGCAGTTGCAGTGACTCGGCGGCTGCAGGAGTGAAGGTTACCGCTACGGTCCCGGCGAGCACGCACCGTGACGTCACCGCCCCCCCCGCTCCGGTCGATACCCCGCGACCCACCCGCGCCCGCGCGCCCTCCAGGCCACCAATATACCAGGCAATTCTTACACCAACTTCATGTAATGGCACCTAATGGCGCACCACCAAGGCAAATAAAATTACTGCGAGTAATTTTTGAAAGAAGTTACAGTTCTCTTGTGTAAAGTAAACATTACAAGATAAGAATCTTGGCGTGAAAAAAATCATCGTGAGAAAACAAACATTGCGAAGAAATTCAAAGATTGTGTCTCAAATCGTCAAAAACATGGTCGCTCTAGTTCAGGTTCAGGGTAGACTCGAGTCCCACCAAAGTAGAGTAAAGTAGTACTAGTAGAGATAAGGACCACAATAATGACGTCTAGATGAAAAGAAATCAAATTAAAAGTGTCCAATAAACTTCGATTCGAATTTCTTTTTCTGTCTCTCTTGTATCGTTTGACGTCCAGTTATAAGCTCGGTGTGTCCCCAGCAGTGAAGTGAGCGGCTACAAAGGGTGAGGTAAGAGTAAGAGGCGGAGGGGGCGGGGAGCTTCAGTGAGAGTAAGGCTGCGTCGCGAGCGCACGTGTGTCAGAGAGTGCGGTGCGAGACGCGAGTGCGGCGATGATGTGACGCGCGTGTGCCGTGCGTGTGCCGTGCGTGAAGCGTGCGTTAGATGAGCGTGTGCTGTGCGTTTTGACCTGCCGTGGAACTGGGAGAGTGAAATTTTTATGGAAAATTTAGGTACCTACTTAATACCAGTTGGTAATTCTTGGAATCTGTGCACTTTTGATATTTCATAATTTCATAACTTTTAGTGATAGTTTTGAATTATCCTTAGATATAATTTCTTCCTCCTTTATGGCCGTAGCGCACGTTATTTCTAAATTCCATAGGTTTCAGTCAACACTACACTAACTCCCTAAGCCGTCTGCACGTTTTAAAGGTCGTCTGTGAGCACTGATGCAAAGTCTTTGCACGTTTTATTCGTCGCCTTCGAGCCCCGGGATCGCTCTACAGATTTTATTGTGTATTTCACATTTTATTTTCAGATATATTTTTTTACAATTAAACTTCACCACAATCTTTTCTCGTTTTGGAGATTGCTCTTATAGATTTTTAACCATAAATTTTCTCGCAAGGTTTTCTGATTTTTTATTTTTGCGCGGAAATTACGCATCCCAGAACATTAAGATTGATATGTTTAGCCTTCTTGCAAACATCATCATTATTTACAAGCCGCTGACATATGAAAGGACAAAATATAGATAAGATTTACTTTTGCATTTCGAATATTCATCATCATAATCAACAGCTCATATACGTTTCCACCGAGGGGCTCGAGCCTACCCTGAACTAGGACGATTCTAGATAAGTAAAGGATTTTAATTTATAGGAGTGTTACTTATAAAAGCGTCAACGGTATAAAACTAGGCTTATTACTTGCTAAACGGGAGGTTGCAGTTTGAAGCCTAGGAAACAAAATGTGATTTGAAGCTTCGAAGTCTTAAGTTAGGTACTTTCAAAGCTCTTTAATAGAGCGCAAAAACTTGCTTCAGTCTTTGAATAATTATACTTATAGACTGTGTGTGAAATCGACCAATTCGCATTGAGCCCGCATGGCAAACATAGCCTCAAGCTTAATGTACCTGGAGCAGGTTCGAGCCCCTCAGTAATAGCGAATGTAATGTGTCGTGAACTTCTAAGTGGATTTACTTACAGTATACGGGACAACGTTATTAATTCTCATTAACAGGGATAATTTTGCTAAAAGTCAATGATCAAACGAGATTAGCTACTAAACCTACAACTATTGTAGGGCAGAATAATTTAGCTAAAGCATGTACTCGCGTCGTCCCTCGTCACTCCAAATTAGCAAATTTAATAATATGTGCACATAAATATCCCGCTCATATCCCGTACAGGGTGACCAAACCTATTTTAAAACTGGTTTAGAGGGTCTAATCATGATATATTTTAGGTAAAACAAGTAAAATTGATTTACCTCAAACCAAAGCTAAATTTTAGAAACCACTTGTAGTCACAGAGAGGTGGCCAACAGGAACAACATGGCCAGTGGGCAGACCACCACCCCGATGGTCCGATGACATTGCAAAACTGGCAGGATCATGTGGGTAGCACAGGCCGGGAGGAGTGTGGCGCAGTCAAGAAGAGGCTTATACTGGCAGGATCATGTGGGTAGCACAGGCCGGGAGGAGTGTGGCGCAGTCAAGAAGAGGCTTATACTGGCAGGATCATGTGGGTAGCACAGGCCGGGAGGAGTGTGGCGCAGTCAAGAAGAGGCTTATACTGGCAGGATCATGTGGGTAGCACAGGGCGGGAGGAGTGTGGCGCAGTCAAGAAGAGGCTTATACTGGCAGGATCATGTGGGTAGCACAGGGCGGGAGGAGTGTGGCGCAGTCAAGAAGAGGCTTATACTGGCAGGATCATGTGGGTAGCACAGGGCGGGAGGAGTGTGGCGCAGTCAAGAACAGGCTTATACTGGCAGGATCATGTGGGTAGCACAGGGCGGGAGGAGTGTGGCGCAGTCAAGAAGAGGCTTATACTGGCAGGATCATGTGGGTAGCACAGGGCGGGAGGAGTGTAGCGCAGTCAAGAAGAGGCTTATACTGGCAGGATCATGTGGGTAGCACAGGGCGGGAGGAGTGTGGCGCAGTCAAGAACAGGCTTATACTGGCAGGATCATGTGGGTAGCACAGGGCGGGAGGAGTGTGGCGCAGTCAAGAAGAGGCTTATACTGGCAGGATCATGTGGGTAGCACAGGGCGGGAGGAGTGTAGCGCAGTCAAGAAGAGGCTTATACTGGCAGGATCATGTGGGTAGCACAGGGCGGGAGGAGTGTGGCGCAGTCAAGAAGAGGCTTATACTGGCAGGATCATGTGGGTAGCACAGGGCGGGAGGAGTGTAGCGCAGTCAAGAAGAGGCTTATACTGGCAGGATCATGTGGGTAGCACAGGGCGGGAGGAGTGTGGCGCAGTCAAGAAGAGGCTTATACTCATCAGTGGGTGGTTGTGTGCTGAAAATTATTATGATAACGTTGATGAATTTATAACTTCATTAAAAAATATAACGAGAAAGTGATACATTAATTGAGAAATATCATTAAGTTTTAAGTATTTAAAAGAGTTATATATAGCCCTGAGAAATGGCCGCGCAATTTTAATAAATCTCACTCAAAAATATGTTATTTCCATATGCCTACTCTGAATTTGGACGACCTGTTTTAGTCGCCTAGTGTAAACTAAACTACAAACTTTGATATTTATAATAATTAACTCAGTAAATAACTGAATTAATTATAACAAACAAAGTATGAACTCCTGATCTTCTTGTAGATTTGGCTTTTCAATTCCACCTCAATACCACTTGAGCCGCTTATTGCTACGATAACGCTACGGCGTAGTAAGCGCTACGGGCTACGAGCCGTCCGCACTAGAGCTACGTGACCACTTCGAGTAATGTTTTGTTAATGATGCCGCCGTAACCACTAATGGGTGCCTTTGCGTATAACTAATTTATATCGTCCACGAAAGAACTCAAGGTAGCCGAAATCTGTTAGGAACTGGTACTTATAATGCAAAACTTTGGATATTTGTAAAAATAACCTATTTTTTGTAAAAGTATAAAGATTTATATTAATTCAATAACAAAAATATTTTGTAAATGTTCTAATTATTTTTAGTAAGAATATCGCGTTGCGAGGTATGAAAATGCGGAGGGATGAATGTCATGTAGATAAAATAAATTTGAATGTGGATGGATATGCTGGGAGACGAGGACCAAAGAAAAGATGGATGGATTGTGTGTAGGCATATGTGCAGGAAGATGTGAGTACTGATATGACGGCTGACAGGGATGTATGGAAGAAAAGGAGATACTGCGCCGACCCCATGTAATGAGAAAAGGGCAACCGTATTTAAGAAGAAAAATTAATAAAAAGAAAACATATAACTTACCTAAAAAAATAATAATTTTAATCTCATACAAATGTTACTATTCAACTATCCTCGTCAATACTAATACAGCAGTAATGGTAATTTTATGACCAGTTATTCCACCTTCGTTGTGGCAGAATGGCACCATGACCAGGTTACACTCTGAACTTCAACATCTGACTATGGAGACGACAGGGAGTCTGTGTTTGACACCATGACCAGGTTACACTCTGAACTTCAACATCTGACTATGGAGACGACAAGGAGTCAGTGTTTGACACCATGACCAGGTTACACTCTGAACTTCAACATCTGACTATGGAGACGACAAGGAGTCAGTGTTTGACACCATGACCAGGTTACACTCTGAACTTCAACATCTGACTATGGAGACGACAAGGAGTCAGTGTTTGACACCATGACCAGGTTACACTCTGAACTTCAACATCTGACTATGGAGACGACAAGGAGTCAGTGTTTGACACCATGACCAGGTTACACTCTGAACTTCAACATCTGACTATGGAGACGACAAGGAATCTGTGTTTGACACTCAACTCGGTTGTCGTGCCAAATTTTATCGATTGGAAGTTCGGTGCCAGCCCTATAACTTTCTAAAACTTGTCGTAATACGTACAGCCAGGGTAAGTTATTTAAAATGCGAATTCATCGTGCAATCGATTTTGTTTTTGCGATTTTGAATAATTTGCACAGATTAGTAAATTATAATATTTTTGGGTCATTTAGTTTATTGAATCAGCCACAAGCCAGTTCACATGATAAGCTGCGAGCCATTAACTGCCCGGGCCACGGCCGTGACCCGGTCATGTTGCAAGCCACGACGAGCCATAACGCGAACCACAACTTGAACCATGGCCGCACTGCTACTCACTGCTCCCCACCAGTCCTAGACACCTCACCCTACCCCCAGTTGGGGGGCGAGTTGGGAGCTGGAAGTATCGAGAGTTGGAAGTATCGAAGTAGAAAAGCCGCACCGTGCCGCCGCGTGTTTCCGGTCGTACAGCGCACATTGTACATGCATCCTAGGCGCAAAACGGTAAGCTCTGCGCGTACTTTAATTGAAATTGAGTAGTTAGTAGGCATTTAAAACGCAAAGGTTGTAAGGAGTGAGTGGCCGAGGTTTGGCACGAATGAACCACAACGCAAGCTATAACTCCAGCCCGTATTGTGAAGAACAATTAATTGTATAAATCTACCTCTCTTATCTATCTCTCATAGTGCTTAGTTGTTGAAAAATAAACATTATTATTTTTTTTTTCTTTTTTACCTCGTAAAATTATAAAATATATCTATGAATCAATCCATTCAATGGCTAGAGAGTTAAGTTTGGAAAAATACTAAGTCTTATAAAAGGGATGTATTCCTGGATATTTAATTTAAGTGATGTGGAGCCTGCATTAATTAAACTTTTTGCAATAACTGCAGGCAGCCGGATGCGTCTGACAAGCGGTCAAATTATTCCGTTTACATCGACTTCCGGTAACGTCGAGTCCGGTGACTTCGGCGCGTTCCTCGGCATATCAGATAGCCATGTTATAAACGACTAGCGTTAGATTACTGCAAGAATCGTTTAATGTCGACTTTATTAAGAAATTATCCTAATCCCCAAACTAGGACTAATTCTCTGTACTATGGGAAGCCAGAATTACTACATCATGTGGAAATTTTGTTATTACTCGTAAAAGTTATTAGTTAGCGCCGGTGCTGGTGTCTAATTCATTTAGAATAATACGCACGCAGAAGGAAATAAAAAGAATATCTTCGCAGGAGTGTGCAGGTTTCATCACGATGTTTTCCGTCACTGTAAGAGCGTCGAATAAACGTACATTATAAATTAAAAATTAAAAAGCACATTGGTATATGGTGGGGTACGAACCCGCGTCTCCCGGACGGAGACAGCGGCCCGAGCCACTAGACCAACGCCGCACGGTAGAATAACTCTTCATAATGGAGTTTGTTGTGAGCCGCTCGCTGAAAAATGAAATGGATGAAATATTAGCAGAGTAAGTTTTGAAAATAAAGTGGTTTTTTTTTCTGTATGACGCGCTTTGAATCGGTTAAATTAGTTAGCTTACACTATGGTACCCCAGTTAACGTTCAAACAGAACAGTTCGTTTCGTACTATTTACTAAGTTTGTGTTTATATTAAATCTGAATAGTCCTTACCTTAACATGCTGCAACTAATTCATTCTCCCTGCGTTCCGAGACGTGCTGAAATCGATTAAAGCACCCATAATCGCGTTCCGAATTACTGTCAGCTGTCAAAACTCATACGTTTTTTTGCTTTTCTGATCGCTGACAGCGCTGAAAGTCTGATTTGGAATGCGCCCTCTGATTCTATCATTAACACTCATATACGTTTAGCTTGCTGCGACTTGTTCATATCTATACTGAACTACTATTATATTCTGTGCCGTAGCGTGCATGCTCGCATACCGGCGTCGCGTGCGCACCACCGTACAGTAATTATGATGAAAGCGCGCCGCTGTAACGCCACACTATTAATTAGCTAATCATGGGTGTTTCTACAACCAGGCCACCACGCCACACGCTCACTCATGTCACGTTGTGAATAAGACAGATAGATAGCAGTCGGCACTTATGACGTGCCCTTGGAAGCACGGAATCATATTATTTATTTTTAATGAAAATCAGGCGATTCAGTCTCGTCATATGTTGATAATAGATCTCAATCCGTGGTATTGAATGGGTATGCCTTATCTTGGGTGATCTTTCCATCAGGTGTTCCTCAGGGGAAAGCGAGTTAATAAAAACGTGTTAATAATAATAAGGGGTCTTTGTTAGAGCTTCTGCTTTTTGTTTTTTTCTTTTATTATAATGACTAGCGGTCCGCCCGCGGCTACGCTCGCGTTGTAAGATTTTCCCGTGGGAATAGGACTTTTTCCCGTAAAAGATATTGCAGCATTACTGCAGGTTTTTTAATAACCTTTTTGGTATGATTCTTTTTTCGTTTGGCCGGTTTTTATGTCACATTTTCAAATTTCAAATTTTCTTGGTTTGACCTTTTTCTAAATTGTTTATTGTTTTCTGAGTTGTCGTCTATCATCAGATAGAAACGATTTTTTCCTTGAACTTGGTTGAATATTACTAAATAAATATCAGTAAATGATATAAAGCCTTGGAATACAATAAATATCACGGATTCCGTTTGGACTAGCCGGGTAAGTCTTATGTTGTCTTCCTACTGGTTTTTTATCGACGCACTTTTCTCTTTCCTTGTCTTGGTTGGATGGCGATTATTTCTTTGTCAATCTTTACAGTGTATTTCCGGCCTCTGCGACACACACACGAGGGTCCCTCCGTGCCTTTCACGATCTCTCGCTGTGGTTCCGGACACCTGAGGCCACCAGGCATTGGACGTGCCTGGATCCCTGCGTTGTGTGCGTCCGCGCCTGTACCTGAGTGCCGCAGACCCGCGCACCGGCGTCCCCCCTGGGATACTGCCCATCTCGCGGATTTTTTTTAGCCTGTTTTTTGTATCAGTTTTGTAATTTTGTATGCGGATCTTGCCAAATTCTTTCTAAATTCTTTTCTAAATTCTAAAAAGGCCCTTTAGGTTTCTCTGGCCCTCCTTTTTTTGGTTCCCGTTTGGCAACTACTCTCCGGGGTACTCCGCGGTCTTTACACCTTCCTGCATCGATACACTCTCTCAACACAACACTAGTTCAGCGACACTATATCGACGGAGTCCCCTCAGGACCCGGCTCTCGGCTCACTTTTTGATACTTTGGCAATTTCTAGGCCCTTTTAAATTTTTATTATACCGTTCGGACAAATTTAACTAACTCTTTCTCTGTTCTCCTAAATTTCACGTTTCGCCTATGGTCGTCGACCACAGGTTAGCTAGTTTCTTTTTTTAACGCTACAGTATCCTTTGTGTTAATCCAAGGTACAACCTATCTTTATTCCAAATTTCATTCAAATCCATTCAGCAGTTTAGGCGTGAAAGCGGAATAAACATCCAAATATCTAAACATCGAAACATATTTTCACATTTATAATATTAGTGTGATATACATGTATAATATATATTTGTTTCCAAAATTAATTTGTTGTATTATTTGCGGATGACATGAAAGTTTATAAAACTTTTTAACATCACGGATGTTTTACTTCTCCAAGAATATCTGTTAAGATCCATCTGGCCATCTCGCTACTGTCAAATATATTGGATATGAATGTCTCCAAGTGTTTATGTAAGTAAGTAAGTAAGTGTTTATGTATAACGAAAGCACGATATTACATAATTTGACATTATGATTAAAAACGAAAAGTTAGCGCAAGTGGAACTTTGCAGAGACCTTGGAGTTATCCTTGAGAGGAAGTTGCTATTTGATCTTAATATTTTTAATATAGTGAGCAAAGCTTACAAATCTCTTGGCTTCATAATTCGCGCATCTGAAAGTTTAAAAAGTATTAAAACCATACAAATACCATGGACAAAACTTGTCCATGCAAATACTATACTGTGTGCACTGAGAAAAAATTTATGAGCCGTACAGTACACCTTGCGTACAGTACACCTTGCGTAATGAGCCGTACAGTACACCTTGCGTACAGTACACCTTGCGTAATGAGCCGTACAGTACACCTTGCGTACAGTACACCTTGCGTAATGAGCCGTACAGTACACCTTGCGTACAGTACACCTTGCGTAATGAGCCATACAGTACACCTTGCGTACAGTACACCTTGCGTAATAAGCCGTATAGTACACCTTGCGTACAGTACACCTTGCGTACAGTACACCTTGCGTAATGAGCCGTACAGTACACCTTTCGTAATGAGCCGTACAGTACACCTTGCGTAATGAGCCGTACAGTACACCTTGCGTAATGAGCCGTACAGTACACCTTGCGTAATGAGCCGTACAGTACACCTTGCGTAATGAGCCGTACAGTACACCTTGCGTAATGAGCCGTACAGTACACCTTGCGTACAGTACTGTGGAGATTGCATTGGTTACATGCAGTCTCCGCGCACTTTTCCCTTTGTTTGTTGTTGCTGGCACTCGATATTCGCCCTATATATCGTAAAAAAGCTAATTAGACGTGGTGAGTCAGAGAATGATGGGCTGAAGAAAATAATGGTGTGGATGAGGGATTGAAATGAAGAAAAGATAATACAAAAATATTGTAATCTAATATTGGAGTCATTATTTAGCTACGGATTTATGCGCTAGAAGCGAGTGCCTCCCATCTTCTAAGAGCTACGTCCACCTGACATGGTGTAGACTTATGAAGAAATCGGTACCTCCAGTTACGTATTTTTTTTTTCTTTGCTATATTATTTGCCTGATTATTTGCCTTGTAGAATCAACAGCAAATATCACAGCACGGATCGCAGCTATGAAGCAATTTAATTTTGTTACCTTTGTTTAGCTTCGACTGAACGCGGACGCAGAGGAAGACGTGTTTAATCTTAAATCCTTTTTATGCACCATATTAAGTTTTCCAGAAAAAAGTCTAAGAAAAGACTGTGAATAAAGAAATTAATATTGAATGAGATGGCCAATGCAGCGATTGCAGCCATTAGAATGATGATGAGATACCATGGAAAGGTCTCTCTGCATTGATGCCTTGGTGATGTACAATTGATATTATTTTGTTAAAAAAAGTTGAATTATGTCTGATAAGTATAACGGTCTGAATTCGTCCGCGGAGGACTTCTTCTCGCAATTCGAGATAATCGCCGCTATAAATAGTTGGAGTGACGATGTAAAAACGTTAGTGTTGGCTACTTATCTATGTGGGCCGGCTCTCAGCTATTATAATTTGACAAAATCGTCCTCTACGAAATATGAGGATATTAAAAAAGCGATTTGTTCAGAATTCCCGTCTCCTATAGACCATGCTTCGTTGTTTTATAAGTCTCGTCAAGATTATAATGAGCCTCTGATGGACTATGTGTATCGTGTGGAATCTCTTGCCGGAAAGGCTAAGATTTCAGACCAGAAAATAATAATTAAGCAATGTTTGACTGGTATGTCATCTTTTTTTAAACGTAATTTCGGAACTCAATTATACAAAGATTTCGCTACCCTCAAACAAACCTGCATGGAGTATTCGATGCTCTTTATGGCCACACACACTGAATTATCGTTGCCAGTGAAGATAACCTCGACTCGATGTGGCGAGCCCAGCAGTTATACGAATTCAATGGGTGATGTTTATCCCAGTGAAAATATTGGGCAGCGTAGTGCGCAAGCCTCACCGCAGGAATTATACTCCACGCCGCAAAATAGATCTTCTAGTTGGCCGCCGAGGAGTCCATCTTCTCCACGTACTACTAACTTTGGATCAAACCGACCCCGCAATGATGCGAGATCGTCAAGACCCCAATACACTCAAAACCGGTATAATTTAAGAAGCGGTTCGCGTGATAACGTTGGAAATATACAGGGTAATGACCCAAACTTTCAGCGTCGCCAGTGAATGGGACTACATTGGTAGACGGTCATTTTAGTCGTCCCGTTTCTCCTATTATTTGTGTTGATTTGTACGGTGTAGTGCATAATGCGTTGATTGATTCAGGTGCCACAATTTCTGTGATTTCTTCTTCGTTTCTTGAAAAAGTGGATAAATTCATTCCGTCACACGCATATAATGATAACGCCTCTTGTTTGCGTACGGTGAATGGGATTAGGTTATTAGCTGAATGTTCTGTTATATTGGACTTTACAATAAATAGCATTGTTTATAATCATGCATTTGTTGTTGTGTGCGATTTAGTACCTGATATAATTTTAGGGCAGGATTTTTTATATGCAGTAAAGGCCATTGTCAACTTTGATAAACAGTTCATTGAACTGGATAGGAATAAGGTATGGTTCAGAAATGATACAAAAATCGCGGCGTTTTCACTTGATTATGTTCAGTCCGGGACTGAGTCCGAACATTTATTGCCGTTACCGAAAGGTGATTATATCTATTTTCTTAATACGGTAGAATCAATAAATGAAAATTTGGACGATTTAAAAAAGGATACGATCCTAACGAATAACACGAAATGTAATAATTTTAATATTTCTGATGCTTTATTATCAGATCAGAAAAGTAAGTTGTCAGAATTACTGGGCAAATATGAAAAGCAGTTTGCGTTTGATTCGAAGAATTTAGGGGCATGTTCATTAATGGAAGTTGAAATAAATACTTCAGACGAGACTCCTATTCATAAAGCTCCTTATAGAGTTTCACACCATCAACACAGTATAATTAGGGAACAAGTGAGTGAGATGTTGGAAAATGGAATCATTCGTGAGTCGCGAAGTGCATATGCATCCCCGGTTGTCTTGGTCAAGAAACCTGATGACACGTGGCGATTCTGCATTGATTATAGGTCATTGAATAAAAAAGTAATTACCGATTCATATCCTTTACCCAGAATAGATGACATAATTTTATATCTAGCTAAAGCCAAATATTTTGCGGATCTGGATTTAAATAGTGGATATTGGCAGTTGAGAATCAAGGAATCTGATAAGCATAAAACTGCTTTTGTTACCCCTTCGGGATTGTATGAATTTAACGTCATGCCGTTCGGCCTTAAAACAAGTGGTGCGATTTTCCAGCGGGTTATGGATAGTGTTTTAGGGGGCATGAAATATCGGAATGCTATTGTTTATATTGACAACATATTGGTTTATGGGGAAACATTTGAAGAATTTTCTTTATCTTTAAATGAAATCTTATATAGAATTAAAGAATGCAATTTGACACTTAAACCTAGTAAGTGCAAATTTGGTTTTGAAAAAGTTTCCGTTCTTGGTTATGAAATAACGGGTCAGGGAATTCGACCAGATCAATCACAGTTTGAAAAGATTATGAAGATCCAAGTGCCAAAATCGACTAAAGAACTTAAATCTATTTTAGGACTCTTTTCATATTATAGAAAATTCTTAGATAATTATGCGGATTTGGCTATGCCTCTAACAAGGTTGATGAAGAAGGGTGTCAAATTTATTTGGACAGAACTACAGCAACATGCATTTTCTAAAATTCTTTCTCTTATTCAGAACCCCCCTTTATTAAGACATTTTTCGAATAGCGAAGGCATAGTTACAAGATTATTTGTCGATGCTAGTGATAAAGCATTAGGTGCTTGTTTATTGCAGGGTGATGATAAAATATTTCCGATTGCTTTCGCGTCGCGTAAGCTCTCTGATTGTGAGACCAGGTATACGATTACCGAAAAGGAATGTTTGGCTCTAGTGTGGGCTCTTAATTATTTTAAGCATTTACTATGGGGAATGAAATTTGACGTCGTGACGGATCACAAAGCTTTGGTATGGCTCCGTACTAAAAAGGATATGAATGGGCGTTTAGCTCGTTGGTCTTTAGCGATTCAACAATATGATTTTGATATAGTATATTGTTCGGGCAAAGATAACCAAATTGCTGATTTCCTAAGCAGGAATCCATTAATTGAGGATGTTGATGTTAAGGAGACCTCTCCTAAGGATGTAGTTGAGGATGGTTTAGAGTTATACAGGATTGAAGCTTCTCGTTTTGAATTTGATCAAAGCGTTGATAGTTTTTGCACTGAACAAGTTTCAAGGATTGCTTCTAGATCTCGGCTAAACTATAAAGGTTTTCTTACCAGAGACAATAAGCTCTTTCACAGGTGTAGGATAGGTAACAGATATGTTGATCGTTTGGTTGTTCCTCAAGCTTCATTTAATGACGTTATGAAGGAAATTCATGATGATCCTTGGAATGGAGCGCATTTTGGTCTTACGAAGACTTTATGTAAATTTAGGGACAGATATTTTATTCTTGATGCTGAAAAGAAAATTTCTAGATATATCGAAAGTTGTAAAGAATGTCAAGAGAGGAAGAGATCGTATTTGATTGCTCCGATGCAACCGATTGAAGTCAATCATCTTTTTGATAAAATAGCCCTTGACATATTAGGACCTCTTCCGACCTCGGATTTAGGAAACAAATACATCATAGTTTGTTTAGAGTATTTATCGAAATACGCGATAACTAGAGCAGTCCCAAGTGCAACTGCTCAGGCCGTTAGTGATTTTCTTACTCAAGAGATCTTCTGTAAATTTGGTATGGTAAATGAAGTCATTGTAGATCGTGGATCAATTTTCACATCACACATGGTTAAAAATACGATAGTTTTTTTTTGATTCCACGTTATCGGTTGCTGCAACTAGGCATCCTCAGACCATTGGACTCGTGGAACGTTTTAATAGCACTATATCTCAGAGTTTAGCGATGTATACAAACGAGAGTCAAGCAGATTGGTGCATGTATTTGCCCATGTCAACGTACGCGTATAATATATCGAGACAGGCGTCATCAAATACGATTCCTTACACTATTGTTTTTGCTAGAGACCCAATTTTGCGTTCTGATGTTGATATTGTATCTAATCGTAATGATTTGGATATTGCTGCTCGCAATAATGCTAATATTAGAATGATCTCTTGTGCGTTGAGAAATATTCGTAAATCGCAAATGACTCAAAAGGAATATTATGACAGGAAAGTCAGGTTCGTAACGTTCGATCCAGGTAGCTTAGTCTTGGTATATAATCCTAAAAGAATAACAAATGTTGGTCAGAAGTTATCGCGTCCATATAAAGGTCCGTTTCGTGTTATTCGAAGGCTATCTAATAATAATTATTTACTACGTAAGATAGATGGAAGCTCCAGACGTGATTTAATATTTCACCATAATTCTCTGAAACCGTTCAGATTGCGTGTTTAAAAATATTATTTTATAGTAACTTGGCGTTTGTTTCCCTTGATCTGTCCTATGCCTTACTTTATTCACAACTCGTCATGAACTTCTATCGTCATTTGTAGTTGATATGTTATGTCAGCGTCTTTGTCAACAAATAATTATTATTGTCTCTATATATAAATTTATTTTTATTTTTGTATGATGGGTAACTTAATGTTTGTCTATATATGGCATAGTTTGATAACTTATTCTTACATTTTATTTATTTTTGTTTGTCATGGACTTTTGACTTAAGCTATGGTATTTTCATTTAATCAACAATCGTTCGAGATATTCGTTTGGTTTGAGCATTACTTGTCGGATCTCATAATAGGACATATGCATCCTCATGAGATGTGCTTTTTCTTAGCACGATCGTATTGGTTTAGTATTTTATGAGTCGGTGGATTCGAGAACGCTTATTGGTTTCATGTTATGCTTATTAGGTTTAGTCAAGTTCTATTAATTTTTGTTTTTCTCTCGAATGGATTAATCCAGCTCTTATTTGCAGATTCGTAATAAGTAGTTTATAAACATTTTATATATTAAAAAAAGAAACTTCATGAAGAAAAGAAGGTTTTAAAAATCTAGCTATTTAATGGGGTTGTTATTTTCTATAAGGGGAGGGTGAGCTTAGTGTATAGGCCACTCATTTTAGATATGCTATCGAATATTTATAGTTCGTCGGAAAAGATCTTGTTATTCGGTTAATATTTAACGTAAGTGACGCATAGTGTAGGTGATCGTTATTTTTCTACATATACGAATAGGCCTGAGCTCCTGTTCCAGACCTGCCGCTACTTCGATTTTTAGACTTTGTATTCGCGTTTTTCATTTGTTTTTGTCTTAGCTTAGGTTGAAATATTTAAGTTTAGATTAGGTGTGATCACTTAAAGTTTGTTCATTATGTTGATGGGATTTTGTTGTCATAATTTGATTTATCTGATATTACATAATAATAATTTCGTTTGTTCTTGTTGGTCAATTATGGCAGCATGGTCCAATGTTAATATTATGTTGAACGTTTTGTGTCGCTGTTAGTTGTTCTATTAATTCTTCAAAATTTATTTATTGTTCTTTTGGTTCATGTAGTGTACCATGAGTTGTACTTGAATGAATAATCTTTTGGCGTGGTTTTAATTATTCGTATTTGGTGAAACGTTGTTCCACCAGGTAGCTGTTAGCTATGGCTTCTTGTACAAATCATAGGGTTTGTTAAATGAAATATTATACGCACTTTTAGGTAATTAGTTAGGTTTATCTTTTGTGATCGGCTGATCATTTTCCTGTAGGAGGAGGGATGTGGAGATTGCATTGGTTACATGCAGTCTCCGCGCACTTTTCCCTTTGTTTGTTGTTGCTGGCACTCGATATTCGCCCTATATATCGTAAAAAAGCTAATTAGACGTGGTGAGTCAGAGAATGATGGGCTGAAGAAAATAATGGTGTGGATGAGGGATTGAAATGAAGAAAAGATAATACAAAAATATTGTAATCTAATATTGGAGTCATTATTTAGCTACGGATTTATGCGCTAGAAGCGAGTGCCTCCCATC
The DNA here is from genome assembly GCA_951230895.1 of Carpatolechia fugitivella. Lineage (NCBI taxonomy): Eukaryota > Metazoa > Arthropoda > Insecta > Lepidoptera > Gelechiidae > Carpatolechia > Carpatolechia fugitivella. The sequence continues at coordinate 15,392,504 of OX579664.1, forward strand.
TTCTAAGAGCTACGTCCACCTGACAGTACACCTTGCGTAATGAGCCGTACAGTACACCTTTCGTAATGAGCCGTACAGTACACCTTGCGTAATGAGCCGTATAGTACACCTTGCGTAATGAGCCGTACAGTACACCTTGCGTAATGAGCCGTACAGTACACCTTGCGTAATGAGCCGTACAGTACACCTTGCGTAATGAGCCGTACAGTACACCTTGCGTAATGAGCCGTACAGTACACCTTTCGTAATGAGCCGTACAGTACACCTTTCGTAATGAGCCGTACAGTACACCTTGCGTAATGAGCCGTACAGTACACCTTGCGTAATGAGCCGTACAGTACACCTTGCGTAAGTAGCAAAGCTCTAGAAAATACGTAGAAAAACGGGATAGACGGACGCAATGAGCTAGACGCATGACGCGTATGAGTTGGTGAACTTAGTGTTGTGTTGAGTGCGTCGATGCAGGAATGTATAAAAACCGCGGAGTTCCCTGGGAGAGTAAAAGCCAAACGGGAACCAAAAAAGGGAGGGCCAGAGCAACCTAAACGGCCTTTTTAGAATTTAGAAATTGAATTTTAACACTAAATGAAATTTGGCAAAATCGCGTAGTACAAAAGCATACAAAAAATCACAACCAAAAGATACAAAAATCACAAACTAAAAATTTGCCAGATGGGCAGTAAGCCAGGGGGGACTCCAACGCTGGTATGCGGATATGCGGCACTCAGCTGTTACGTGTGCGGACGCACACAACACAGGAATCCGGGATCGTCCAATGCCTGGTGGCCTCAGGTGTCCGGAACCACAGAAAGAAATCGCGGTAAGTTCTCGCAAACACGGAGGGATCCTTGTGTGTGTGGCGTCCTTGCAGTAGCCGGAAATACACTGTAAATTCCGAACAACAAAGAAATAATCGCCATCCAAACAAAACAAGGAAAGAGAAAAGTGCATCGATAAAAAGCCAGAAGGAAGACATCACAAGACTTACCCGGCTAGTCCAAAAGGGCACCTAATATCGACCAAATAAAATTTCGACGATAACACACAAAAATACGTGTTTTTATAAACGTAAATGGCAAGAAATTTTCGTCTCTTCAACTATCCAAGCTGACACACTCAGAAACAATAGACAATTTAAAAAAAGGTCAACCAAAGAAAATTTGAAATTTGAAAAAATGACATAAAAAACCAGCCAAAAGAGAAAAGAATCATACCAAAAAGGTTATTAAAAAAACATGCAGTAATGCTGCAGTGTGTATTAATACTCGTATCATTGGCCACGGAGCAAAAATAAAAAGAACACAATAACATGATTTTGAAAGCACAATGTTGGTTCGTGGTAATAACATCATGGTTTTGTAAAGACGTTACATTACAATGAAAGAAAAATACACAAATGTTTTTAAGAAATAAAGAGAGAATTACCGGACATAATCCAGATGTTCAAAATTTATGGACCGCCATTAGACGGGTTGCCTGCGAAGAGCTTACAAACAGCCACCACCGCCATTAGACGGGTTGCCTGCGAAGAGCTTGCAAACAGCCACCACCGCCATTAAACGGGTTGCCTGCGAAGAGCTTGCAAACAGCCACCACCGCCATTAGACGGGTTGCCTGCGAAGAGCTTACAAACAGCCACCACCGCCATTAGACGGGTTGCCTGCGAAGAGCTTGCAAACAGCCACCACCGCCATTAGACCTGCGAAGAGCTTGCAAACAGCCACCACCGCCATTAGACGGGTTGCCTGCGAAGAGCTTACAAACAGCCACCACCGCCATTAGACGGGTTGCCTGCGAAGAGCTTACAAACAGCCACCACCGCCATTAGACGGGTTGCCTGCGAAGAGCTTACAAACAGCCACCACCGCCATTAGACGGGTTGCCTGCGAAGAGCTTGCAAACAGCCACCACCGCCATTAGACGGGTTGCCTGCGAAGAGCTTACAAACAGCCACCACCGCCATTAGACGGGTTGCCTGCGAAGAGCTTACAAACAGCCACCACCGCCATTAGACGGGTTGCCTGCGAAGAGCTTGCAAACAGCCACCACCGCCATTAGACGGGTTGCCTGCGAAGAGCTTGCAAACAGCCACCACCGCCATTAGACGGGTTGCCTGCGAAGAGCTTACAAACAGCCACCACCGCCATTAGACGGGTTGCCTGCGAAGAGCTTACAAACAGCCACCACCGCCATTAGACGGGTTGCCTGCGAAGAGCTTACAAACAGCCACCACCGCCATTAGACGGGTTGCCTGCGAAGAGCTTACAAACAGCCACCACCGCCATTAGACGGGTTGCCTGCGAAGAGCTTACAAACAGCCACCACCGCCATTAGACGGGTTGCCTGCGAAGAGCTTACAAACAGCCACCACCGCCATTAGACGGGTTGCCTGCGAAGAGCTTGCAAACAGCCACCACCGCCATTAGACGGGTTGCCTGCGAAGAGCTTGCAAACAGCCACCACCGCCATTAGACGGGTTGCCTGCGAAGAGCTTGCAAACAGCCACCACCGCCATTAGACGGGTTGCCTGCGAAGAGCTTACAAACAGCCACCACCGCCATTAGACGGGTTGCCTGCGAAGAGCTTACAAACAGCCACCACCGCCATTAGACGGGTTGCCTGCGAAGAGCTTACAAACAGCCACCACCGCCATTAGACGGGTTGCCTGCGAAGAGCTTACAAACAGCCACCACCGCCATTAGACGGGTTGCCTGCGAAGAGCTTACAAACAGCCACCACCGCCATTAGACGGGTTGCCTGCGAAGAGCTTACAAACAGCCACCACCGCCATTAGACGGGTTGCCTGCGAAGAGCTTACAAACAGCCACCACCGCCATTAGACGGGTTGCCTGCGAAGAGCTTGCAAACAGCCGCCGCCGCTTGCTTCATATTGCGAAACAGTTGCGTAGATTATTAAAAAAAAACTTGAAAGTAATTTATGCAATACTAGCTATCCGCCAGCGGCCACGCTCGCGTTGTGTGAGATTTTGCCGTGCGAATAAGATTTTTTCTCGTAAAAAATATTCTATGAATTAATACAGGGTACAAACTATCTACATTACAAATTTTATCGAAATATGTTTAGTAGTTTAGGCGTGAAAGCGGAACAAACATCCAAACACCTATATATTTACCCTCGGAAGGAAAAGTTTTCATTATTTCTCGATTATTTTTTAAATCAGTTATGTACATAAGGTAATGTATTGAAACTGCATAATTAAAAAAAAAATACTGCGTCATTTTTATAAACTACATTTTTGTAGCAAATATTTGCTTTTATCGATTTCTGTCACGACCCACTCCGCCCGCATAAATATGTGCTTCACCTAATAAAATGGTAATATATTAGCTAGAGCTACAACACTGGCAGGCACTTTGAGCCTTGAATGACGCCAAGCAGTGCTTACGTTACGTCAGGCTCCGGGCCTCGTCGCCGCCGCCAGCGCTCGTAAAAAACACATCAATCTCGGTCGGCCGCGTCACAGCCGCGTCCCGGCGGCCTTGCGGCTCGGGCGGCAGTGCGGCCACAGATTAAATAATAGTAGCTACAAAAAGCGCACTCTTTGATAGGAATCATTTAAATTTAAACCCAGTTAAAACGGCGCCAACGTTCAAAATTTTGGTTAAAAATACTTTGCACTCGAGAGTGACCTTTGTTATAATAGTATGGTAACGAGAATTACAAATCAGCGTGCAGGTATCATATTACATTATCAGTGAAAAATGTTCTAACCTGTGTTTAATGTAATTTAGAGGATATGTAGATTAATAAATAACCAATCGATCAATATTGACACTGCACTGGCGCTACTGTTTGAAAAAAAGAGAAAACCCAGTGCGTTTCGTTATCAGATACAACCAACCAAGTGTTGTGGCGCCTGTCCATCGAAATCTACCTTAAGTCTGCTTCACTAGAATCTGTACTACACGCTTAATAAGGCCTTCTTTTATTCTTTCACCTTTGTATGAAGCGGCCTCCGAATCCTAATATTTAGCCGTTTTGGCGCGGAGTGCGACAGGTCTAGTGCGGCCCGCGGCGCCGTGGCCCGGGCCGCTCCCATCCATCACACGCGCGCAATCTGCACACATGTATCAACCCGCCTCGTCTGGTTAATGCGTCGCCGTTAGTCGCCGCCCTCTCGTTTACTACAAATTGCTCGGAGTATCATTATTCAACAGCAGCGTTTGAGGAGCTGATTCAGATAAGGCGAAAGCTGTTATTGAATTACTTGATGTTAACTAAGTAGCGGAGTAAGTGAAATTTGAATTACTTATGGTAAAACATATTACGTTACGGCCTCCTAGTATCATTATTTAATAATAATCCCTTACCACCACGACCCGCGAAGAGTCGCAGAAAAAGCGCTTGTCCGCAGTCGGCATGGCACACACTGCTGGCACACATGGCACACACTGCTGCAACATTTGTCAATCTGGTGACCCGTCGTCGTCGCTGGCACTGAGCTTTCAATCCCGCGAACACACAAATTTTCCTTGTTTCTTGTTCGCAAGATCTATCTAACAAATCGTTCTAATTACACAGCGTCTGTCCGAAGGTTGAATGATTTTACTCCACAAAATAAGTAAGTAACTTTAATCCGTAGTAAAACAGAATAACAATTTTCTTCCTAAGATTTTCGGATTTTTTTATCTTATTTTATTATTCGGTTATTCATGTGACACTGCAAAATTTGCACTCCAAAATGAAAAAAAATAATCAAACGTGCGTACAATGCGTAAACTTCACTCGAATCTTTTATGGTATGGTACGCTGTCTTTTCATTTTTATCAGTCAGTAGGCATATTGAGTGAAGTTCGCACGGAAGAATAGTTTACTAAATCGCATCTAGTGTTTATTTAGAGGGTACTTTATTTAATTATTTATAAAAAACAAAAAACCCGACTGCATGAAAAATTTAAAACTTTTGGCGCCAAAAATAGGCCATCTTGGTTTTTTTATAAATTTGATGTACCCAGTGTCACTCTCACCAGTAAGACGAATCTAACGATACCTCTTTAGCTAAAATCCATCAAGCCGTTTAGGCTGTAGAGCGTGCCAAAGAAATATACATACATACATACATACATACATACATACACTCGAAAAACATAACCCTCCTTCTAAAGCAGTCGGGTAAAAATAGTTTGGAAAGAGTAGCAATGATGTCACAGTATGACGACGAAGACATAATAATATCAGAGATTGAATAAGATTTTTACCGTTTTGTTGCCTCACAATCGGATTTAGTACATCATGAAAGAAGAATTGTAAGAAGTAATAGGCATGATTACTACTCCATGGGGGCGCGTAAAATTTTTTCTTCCTTCATGCCGCACGGGAAAACCGCCATCACCAAACGTCAAAATATAATACAATAGACAACTTTCACACCTCGATTTTTGTTTTTTTATGTCGCCCTCCTGTAACTCCGTCTGGGGCTGCCCGCTTTTTTTATATACACTATTTTACGGCTCTGGGTGCGGGCGGAGCCCTTTTTAATCCCACTTCTTATATGTTGACTGCTCTACAAATGAAATTTAATAAAAATCAAAAAATATAGAACACTCGTACAGGAACTTCCGTGTTTAAAAGACGAGTGAAGGAACATTATCTTTCTCTGTGCGAATAATCCGTGTTAGGTTTTTTGTATTTATATATGTAATTGTTTATATGTATTAAGTGTGTATTATAATTTAGTTATGCATTTATTAGTCTATATTATATTTATTATACTTTTTTAGATTTTATTTTATGTAGGTAGGTTTATCTTATAAGTATGTATATTGTGTAGGTATACGAGTATTATTAATAGAATTTGTTGTGCACGTTACTATCCGCTTCTTTTCTAAATTCTCACTTTCAAGGTCTGCTGTAAGATATTTCCTTAGAAATAAGCAGTGCCTGTTGTTTCGTTTTTCTATGTGATCATTTTCTGTTAACTTTATTGTGTACAATAAATAATAAAATAAAAAAATAACTTAATTAAAAGTAAATGACGTCAAATAATATAACCGAGACACAAACGTGAAACGAGATAAATTTTGAAATAATTGTATTTATAACAACGAATCTACACTCAAGTAGTACCCACTACGACTCATCATTAAATTAATCTGTCCGTCCAAACGAGAATTGATCACGGAACCCTGATCTCAATCTATCAGCTAATTTGATTGTTTTGTTCACAGAAATGAAGCGGCGTAGTGACAGGAGGCGGCGGCGCCGCTGAGGGGTGCGGGGTGCGGGGTAAGGTGCAGGGGAGGGGGCATGGCGCTGCTCGTGCTGCTGCTGAGTGCGCTGGCTGCTGCCACTGGGGATGCGCCCGCAGGTTTGTTCAGTCATCCTTTATTCTATCTACCATACTTTTCCGTTGCCACTTGATATTCTGATAAATCACTGCTTTGAGTTTCTTCGGTGAGCTCTTCTCCACAGGTTCCGCCATTGTGTTAGGGAACTCACCCAAAAAAAATTAATGACGGATCTAAGTGATGTAATAACATCCTATGGAAATAAATAATTTTGACTTTGACTTTGAGGTTTTTCCCCAAATTCAGGATGCAGCCAATGCCACCAGTAGTGTTTCACTGTGGATTAGTTCAGATTATACTTACTTGGGTCTGTGACTTGGGGATAAATCTCTCTTAGATATAGTTGTCCACACTCTCTACCTCAAAAAATAATATAAATATATTATTATTTCTCCAGTACGATGGCGGCGCGACGCAGGTCCAGCGAGCGTGGAGATTCTCACCGACGACGTGAGCTCGGAGCGATCACCAGCGGGGAAGGAAGGTCACGAAAATGCGGAGGGGGGGATTGCGTGGGGGCCCGAGTTGGAAGCAGACGTGGGCGCGTGGCGAGAACTGTGGCACGGCGCGCTGGACGCGCTGCGGCGGGAACCCGTCATCAACAACACCGAGGAAGACGTGGTCGCGCAACTCGGCGCTGTCGCCTTTCTGCACTGCCCCGTGCGGAACCTGGGAGAGAGGGGGGTAAGAATCACTATACACACATATACATACCTACACACACACGTCTACGAAGCGACGGACGCTTAGGACGCTTTAAGTACTGGAACCGGTACCAACATACACACACGCTTAACAGAGTACAGCTTGGTGGAGCACACGCAACTATGGGATCAACTTGACCAGCTCTCCTTCTCCAAGTCTTTGTTTGGCAAGTGCATTCAGTACAGCCCCAAGCAGCAAGTTTATGCTCGCATTCCATGAATTATGTTTACCACTGTTCGTTAGTTAGTTCTTAAGCTATCTTCGTGTGCACCAGTGCCCGACTGACTAGGGGTCAAAGTTGTCGCCATGGCTGAAAATGATCGGAAAGATCATCATTAGTTCCATTTGCATATTACCCCATTTTCAATGTATTAAACAGTCTCACTGTTCTGTTCTGTTCCAGATTTCGTGGGTTCGTCGCAGAGACTGGCACATCATCAGCTCGGGTTTATTCATGTACACCAATGATGAGCGTTTCCAGGTAAACAATAGTTGTCTACTCAGTTTAATAGACGACTCTGCTCACCCCTTTAGAAATATGAGCGTGTTTTATATATCGACCCCTTATTGGCAGAATTCGTTAATTGACCAAATCTTACTTGTGAGAGGCGTTTAAAGTTTTTAAAATTTTAAACTCAAATAAATTACGCAATTGAATACTCACACTTGTCAATGATATTTTGAATTGTTCAGTAAAACCTCCTCTTTCATTTGCAATGTCCTATATTTTAGGTTCTTTTACCGATATGTTACTATAGAGTATAATTATTTTTGCCGTTAGTGATAATTTCCCAAAGTGTAGTTAGTGATTTTGGCACTGTAGTTAGTGACTTTTTCACGTTTGAAATGTTTGATTTTTTTTGGCCAATACAACTGACTTATACATTTGATTGAAAATTTCCTTCAAATAACCATCAGAACTAAGGTATAAGAGGATTCTTTAATTGAAAAGTAACGAAATATTAAATTAAACTCACTAATGGCATAAAAATCACCTTTTAATAGCATAAAACAAAAACTTGTCTTTTACCTGACAAACTAAGACCAAGTAGGTAATTAATATGCTTGATAACAAAGAACAGTAAGTAATACAATACGAGATCAAATTTTTACACAACAATTTTCAGTTTCAAGCATTACAAGTAAATATCATATAAAAAAAGAGTATTATAATTGAAAAGTAACTAAATATTATCCATGTAATACCAAGTCGGTTAATTTATTTATATTCTAAGAAGTAGAGAATGAGGTGATGGTCGCATACCACCATAGCACGTAATCACAATATTTTCATTGTCTTAATTATTTTCGTGTCTGTCTGTACTACTTATTGATACATCGTGAAATGACAATGAATAAGCATTCTTATTCTTATTAGTCTCAGGGGTTATTATGTCTAGAAAACATACAAATAGTTGTTATTAGTATACAAACAAGCAAAACGTGTTAAAAAGAGGCTGCCTGAATCCGCAACCTCTCCGCCACGTTCCTATTGTTAGCAGCATCTTAAACCTCTCCGCCACGTTCCTATTGTTAGCAGCATCTTAAACCTCTCCGCCACGTTCCTATTGTCAGCAGCATCTTAAACCTCTCCGCCACGTTCCTATTGTTAGCAGCATCTTAAACCTCTCCGCCACGTTCCTATTGTCAGCAGCATCTTAAACCTCTCCGCCACGTTCCTATTGTCAGCAGCATCTTAAACCTCTCCGCCACGTTCCTATTGTCAGCAGCATCTTAAACCTCTCCGCCACGTTCCTATTGTCAGCAGCATCTTAAACCTCTCCGCCACGTTACTATTGTCAGCAGCATCTTAAACCTCTCCGCCACGTTCCTATTGTCAGCAACATCTTAAACCTCTCCGCCACGTTCCTATTGTTAGCAGCATCTTAAACCTCTCCGCCACGTTCCTATTGTCAGCAGCATCTTAAACCTCTCCGCCACGTTCCTATTGTCAGCAGCATCTTAAACCTCTCCGCCACGTTCCTATTGTCAGCAGCATCTTGAACCTCTCTGCCACGTTCCTATTGTCAACCTCTCCGCCACGTTCCTATTGTCAGCAGCATCTTAAACATTTGCAATTTTAAGAAAATGGAAGTAAATGATTCAGATGTTATTTTGCGAAAAGCTATTATACCTGACAAAGTAAAATATGTAACTACCTCCGCACGATCTGGCGGTTGCATTATACCCGTACTTTCAAACTGCACCGACCTATTTTCAAAGACGCCTTTCACGTCGTATTTCTATAGAAAATATCGACTTAGTGCTACACGTTTAATTTCACTGGTTAGTAGAAGCCTACAATCATAGAGAAACGAATGCTCGTAAAGAGTTAAAGATCTCTAAATTGTGCAATCAATTTTACGTAAATACATAATGTACGCGTAAGAGCTTTCCCCCACTTTTCCGTTTATTATTCAACCGTATGACCTCCTAACATTTGCTCCTCAGGTCCTCCACAGCGAGGGTTCAGACGACTGGATCCTGCAGATCAAGTACGTGCAGAAGCGCGACAACGGCACGTACGAGTGCCAGGTGTCGACGGGCGCTGGAACGCTGAGTCGATTGGTGCACTTGCATATTGCCGTGCCTGAAGCCTTCATCCTGGGCGCTGATGAGCACCATGTCGATGCTGGCTCCACCATCAATCTCGTCTGTATCATTGAGAAAGTGAGTCGGTTAGAGAGTTGTCTTATGGTTTAAGCTCTGTTTTTAATTAGCATACCATTATTGTTTAGCTTGTTTGTTTGCTGAAATATTTTATAATATTTTCTATTGTTTTTTCTCTACTGGTCATCACAATATAGACTTGACCTAGTGTAGGGATCGTGTTCAGCATGTAGACTTGACCTAGTGTAAGGATCGTATTCAGCATGTAGTATTGACCTAGTGTAAGGATCGTGTTCAGCATGTAGTATTGACCTAGTGTAAGGATCGTGTTCAGCATGTAGACTTGACCTAGTGTAAGGATCGTGTTCAGCATGTAGTATTGACCTAGTGTAAGGATCGTGTTCAGCATGTAGTATTGACCTAGTGTAAGGATCGTGTTCAGCATGTAGTATTGACCTAGTGTAAGGATCGTATTCAGCATGTAGTATTGACCTAGTGTAAGGATCGTGTTCAGCATGTAGTATTGACCTAGTGTAAGGATCATGTTCAGCATGTAGTATTGACCTAGTGTAAGGATCGTGTTCAGCATGTAGTATTGACCTAGTGTAAGGATCATGTTCAGCATGTAGTATTGACCTAGTGTAAGGATCGTGTTCAGCATGTAGTATTGACCTAGTGTAAGGATCGTGTTCAGCATGTAGTATTGACCTAGTGTAAGGATCGTGTTCAGCATGTAGTATTGACCTAGTGTAAGGATCGTGTTCAGCATGTAGTATTGACCTAGTGTAAGGATCGTGTTCAGCATGTAGTATTGACCTAGTGTAAGGATCGTGTTCAGCATGTAGTATTGACCTAGTGTAAGGATCGTGTTCAGCATGTAGTATTGACCTAGTGTAAGGATCGTGTTCAGCATGTAGTATTGACCTAGTGTAAGGATCGTGTTCAGCATGTAGTATTGACCTAGTGTAAGGATCGTGTTCAGCATGTACGAGTAGTATTTTAATTAGCTTTAGGTGTGTATGGTATGTGCATAATTTGTTTTGTTTAATTTACAATTTTGAATAGCATATATTAATTATTACTATCAATTTATTGTATCGTGTTCTGTGCTTCTTCTTTTCTGTTCTTTAGGTGGAAGTATCAGAACTATGCGCAGGATCTATCTTTTAGTTGAAGAAGTGGCCCTTAATCAAATAGGTAGTAGGTATATTTCGATACCTAGGCAAGTGATTTGTTATTACGTTAGATTTTGAATAATTATGTTACAATACTCTCAACTTTGCGTGTTCAGTATATTATTTTGCCATCCATTCATCAATTTCCCTGGCAATGTATACGTGAATTTGGTGATTTACTCCGAAACGATTGAAAACGAAAGATATTTATTTGAATGTTGAACTTAACTGTAAAATAAAGATTGATTGTGAGAGCTGAGCTTATTCTTGGAAAAATAAGGAGTTAATTTGTACCAGTATTTTTTTATTTGCTAGGGAACTATTATTTCGGAGTTTGTTGAATTATAAACAACTAGCTGACTCGGCAAACGTTGTCCTGCCATTTTTCACCTCTTCCCTACCCTACCCTACACCTACCCTACACCTAGCATACACCTCATTTTCATTTATTTATTCGTGAACAATAAAAATTGTGTTCGAAATAACATAATTGCAAGTAATTAAGTACATAGAAATATAAATAACAACAAGTAACGAATAACAATGTCTTAAATTAAATTCCATGTCAAAAAACTTAAAAGAACAAAAACATTACTAGAGTTCAAAATTCGTCAATACAATAACAACACCTTTCTAACAGGTATGCCTTTAATTTATGTTTGAAGGAATTCACATTCGTCATAGTTTTAAATTCAATAGGCAGTTTGTTGAATAAACAAACTCCCTGATACCGTGCACAGTGCCTGACTATATTTAGTTTGGGTTGAATAATAGTGGGAAGATCTTTTCGCCTAGTGGAAGTTCGCAGTTGCATTCCAATTTCAGTTTCGAAAAGATGACTGTGTTTGATGACATCTGTCAGCAAAACTAAAATATATAAGCTTGGTACGGTTGAAATACCCAAAGTTTTAAAATAGTCTCTACACGACTCCCACGGTGGAATGCGAACTATGGTTCGTATCGCTCTTTTCTGTACAGTAAATGCTTTCTTGATATTATAGCAGTAGCTATTTCCCCATAGTTTAATACTGTATCTGAGCTTCGATTCAACAAGAGCATAGTAAACCATCTTCAACTGAGTAATAGTTAGTTCGTCTCTTAAGCTGCGTATTGCATAACACGCTGAGCTTATACCATTCTCTACAGCAATTAGTTCGGGTTTCCAGTTTAAAAGTTGATCTATTCTGATACCTAAAAACTTAACTTCATCAACAATATTTATAACATCTCCATTGATGCTAACATCCAACTTATCTTAGTTTCGAGTCGTTGTTTTAAACAGTATAATGTTTGTTTTATTGGCGTTTAGTTTTAGATTGTTGTAATGAAACCATTTATTGAATACACACAACGCTTGATTTACTTTAGCATTTAGATCAGTCATGTTATCACTCGCTAGTATAGCGTTTGTATCATCGGCAAACACAATTAATTTAATGTCAGGAATTTGATTACAAATAAAGTTTCACATGTCATTCAAAAATATTATGAAAAAAATTGGGCCTAAAATTGAGCCTTGAGGGACGCCTCGAGAGACCTTAACCATTTTAGAATTAAAATGACTTTGAGTTTGCTTTGCTTCCACAAGGGCAGTTCTGCCGTCCGCTAACTATAATGCCGTTAACTAGCATCTGAGGAAATTTCACTTTTTGATGTTTTCCGAATCAGAAAAAAAAGCTTAATCGAACCATCTTACTCATATTTTTGTATCTTGTTTAGTTTCCGAGATAAAAAAATTAAAATGCCGGTAACTAGTTGGTTTTTGCAAGAATACAATGCTATAACACAGTTAACTTCATTTGCTTAGCTTAATAGCGGTTAAAGGATTTTAACTTTCATTTCGACCTAAAATTCTATTAAAATTACATAACTTTATTGCCGCTACTTAACTTTCCTTACCTAGAAGAACGTTAAAGCACTTTAACAACAATATTGTTAAGTTTTCTTCTGAGTGGTAGTATTTCAATCCCATACATAAAAGCCGTTATATGAAAAAACAAGACAAAAATGCGGTTAAAGTTCGATAGCGGCATTTAAGTGTTTTATTTCACGTTTTATTTTATTCAAATTACAGTGGTAATTTCGCTAGCAACGGCAAATCAATGTAAAAATGTACTTATTTTGTAGTGTTTTCAAGACTAAAATGCGGTTAACCCACATTCCTTGTCTAAAATGCGATGAGGCCATCTCCATATCACCGCGAGCAGTACGCAAAGTACTTGCTGCGCGCGTGCTAAGACCTACTTTTCTTATAAGATACCTGTCTAATAGGAAAAGTAGGGTAATACATGAACAAATATTTAGGTACTTTTTACAGCTATTTGTTAAAATATTTCTATAATAAGTTACTTCAATTAAATATGATCGATTTCTTAAATCTATCTTCATGCACGAAATTAGTAGTAATTTTACTAGATGAGCTATAACTTAAATGAATGTATTCATTTAATACACGATCACCTGCATCATCATCATTTCAGCCGGAAGACGTCTACTGCTAAACATAGGCCTCGCACTATAGGTTTATCTGCATAAAATCAAATAAATTATTTAAAACATTAATACCAAATAATACTGAACTAAGACCAATTCTCACCGCTCGAACCGCTCGCGGTGTGGAGGTACCTTTAAGTGTACAAAGTTCAAGGTGGTTCAAGGACACGTTTCGCGAGTGCTTGCGTTTGATTCGATCTCAAATCAATCAGTTCGGCGCAGGAGCTTGGAAGAAACGGACGACGACGCGCAGCGCGCTCGCTCTCTCATTGGTCAAAAGGGTGAATCCCCGTAACTCTAAAACTTGCCTCAAGGTTAGCTTTACACTGTTGAGCTCCCAAATTGAGAGTTTTTTTTACGAATGCTGTAAAACAGTCTTTCGGTAGAGCAACAATTTTTCTGCCTCTTGTTATTTCTCTCCAAGTTAGAAGGACATTTCTCCAATTAGCTTTAAGAGAGCTGAAATAGCCTACATCAAGGGGTTGGAGTAAGTGAGTCGAGTTTGGTACTAGGCACACAAACTTTAAGTTGTTCTCTTGGCAGATTCTTAATGTGTTCACCGAGATGTGAGAGCTCAGATTGTCACATAATAATATTTTTTTCCTTCTTTTTTTAGAGCAAATGGAAGAAAATGATACTTGAACCAGTCATCAAAACTCTCGAGATCTATACAGCCACTTTTGGACACCGTCATCCGTGATCCAGGTGGAGCCCCAATAAGCCAGTTGGACCAAGCATTTTTGGCTTTAAAAATAAAGTAAGGGGGAAGGATTTCCCCTGCAGCATTCCCACAAAAGACGGCTGTATAGCACGATTTTGTTGAGTTACGAATCACTTCTGGGTTCCGACATTGTCGTTTAAAAAGCTACTTTTTCTTCTTAGGGTCGTCGTGGAAACCAGTTTCGTCGAAATTAAAGATGTTCTCTGGTGGTACATTCTGGATTTTCGTTTCGAGGTTGTCGAAGAATTTATTTATTAACTCCTCGTTAACTTGAGCGCGGCTTCTACTAATATTACGCCCCAACCTTGCTTTTAAATCTGGGTGTCTCTCTAGAAACAGTTTACCCCATTCCCAGCCTGGACGATTATTCTTAAAAACCTTAACTTTTCTGTTTGTCGAGTTCAAGTATCTTTGTATTATTAAAGTAACATCTTCAATGCCTATCGGGATCCCTCCATCTGCTAACGCCATGACATGATCTTTTATAATGTTTTCTTCTTCTTCACGTAAAGTTGTGGGCCTACCTACTTTTTCTACATGTTTTTTGTTTATTTTATTGTGTTTATTGGTATTTTATATTCTTTGGCAGCAGCCTACGCAGTTAGTGTCCCAGATCCAACCTTTTCTAAGCATTCTTCTAAAATAGCTGGTGTGTAGTTGGATTTTGATCCATATCTGTGGGTGCCAGGTTCTGGGACTTTCTTCTTTCTAGGCATCGTGACTCGACTATACCAGCTGAAAAAGTAAAGTGTGTTATTCATTATGTATTTAAAAATATATTTACTGTTTATTTACTTTCGTGCATACGAGTATGTGTACAAATCAATTGTTATTTAACTTTTAATACATGACTGTACTATTTCAAAGTTACCCATAGTAAAAATAATTGATTGCATAAAAAACAGGGTAACTTTGATACTGTCAAAGTTACCCAGAATTGTTTCAAATTACGACATACTAGGATTTTTCGCAATTTTACAGAAGATGCATTATTAAAACGACAAAAATGGTTTGTCTTTCCGAAATAAGATACACTAAAGGTCGCAATAAGTAGTTTTACATACCTTGATAGCAGCAAATTTTCGAGTTATCAAAAAAGTTGAACACCGAAAAAACACAACGTTTGCGCGCGTTAGTTTTTGACATTTACTTGGTTTGACAGCTTTTTTTTTTAATGCAGTTCGTTTACGAAGGTTGTTACGTACACGAATTGTATAAATTTAATATGATGCAGTAAATGTTGCCCACATAAAAAGTAAAAACATATTTTGAGATTTGACTGTCAAAGTTACCCTCGTGAATCAAAGTTACCCCGATTGACTGTACTCATTTACAAATGATTTTTGTAATATGGTTGATGTGTGCCTTACAGTCAGACTGAAATAATCTAGAATAAGAAAATATAATGATAAAAAAATATTCCAATGGATCTCATTTGATTAAGACAATGTTGATGTCAATTTTTTGAATAAAAAACAATTTTAATAAAGGATACAAGTTTTTATTTTTATCTGCTTTAATGCATTATAAGGTATTTTTTTAATTATCAACGTTCAAATACTAAGCAAAATTGCCGTTACAATGGAAGGTTTTGTTTTAAGCTGCATTTTAGCCTAACAATAAACACTATGAATAATGTACAAAAAAAACATTCAAAATTTACAGTGTAACACGTAAGCTTAAATGCAGCTAAGTGCCGTTAACTGCGATATAGTTAAGTAAAATTTTGTGTGTAAAAATACAAAAGCATTAGCTAAAATGCCGTTAGACATTCTGACGGCGTTTTAGTCCGGGAATCATTATATAAATTAAAGCATTTTACAATATAGATAAAATAATTGAAAATCAAACACTACAACGCCGCTAAGGTAGTCCTAACGGCGTTTTAGTTGTGTGTTTATGAAAGAATATTTATAATAATACTTAGTTAAAACGTATAAATTGATTTATTTCAAAACATATTACACATAGCAATGTGGGAGCTTAACTATATTAAAGCTATTTTAAATATCTACGTAATGGTATCATTAAGTCATACATTAGTCATTTAGTTTTCAAACAGCAAGCATTTTTCCGTTCCCGCACTGTAACCCCATTTATCTCGAAACTTGGTTTTGGTACTTAACGGCATTATAGTTAGCGGACGGCAGAGTTACCTAGCCTACACCTAGCCTACATCTAGCCTACACCTACCCTACATCTAGCCTATACCTACCCTACACCTACCCTACACCTGTTGATAATAATGATGTTGATGTTTGTCCAGAGCCCAGTCCCGCCGCAGTACGTGTTCTGGTACCACAACTCGCGCATGATCAACTACGACGCGGCGGCGGGCGTGACGGTGCAGACGGAGCCGGGGCCGAAGACCCAATCAGCGCTGGCCATCCGGCACGCGGCGCCGCGCCACTCCGGCAACTACACCTGCCGCGCCGCCAACACTGAGCCCGCGCACATACTCGTCTACGTATCTGAGGGCAGTCAGTATCACATGCTTAGCCTGGAAAACGACTAAAATCTCGTGTTGGTCGCACCCAGCTCTGGTCGTACAATTACCAGTGAAATCCAAAGCCGTGAAAGTCTACGAATCCCAGTAAAAAAAAAATCGAATTAAGGACTGCGCAGACGTCTCGGCTCCGTATGTCAAAACGGGTAGGATACACTGGTTATAAACCCTGCTTTTCAGGCATTGCGGTAGCGGCGACGAGAAGATATGACGCAGTTTTCCGAATGTTGTTATTTACTGAAAAGTAACTTGAATTAAACTATTAGTTGACCTTGAAAAACATCGATAGTATCGATAGGTCTATCGAAACTATCGACCCTCTTTGAGTATTACTGACTGCTCATAATGATCGATACTATCGATATCAAAGTTCGATACTATCAATCACAATCAAGATTTTTTTCAAAATGGTGTCTTGACGCGAGTTTCATCCAAATCGGTTGATAAAAAAAAAGTTCGCCAGTTCAGATTTTTGTAATTTTTCATCGCAGTCTTTTTTATAAACTCCTTATTCATAATATTTTTTAATTAAATTTAGAATAAGAGATGACAACTGAAACCGATGGAACCGCAGAGCTAGCAGCTTCCTCGGGCAAAGAATGAACCTGGCCAATCAAAGAGGAAACGCTGCAAGCCGGTCGGGTATCTGATGATGATGATGATGATGATGGGTCGGGTATCTACACAACGTATTAATTTACTCACGCAAAAACTCAGCCCATGAAACTGAACAATTTTTGATCAAAATAAAAAAAAAAGTAAAATTGTCTTAAAAAAAAAGATTGATAAAAACAAGTCCCGTGTTTTTTGTTTTTACATGTTTCGAACAAAAATATAAATAAAAACATCGTATGAAAATATCCACAACAAAACCAGTAACATAGTCACTCTGCGTAGTTACGACAGCGAAATAAAAGCACACGCCCGCGCGCTGCGCCTTCACCCCCTTGTACTCCCGTACTACTACAGCCCGTGCGTAGAGTGACCATGATACCTATTTGAGTTTTGTGGGATAAACTAATAGTTCGCAAAAAAAACATGATATTTTTTCGTGAAGTGTGTTCTATTAACGATACTGATAGCAAGATAAAAATAGGCGCACTGTCTCCGAGGTAACCCTGTAAATATATTATTAACTAGCTAGAGGACCCATGTTGGGCATACCTCCCCTGACGTTACGTCATTTCTTTTAAGATTTAGAACTCCCACACAAAATTTCAAATTTTAATTTTTGTATGAAATGAGATCATTTTGCTTAGCCAATATTAAAAAGTTAACTATCAACAAATACAAGTGTTGTTGGCAACGAAATAATAACTCCACGAGAAATATGGCCCCAAATATCGAGTATTCAAACAAAGAACGACACAAATAGACAAGCCAATTGGATGCGCTCACGTGGTGATTGGTTCAAGGCATGATCGATAACGGTGACTTGATCGCGCTTTTTCTGCAGTGGTTGATGTTACAAGAAATAATTATGTAAAATAAAAACGACTGCCCTTCAAAAAATGATAACCAGTGGTGTCGATTCGGCATACGCCCAACTAAACTAAACTAAAATTAGTCCTGCCACTTTCTAACATTTTTAATTGAAAAGGGACCGAAGATCATCAGTTTCGTTTTTGTCTATGACTTCACGACTTCAAAATTAGCAAATACCTAAGACAAAAAAAGTTTGTTCATGGTTGGTCGATCACTACTAGTATTTACTACTGTAGTACGATAGTCGATATCGTCGTTCACTAGATTTCTTTTGCACATTCTTGTTAAGAAATTCAAAGGTTATGTGCAAAGTCGACCCGCACTAGCGTGGTCGACTGAGACCTAATTGCCCTAATGAAAGGTAGACTTGAACCCCTCGGTGGGATGTAATGTACCTATATAGGTATATGACCTGAGCTGTGGGTGACGATTGTTACACGAAAACTGCGGTTTTATGTCGGTGCATGGTCAGTGATTATTCGCTTCGTATTACTGTTGTTTGCAGATCGTTTAATCTAATAAATTTTGCTTACGCAGCAATAATAAGTGTAGATATTGTGTTACAGGTGACAAGATGGCGGCGACACTGAGTCGCAACAGCGAGGCTGCGCGTGCGACGTGTACCCGGGGTGCAATGCTCGTCGCGCAGCTCGTTTTGCTCGTGCTGGGGCGAGCGCTGTGAGCACAACGAGCGCCACGAGCCTATGAGCCGGGTTAGGGCAATGACCGAGAGAAGCACTGGAAGCGGAAAAATAAACGCGTGACAGATAAGCAGCGTTTGAAGTTCTAAGATATTAAGTGAAGTGAATAGACAGTGAATTAGATAAAGAAAACCTGTATCAAAGACATCGAAGTGAAAGGTGCCGTCTAGTGTAAAGTTGGCCAGAGCGCACGCGCAGTAAATAGTCTCATAAGACAGTTCTTACTATCATCACAGTGTGAAAAGTCTTCTTACAAACAACGTACAAACTGTGAATATTGTAAATATAATGGTTTACGAGCGGTCTCGCCGCAGCGTCTGTACATAGTAGCTATCATACAATTGTTAATGATGAAGTTTTATAGTCTCCGTTAAAATTTTAAAGTTTGTCGCTCAACTTTGTCTTGAGTTAATTAATAACTGTGGAGTACACGACATTGTTCCTGCCCTCTAGCCTTCCTTGTAAACAAGTAAATGTAAGAAAATACATTTAAAATTAAACCTACACTTAATAGTCACTCCTTTCCCTCGTAATTATTTTTGCATATTCATTTATAAACCAATCATTTCGAATAAAATTGATATTACCTCCAAATTCGTCGTCTCATCATTAAAATTAAAACGTATTTAGTAATTAAATTACTTACCTGTAAATGTGTATTAACATCTTTCATAAATAATTTGACTTATACACGTTGTCAAGTAAATGTGGTGAACAGATAAATATAAATAAATAATGAATGGCAGAGGATGCGCTGGTGTAGCGGCTGCACTCGGCGGAAATAAATCATTCAAATCAACATGGACTTTGTTTTAATTCCCCTACAACCTAAACAGCTCATATACGCCCACCAAGACGAGTTTTCAGCCTACCCAGACTTAGGGTGATCAGGCGTTAGTTGCTTACACAGCGACTCCACGCGCAACATTTCAATTTGTTCGCTTGCGATACTATCAAACCTATACAGGTTTCCTCACGATGTTTTTCTTCACCGTAGGAGCGAAGAATAAACGTCCTAGGTATATAAATTTAAAAACACATTCTCACCTGGTGGACATCGAACCCGCGTCTTCCGAACGGCACTAGCCATTACATCATCAACAATGGGAGAGAAAAAATCCCCAACAACAATTGTTACAAAAACAACATCGTTACGATGCGTCGGAGCAAGAAGAGCGTGAATCTGGTGTTTGTACGCAGCGGAGAGAGCTGCTTCCGCGCGACACTTAATCTAAAAGGACTTTTAAAATATTCATAACGTCGTCTGCGGAAGATTGGATCATCAGCTCGCTGGCACTGGCACAGTCTTTTGTTTTCGTTGCTGTGTAAACACGGTCTCTATCTCACTCAACGCCTCGTCACGTCCCTTCTATCAGGTGCTTGCTAAACCTCTTCTATTATGTTTAACGATTCAGTTCATTTATTATGGAAATCAAAAATCTTTTCGATGAAAATAACTCATCTCTACCAACAAGAAAAAAAACATATGTCTAGGTATATTATTCTAATAAATGTCTCTTAGTCAATAAAATCAGACCGCAATACGACACGTGTAGGTAACGCATGGCCGGTTGGATCAATTCACACTCGCGATTTTTAGGTAATTTGCTGCACTGCTGGGTTAGTACTTACAGTTGATGCACTGCTGGGTTAGTGCTTACAGTTTTTCCACACTTTTTATCACGTTCACTTTTTCCTGTTAAAAAAAATCTTAAATCTTGTAACGTCCTGAAATAAAAATAAAATCCTGAGTTGGCCTAGTTCGCTGGGAAGCCTCCGGGAATTTCTTCAGTTGTGACGTGAGGTTGTCGACATCCGTATACGACACGCGGCTCCCTGTTATGACGAAAGGAACGTTGAAGTCAGCGCTATCTGATTGGTCATCCAGTCATGGCGGCATCTCTTGTACGGCCTAAACAATCCGTACGCTCCTGCTATGGCCACAAGCACGCAAACCACGATCAGCAACATCTTCATTACGGAAACGTCCTGTTTCAAATCCGACACGGCGGCATTCGTACTTCCCAGGGCAGGGCAGTTTAGGTGATGAAGACGTCCGTAAGCGTATTTGTTATAGAAAAACTGGTTTTAATTTACTTGCAAAACATTTTTAAATTACGCAACTAAACGTCAGAATTTCCCAAAAGGCTTACCACAGCATGGCATGGGTCGCCATGTGTAGATGGGCTTAATTGGAGAGTAATGAAACAACCAAATGCTGAATTAATATTTATTTATTGACAATACGTGCGCATATACAGGTATTGTTACAGTATAGGTAAAGTAAAAACGCTTACTCGCTATTATACCTACACTACAGTACACAAAAGACCCAACCTGGTACTCGTAAGATGCGAAATAACAGGCATTTTATCTTCGAGAAACGATACGTATCTTCATTTTCCTCTCTCGAACAAAAACAAAAGCAATTTGATAGATAAAATCTGGGGTAAATTTGCTACGTAGCTTAACGGAAAACAATAAAGTACGCGGGTATCGTTTCGCCCGGCTCTAAATAAACCCGTACATATTTATACAGGACAGGAAGAGTCGTTATCGCCAGCAATTATCGGTGGACGAGTATTGTGCCACACACACACACCCCATGCGCACATATTCCCGCCACGCACAATACCCGCCGCGGTAAAAACTTAAAGGGTTAAGATACGATATTATAGCACGAGGCAGCCAGCTCTCTCGTCGCCATTCGCATTTTATGCAAAGCGGGGGTCAAACAAAATGGCGAATCAATCAGTGACCGGCCATTCTGCTTGACCCCCGCTTTGCAAACAAAGTGAATGGCAACGAGAGAGCTGGCTGCCTCGTGCTATAATATCGTATCTTAACCGCTTGTGACACCCTAAACAAGTGAAAATTAATCTATATTACTTGTCACTAGAGAAATACGAGTAACTAACAGTTTAAGCCAGCAGCCGTGTTTTTTCTTGCTCCAACTCCGTAACTAGTGTAGTAACTAGGGCCACTGTCTACCTTCCGGATGATGCGGGTTTGATCCACACCACGTATCAATTTTGAATGTATATGTACGGTAAAGGAGAACATCGTGAGGAAACTTGTACACCTCTGAGAAGAAATTCAAAGGTTGTGTGTGAAGTTGACCACTCCGCGGTAGGCAAGCGTAGTCGACTAAGGCTTGATCGTGCTAATTAAGGGTAGGTTCCAGCCCCTTAGTGGGGACGTCTATGAGCTGTTGATGTGAAATATTAAAATAATAATGAAATAGTAAATTCTGAAGCCATTTATCCTCTATTCTAATATAGAAATGTGTGTGGAGTATCCCCGTATCCCCGCTCCCCGCTCCCCGCTGGCGGGCCTCCTTACAAATCACTCAAACTTGGAACACTAGATGACGACGGACGCTCGTTCAGCTCTTGACTCTAGGAGAATAGACAAGACTCTTCACCGTTGAAATGATTGACAAGAGGCTGCTCTTGAGTACTTGAAGCTTAGGAGATAAAATTTATTTCATTTTCATTATTTTATTAAGTGCCCGCTTTTCTACGGAACTATATTAAATTTGAGTGTCCGAAACTGAGTTCTTTCCTTCTTATATTTCTTATATTGCCACTTAATTGATGTATTGAAAGCCCGTTATCGCTAAATTAATTAATATTAATCGTAACTTCCAACACCCTGGCTTACTCTTAACCGATTTGGTACCTTTCTCTACCTGTTCGTTACACGAATAAGGAGAGAGAATAAGTAAACCTCTCTATTTGAAAAAATTACAATTTTGACAGGACAATGCGACCGTGAGCGATTAGCGAAAACCAAATTTTAAAGTGAAGAGCTACACGTCTTTCAAAAAAAAAGGTCAAATTAGTACAAAAATAAAATATCTTTATATAAACCAAAAATGGCCCTTACGGCCTTGACAATAAGAAATTAGAGCTAGTTTACTGAGAGCAAGACTACTCCTACGCAATGCAAGGCCACCAAGTGTTACTTCGCTATTGGTCGTGGCTCTTATGACGCTACATGAGACGATTCTTATACATTTTATAACTTTAGCTAGCTACATATATCAATATAATAAAAATGTGAAATTTTAACTAAATGTCGTAGCTACGAGCGTAGACACTACCATTATCACCCAAATAAAAAAAAACTGACCAAGCACGTGTCGGGCCACACAAAATGTAGGGTTCCGTAGTTGCCCAATACTATTTATAAATAAAATGGTTTTGTGGTAGGTATTCACTCACTCAGTCATTTTCTACGATAAATTTTGTATCGAATTTCTTAATGTAATAAGTGAGTCTGGTTAGGTAAGGTTAGGTTAGGTTAGGTTTTATTTTTATTTTTATGTAGTACTTCCTTTATTTCTTCACCATAGGGCGAAGACATTGTCATCAGTACTTAGATTTAACATCACTTTATCATTTTACTCTGTTAAAGGGGTGGAGAGCCCCGGTCTTTATCGGGAGCTCTGCCGGTTATTCTTACGCGATAACATGCATATTTTAAAATTTTACGCCAGTATTGTTACTTGTATGTAATATCAAACATTTCTAATTTTATTGTACGCCAATTTAGCAGTTGCGCATAGCCAATTTAACAAACGGTACTTATTCTAGTTTATAGAGCTATGAGAAGATCTTAAATATTTTGTTGAACCATCTAGGCAAGGTACATTCTTTTTTTTTTTTTTTATAAATAGTGTATTTTTCTTTCCTTTTTTTTTATTCTTTTTCTTTTGTTTTCCATCTCTTTTATTTTATTTTTTTTGGCTTTTTTTTCGTCTTTTTTTTTTTTTCTTTTTCTTGCCTTACAGTACTTTATCTTAGCGCTATTAATATTCACTTAACTCTACTATTATTCGTACATACAGTATGTATTTAATCATAAATACAGTGTATATACTATTCTTAATCTATATTATATTCTTATTCTATTTATCAGTTTTATTTCTATTGTTTACTAAGCTTACGATTTCAATACAATATTTTACAAACTTTGCTCTATATTCTTTTTTTTCTAATAGAAAACTTAAGGAGTCTCTGTTAACTATACAATTAAGCTCACATTCCAAGTCTTTTCTCTTCATTTCAGTTTGCGGACACTCCGTTAGAACGTGGACAGTCGTCTCCTGCACATCGGGATCACATACGCATAGAGGGTTGTCTTTGAGTTTGAACCTGAACAGGTATTCAGAGAAACCTCCGTGACCTGTCAGGATTTGGGTAAGTTTCGGATCTATTTTAATTTTCCTAACAATTTTATATGCTTCTTCAGCACTGGGGAAATATATTTTTGTGGTGGTTGCGGTATTTTCCGTTCTGTATCGAACGTCCCATTCACCGACTGTGGCTTGTCTGATAGCTCGCTTCACGTAAGATAGGGGGCACTTGGCATAACTGAATGCGGCTTTCCATTTGAGCGCGGCATCTTTGGCCAGCTCATCTGCTCTCTCGTTGCCGACTGTTCCAGCGTGGGCGCGGATCCAAAAGAATCGCATATCTTTACCTTGCTCTTTCAGTGATGCCACGTTTTTCCTGATTTCGATGGCTAAGGGGTTGAGGTTTTCAGGGTCTTTAAGCAGCTCAAGGGAAGATCTAGAATCACTGAAAATATTGTACTTATTCTCCTTTCCCTTTTGCGCCAGCCGTGTCGCTTCTTTGATCGCATAGAGCTCCGCCTGGAAGACCGTGCAGAAGGGATGTAAGCCAAATTTCTTGGCTTTTATTTCTCGGTCTTCGTATCGCCATGTTAGAGCTGCTCCCGTTTTCCCCTCTATTTTACTCCCATCAGTGAATATCTGCACTCCTTCCAGGCCGTGGGTTTGCACCGTTTCCCGGTTTAATTCCTCCAGGCAATCGAAATCCACAAGGTTAGGTTAGGTTAGGTTAGGTTAGGTTAGGTTAGGTTAGGTTTTTTTTTTTTTTTTTTTTTTTAAATTCCCTATCGTTCCTCTGGCAGTAACCAGAGTCTTTTTTAGACAATGACAAAGTGGAGACCTTAGATTATGTTGTCTGGCTACCCTTTATTTGGGCCTACTATACACTTTCATTCCGAGCCTCTTTATCATACCAGTTCTCGCTTTTATGCCTCTCGTACTTATATTCATCACCTGTCATTCTTTCATTCCTATGCTTTCCGACGACAGGGATTGGGACATTTCAGTAACGTTCTTTATTTTTCGTTAATATTGTACATTTTTCTTATCTACTAACTTATAATACCTAAGTACATTATTATTTGCTATTTTATTGCCTATGCTAATTTTAATATAAACTAATTTATACAAACAGCATAGTTTTATGTTTTCTTATTTCGCTTATTCACTATTTCACATATATTGTTACAGTATTGTACAAAGACTTTACTTGTTTTCTTACTTGCTATTAATAGATTCAAATTTTTGTTATTTATTTGCTCATTTATTTTTTGTTCCAGATCGTGGCGTTCCTTGCAGAAAGTGGGACACTCTACCAGCAGATGTTGGACCGACTCTATTTTCCCTGGCTCGCAGATGCACGATGGATCCTCTTTGCACTTGAATCTGTTCAAGTACTCAGAGAACCCACCGTGCCCTGTCATCACCTGGGTCAGCGTGCCTGTCGGTTGGAGCCTTTTTACAACCTTATAGGCCTCGATCGCATCCGGAAAGAATGCCCTAGTAACTGAGGCGGTCTCCCCCAATCTGTACCTGGCATTCCACACCAGGAGCGACTCCCGCCGAATCTGTCTCTTAACGAAAGAGACAGGACATCGATCATAATTCGGTCTCGTCTTAGATTTTAACGCTGCTTCTTTTGCAAGCTCATCGGCACGTTCATTACCCGGCAATCTAGCGTGCGCCTTGACCCAAAACAAAGAAACATCTTTGTTTCGTTTCACGGCTTCAGCCAGATTGGCACGGGATTTCATAGCCAATTCATGTAGTGAGTTCCGGCTCGTGACTGTCTCCAGCGCAGCTCTTGAGTCGCTGTAGATGCCGTAACTGGATTCTTTGCGTTGCAGTATCACCTCAGTTGCCCTGCATATTGCCAGAAGTTCGGCCTGGTATACTGTACAGTACGACGACAGACAAAGTTTGATTGCTTTGGTCTCGGCTATATCATCCCATAGGGATAATGCTGCACCAACCTTGCCTTCAATTTTGCTGCCGTCGGTAAAAATACGCAGGGCCTGGGTGTTGCAGCTATCGAGCTCCGATTGATCACCCACTATTTTGAAGTCTAACTTAGCTAGCTTCGCTGGATGCGAAGACTCTGCAAATGCCACCGGACGCTCAATCTCCCTATCCCCTAGCTCCGGCCGATAGTGCCCCTTCCTTGATTCATACAACGCGGCTGTTTCTTGTATCCTAAGATCCAGGGGGAGCATTCCGGCCAGGACCAACGCTGAATTCAGGGACACCGTCCGGTAGGACTTGCATATCTTCTGGACGAAACCTCGCTGGACCGTGTTGAGCATTTTCTGAATGCCGATCTTTTTTGTTGCAGATGCCCATGCACTAGCCGCGTACATAATTATTGGCTCGACAGTGGCCGTATAGATGATACGGATGACTTCCGGGTTAAGGCCCCAACTTGCTTTCGCGGCTCGTGACAGCTGTTTATAAACGTTTAGTGCCTTCCTGCAAACGTTCGCAGCATGGGCACCAAAGGTCAGTCCGCTGTCGATGGTGAGGCCCAGTAATTTGGTCTCCTGCAATACTTCAATGCCGACCCCCCCCATGACAAGGCGCGGAGTGTCAAATTTCAATTTTTTGGTAAAAAACCATTGCGCTGGTTTTATGCGGGGCGAATTTTAACTTATTTTTGACACCCCACGCCTCAACATGCGCGAGTGCAGCATTTGCCCTGGCCTCGATTTCAAGTGCTGTGTTCCCCTCGAATAGCAACACCACGTCGTCCGCGAAGGCCTGGGAGTGATCCCCCCGGTCAGCAAGTTCCTTAAGCAGCGGATCCAACAGGAGATTCCAAAGGATCGGACCCCCGATAGATCCCTGGACACATCCTTTGTTGGTGCTCTTTGTATGCTCCTCGCCAGCGTATCTCACCGCAACTCTTCTGTCCTGCAAGTAGCTATCGACTAGCCTACGCAGGTTTACCGGACAGCTCTCCTCAGCCAATCTGACTTTGATTGCTGGCCACCATGCACTGTCGAAGGCCCCCTCTATGTCCAATGATACCAGGGTCATAATCTTTTTTCTTTTCAAGCCATCTTGGATGCGCCGTATCAGGTCATAGAGAGAGTCCTCCGTACTTTTTTGGGGCATAAAGCCGTATTGGCGAGCACTCATCCGGGGGATCAGATGCCACTTGAGTCTGGCTACCAGCATCTTTTCCAGTATTTTTCCCAGAACAGGTAGTAGACCGATTGGCCTGTATGATTTGGGGTTGGTGTAGTTATCCTTGCCCGGCTTCCTCAAGACAACCACTGTCGCCTCCTTCCATATCGTCGGGAAGTGTGCCAATTGAAGGCATTTGTTAGTTAAGGCAAGGAAAAGATCAGGATCCTGGAGAATCGCTCGCAGACAGATGTCCGCGGTGAACCCCTCTGACCCGGGAGCCTTTTTAGGGTTGGTTAGGTTAGGTTAGGTTAGGTTAGGTTAGGTAAGGTTTTTTTTTTTTTTTTTTTTTTTACTATTTTTTACCTTGTACCCCCTAATAGTGATTTTTCAGGGTCCTTGACTTGCTTTAATTTGTATTTTAATATTTATATATTTCAGTCCAAATCAATAATGCTCAATTTAATCAAGTAATACATTTTCATCATTCATTACAATTTGTCTTATAAGTCGTTATTAAAATAATTCTTTATGTCAGAATTCGTCAAACTATTTCGTCACACTTAATGCTATACAACTAAATTAGATTAATTATAAAATTTTAAAATCAGAATTTAATTTAAAATGTCAATTATATAAAAAATTGTCTTCAAAAAATAAATAGAATAAAATAAAGTGCCCAACACTATGTTTAAATTATTGCCCTTCGAGAAATTCAACAAATTGTTTACCCGACTCCTGTTTACGCCCTTGCAGTCGCCTTATTTGCCTGCGCCAAGGCTTTCATTATGGCCACACAGTAATCGGCGAATTTGGCTCCTGAACGTTTCCCAGCCAAGAGGGAGCTCCACTTCGAGGTGCAGACATTGTCATCAACCTCGAATTCGAGCTGCAACTTCTTGGCCCCGTAGGCTGGGCATTCGTTCAGAGCGTGCTCGATAGTCTGTGTGGCGTCCGGGGAGCAGAAGCATGTGGGGTCGTCGCAGCGCTTGAATCGGTGAAGGTACGCGGCGTTCCCGCCGTGTCCGGTCCACGCTTGGGTCTTCCAATAGGATACGCCAATTTTCCCGATAGTTCGGAATGCCTGGCGTACGTCCGGAAAGAACAGCTTCGTGATGCTGCCCTTGTCGGACGCGGAGTACTCCTCCTGCCAGGCATCCAGGGTCCGTTGGCGTATCACCCGTCTCGCGTAGGAGATAGGGAATCTGTCGTAGTCTGCAGCCGTTTTCTTGTGAAGGGCGGCAGACTTGGCGAGTTCGTCCGCGCGCTCGTTTCCAGCCGTGCCAATGTGAGCGCGCACCCACCAGAACTTAATGTTGCCACCCTGCTCGGCTGCCCGCGACAGACTCGACCTTATTCCGTGCACCAACGGGTTCGTGGACCGCGGGTTCGCTATCGCATCCAGGGAGGAGCGTGAGTCGCTCAAGATGTCACACTCCCTGTAGCGAGGATCCTTCACCGACAGCTCTACCGCTTTGTGAAGTGCGAGCAACTCCGACTGGTATACGGTACAGAAAGCCTCCAGTCGGTATTTTTTGCTCAGCACTTCACAACCGTCTCTCCAGCAGGTGAGTGCGCAACCGACCTTGCCCTGGATCTTGCGGTTAGGTTAGGTTAGGTTAGGTTAGGTTAGGTTAGGTTAGGTTAGGTTAGGTTAGGTTAGGTTAGGTTAGGTTAGGTTAGGTTAGGTTAGGTTAGGTTAGGTTAGGTTCCCCCCGATGTCTGCTCGCCTTGTCGTGGCGGTGGGGCTTAATCGCATAGCGAGAACTAAGAAGCAGACCGGCTGGAGAGCCATTCAATACTCCTAAGGGTGGTATGTGCGCAGCGCCCTTAGTACCGGGCTGGAGCTGAGTAGGGACTAGATTCCTGAAACTGGTCCAGTACCGGACAGCGGCCGGCAGGAAACTGGCGGGCGTACTGCAAACTGAAGTACGTGGGAGATAAAAATGGCGTCAAGAAATATAACTGGACTACCCCAGGAGGGTGTGTCGGCTTCGGCCGGAAAATCCCTCCCCTCTTCGGAGGGCTGCCCCTTGTATTCTGGGGGGGGCAACTTAACGCCTGATTTACAATCTGACGACTTGGCTTACACAAAAATTGATTCTGATCTTAGCAAACGATTTGTTAGTTCTGGGCGTGACTTTTGGTCGGCACAGGATGGAAGCGGACTAAGTCCAGTGGTCCTAGTAGACCGGACGGACTTAGAGGCAGTCAAAGGAAAGGCCAACCCCGCTGTGCGAGGACGAGGACGAGGACGCCTGAGTACACGCCTTAATGCGCACGACCGAGCGGGCCGAAGTAAAGCTGGTGACAGTGCATCGCGGTCGTGGTCTCGTGATCGATCGCGATCGCCTTCGCTGTCAACTCCTGGTGATATGTCGGACGCTTCGGGGCAATCATTCGGGTCGGCGTCATCGACTGCTTCCAAATACAGGAAGCGCGCCGGAAATACTAGGGATATAAATTTTGACAATATTGATTTGGACATCAATAATTTTGCCATCCCTACAGGCCCGGTGGAGAAGAAATCCAAGTCTTCACCTTTACCGACGGCGGAACAGCTGGAAGAGGAAATGAGGCACCAGCCCATTGTTGATTTAACCAGCAGAGGGCTTGAGTGCCTAGAAACAGTCGAGATGGTCGCCGCTAAGTCCGGGCACCTACAGGGTCCTATGATTCGCGCACTTAAAATGTCGGCACGGGTGGCGAGAGCTGCCCTTATGGAGATGGCGCAGCGATCTTCCACTGAGGCCCTGGAGAGGGAAAACGCAGCTCTGCGCTTCAAACTTGAGGGCCTTAGTGGCAGAGTCGAAACGCTCTCCAGAGAACTGGCGGAGCTGAAAAGTTGCAGGGGTGACGTCAGTAGAGTGCCTAGTCCCACAGGGCAAAATCAGGGCTCTGATTTCCCCCTTATTGAGCAAATAAAGGCCATGATTGATGGAAAGCTGGCTCATTTTGAATCGAAACTCTTTCCACAACCACCAGTTAGGCCCCCTCTCGGCCTGTCTTCAAAGAATGGTCAGAAGGAAGGGTCCACAAACAAGACGGCCGGGAAAAAGAACAGGAAGAAGAAAAAGAAACCCAAACAGGGCTCTCTCGCTGATGCTCCTGCTGTTGAGGTTCAGGTTGCTTCACAACGGCCGGCTCCAGCAGCGGAGCAGCCCTGGGTTGAAGTAACGGGAAGGAAAGCTCAAAAGCAGAAGGGGGCACCAGGCAGCAAGACACCTGCCGCTGCCTCAAATAAGCCAGTGAGGCCACAAAAGCTCCCGAAATCGACAGCCGTGACTGTAACCATTCTGGATGGAGCCGAATTAACTTACGCACAAGTCATGGCAGCTGCTAAGCAGCGTGTGCGTCCGGCAGACTTGGGAATAGAAGAAATCCGGCAAAAGCGTGCCCTAAACGGTGGCCTGCTTCTCGAGATTACGGGCAAGGAGAGCTCCGAGAAAGCGAACTCTCTGGCCCAAAAGATGCAGGAAGCTCTTAAAGACATGGGTGTGCGTATCTCGAGGCCGTTGAAAAAGGCGGAAATAAGAGTACTGGATCTGGACGAGTCCATCACTCCATCGGAGGTATCTGCCGCTGTTGTCGCAGTTGGTGGATGCTTACATGACGACGTGCAAGTGGGTGAAATCCGCAAGGGTCGCCCCGGCTCCCTAGGCTCGGTTTGGGTTCGATGCCCGCTTGCTGCTGTGCACAAGCTTGCAAATGCTAAGCGGGTTAAAATAGGGTGGATCTCGGCCAGGATTCAGTTATTGGAGGCGCGACCCTTGCAATGTTTCCGTTGCTTGGAGCAAGGCCACGCTAGGCACCAGTGCACTAGCACCGTGGATCGGACTACTCTGTGCTACAGATGCGGCAAATCTGGTCATAAAGCCGCAGAGTGTAAGGCCAGTGAGCCAAGGTGCACTTTGTGTGCCGATTTAGGACGTCCTGCTGACCATCGAATCGGCAGCAAACGATGCAAGCCCCCTAAAAAGGGCAAGCAGGGAAAAGGCGCAACAAATAACACAATGGCTGACGGCGGTACTGCAACCCAGAATGCAGCGACCGAACTGGGTACTCACCCACCGGAGGAGGCAATGGAGGCTTAAAATTCACTCCAAAACAAATAGTGCTCCAGGGCAACATCAACCACTGTCGGGCAGCGCAAGACTTGCTGTCACAGACTTTGGTTGAGTGGTCAGTTGGTTTAGGGGTAATCTCTGAACCATACAGAGTCCCAATGCACCCACGATGGTTTGGTGACAACAGTGGCTTGGTAGCTATTTACTGGGGTGGCGGACGTGGAGACCCACCTTGCCGCAAACTGGAATCTGACCAGGGATTCGTCGTGGTTGAGTGGGGGCCTATTGTGGTGATAGGCTGCTACGTGTCGCCCAATATTAACCTAGATGAGTACGAAACATATCTGGGTAGAGTAGAGGTTTGTGCGCGCAGATACCTCTCTCGTCCGTTACTCATCTTGGGCGACTTCAATGCCCGTTCCGAGGCCTGGGGTGACAGGATCAGCAATTTGAAGGGTGATGCTGCCCTTGAATGGGCGGCCAGCCTGGATGTAGGGTTTTTGAACCAAGGATCGGTCTTCACCTGTGTTCGGTACCAGGGCGAATCGATCGTCGATCTCTCATGGGCGAACCGGTTGGCTGAGCGACTGGTAGAGTATTGGAGAGTGGTTGAGGGTGTTGTAACACTATCAGACCACCGCCATATTAAGCTCACGCTGTCTCTGAACCGTCCGCGGGTTCGTTCTCTCACTGCTCAGGTGGGTTGGGCAATCAAAAAGATGGACAGAGACTTGCTGGTTGCTGCAGCACACACAGCTGACTGGGTGGATCCTCCGGAGGACCAGTTTAATGTGCCAGAGAGAGGCGCTGAGCGATTCAGAGACACAATGACGACCATCTGTGACGCGTCTATGCCGAGGGTTAGGACGGGTACGAAGCGATCAGTTTACTGGTGGTCAGAGGGCATTTCCCAGTTACGCCAAGTGTGCCTCACATCTCGACGCCGATTCCTTCGAACTCGACGACGTAGAGGATCAACTCAGGAGGAAACAGAGGCTGCCTATGCGGAGTACCGCACCGCTACAGTTGCCCTCCAGAAGGCCATAAGGCAGGCTAAATCGCGGTCATGGGACGAACTGCTGAACAGTCTGAGTCAAGATCCATGGGGCCGTCCCTATAAGATGGTTCTGGGAAAACTGCGCCCATGGGTCCCTCCCTTGACAGAGACTTTAAAGCCTGATTTCACGGCGCGGGTGGTGGACACATTGTTCCCGATGATGTTGACAGACTCTGCACAGCGGGTTCTAGGTGCGACTGATTGGTCAGATCATTTGGAGGTGTCGTCGGGGGAGCTGTTATATGCGGTTAGACGTTTGTCAGCTCGCAACACAGCTCCCGGCCCTAACGGAATACCAGGACGCGCGATTGTCGTGGCAATGGAGGTGCTGGGTAACTGTCTGAGAAGATTGTTCACCAACTGTCTCCGTTTCGGTTCCTTCCCGACGATCTGGAAGGAGGCCAAACTGGTCTTGTTGAGGAAGGACGGGAGGCCAGAGGGCTCGCCTTCTGCGTTTCGTCCGATTTGCCTGTTGGACGAAGAGGGCAAGCTCTTTGAGCGAATCATTGCACTCCGCATTAACAGGCATTTATCAGAAGTCGGTCCAGATCTCTCCGACAGCCAGTTTGGCTTTCGGCAGGGTCGTTCAACGGTAGACGCGATCCTTCGCGTAAGGACATTGTCTGAACGGGCTGTATCCCAGGGAAACGTGGTATTGGCGGTCAGCCTTGATATTGTCAATGCGTTCAATTCCCTGCCTTGGAAGGCATGCATGGAGGCACTGGAATTCCATCGGATCCCTGTCTACATACAAAAGGTAGTCGGAGACTACCTGTCCAACAGGAGCATCTGCTACCCAGTGGGGTTCGGTGAAACAGAGCAACGAGAGGTCGTGTGCGGGGTTCCTCAGGGGTCGGTGTTAGGCCCTCTCTTGTGGAATCTTGCATACGATGCTGTCTTGAGGACGGAACTACCCAATGGCATAAGGGTTGTCTGTTATGCAGACGATACTCTGATCCTTGCCGAAGGGGAGGATTTCGAAAGAACGCGCAGACTTGCCGAAGTCGGTGTGGCGTGTATGGTAAGGAGGATCCGAAATCTTGGGCTGGAAATTGCGCCTCACAAGACCGAGGCGCTATGGTTCCACGGACTGCCTCGGGGAGAGTCACCTCCTGTCACATCGGTGCGTGTGGGAGATACGGTGGTTCAAGTCGGTTAGTGCCTTAAATACTTGGGCCTTTATCTGGATGGCCGCTGGTCCTTCGACGACCACTTCGCCCGCCTCGTCCCCCGGATTGAAAAGGTAGCAGGTGCTATGCACAGACTGCTGCCAAATCTCAGTGGACCCCAGGAAGGAGTAAGGCGTCTGTACGCCGGTGTCGTGCGATCCATAGCGTTGTATGGTGCCCCTGTGTGGGCCGACCGTCTAGAGGGTGGACGTGCGCGTGCAAATAAATTTAACGCCATGCAAAGACGCATCGCTATTCGGGTCGCACGAGGGTATCGGACCATATCATTTGAGGCGGCAACTGTCCTGGCGCGTTTCCCGCCCCTCGACATTCTGGCTCGGATGGATGCAAAGGTTTATCGCATCCTCCACCAAGAGGCTGGTCAACTTCCGGACAGGCAAAATGCGGACTTCCGAGAGAGGGCACATAAGTGGGCTATCGACCGTTGGCGTGAACGTCTCAGCGAGCCACAATACGCCGGAAAACGACTGATAGAAGCGGTCTTGCCATGCTTCCAAGCTTGGCTGGACCGTAAAGGTAGAGTCACCTTTCACTTGACTCAGATACTCACCGGACATGGTTGCTTCGGTGAGTATCTCAATCGAATTGGCAGGGAGACGACACCGCAGTGTCACCACTGTGGGGCAGGCGTGGACTCGGCGCAGCATACTTTGGCGGAGTGCCCTGTCTGGGCATCCGAGCGCCAGGAGCTGGTCGAAGTCATTGGTTCAGACTTGTGCCTACCTGCAGTGGTCACTGCGATGTTGGAAAGGAAAGCAGCCTGGGATGCCGTGCGATCCTTTTGTGAGACTGTCATGGTCCAAAAGGAATCAGCGGAGCGGGATCGCGAACGTGCGAACCCCATGAGACGGCGGCGACGGAGGGCTCTGAATAATAGCAGAGTGGCTCACGTGCGCCGAACAAACAACCCCAGAATGGGGTGGGCTGTCCCTGCCGGTGATGGAAACGTCGGAACTTAGTTCTGGCGATAGCCGTGTAGTTCCCGGCCAAGAATAGGGCTAAGGTCTCCCCCGCCTGTCGTAAGAGGCGACTAAAGGGGGTCATCGGGGTCGCGGGCGTTGCAGCGGGGGCTGCGGCGTCCGACAAACGACTCCGGGGAAGGCAGTGGCTTGGTGTGGTCAGCAAGTCACTGCGCACCGGATGGGTGCGGAAACAGGTTGTTTCACAGCCTGTTTCGGGAGGGGCCCTCGGGCGAGATGCTAGAGGGGTTCCGGTTGCGTTCCTTTGGAGATCCCGGAACCCTTCGAACAGCATCGAGGCTGTCCACCGTGGAGTTTTTAGTGGGTAGAAATCCCACATAACCCAATCCTCCCCCGATGGTTTGGGTACCTGGTCGCAGGTTTTCTCCACGAAACAAAAAAAAAAAAAAAAAAAAAGGTTAGGTTAGGTTAGGTTAGGTTAGGTTAGGTTAGGTTAGGTTAGGTTAGGTTAGGTTAGGTTAGGTTTTTTTTTTTTTTTTTTTTTTTTAAAGGTTCAGCCACGGGGAAAAATCCATCATGGACGACTGAGTGACGTACAGCTTCAAGTTTATTGAGCCTGTACGTCACCCAGACAGTGCCGGACTCCTACCGGCTAAAAACCCGTGTCTGAATAGATTCTGTCCATCGATGTGGAAGTCGATGCCATTATTAACCTTACAATTATTAAATAAATGATTTTAATTTAGAATTTTGAAATGGTGGTTTCTCCCGCCCCTCTCATACAACTAACAATTTTTAGATAAATTATAAATTTCCTATCTCCTATACATAAGTATATGACCCAACTTATATTACTACATTATTTACATGCCTATTTTTATTCTTCTATTTATGTCTGTTACAGATAGATAATACTTACCTACGAATGTTAACACTTTTTTTTTTTTTTTTTTTTTATTGATATGTTTCAGCATATTCAATATTCCTTCACATATATATATAAATATTTTTTTTTTTTTTGTTTTTTTTTTTTTTTTGTTTGTGTGAACACCCTTGACAGTTTATTACTTATTCTATCCTACAGTTATATAAGTTTATTTCTAAATATGCCATTTGTATATACCCAGTATATATAATGTACATTTGTTTCTTATTCTAGTTGCTTTTATTCCTATTTATAGAGTCTGTGGCAATTAGCCGACAGAAGTCAAGGAAATCATCTCTTGTGTTTTTATTTCTGATCCATTCCGTAAGTGTATCTATTTTTACATCTAGGTTATACTTCGATTCTAGATCATACCTCTTTTTATCATATTTTGGGCAAGCCGTGATAAGATGCACTATGCTTTCCTCCATCTGTGGGTCACAAATACAAGCTGCACTATCTTTACATTTGTACTTGTACAGATACGAGGAGAAACCACCATGACCCGTTAATATTTGTACTGTTAACGGGTTGATTTCCATTTTTTTTATTATTTTGTAGGCCTCCACAATGTTCGGTAAGAATAACTTTGTCGTTCCCGCTGTATCGCTCTTTGTATATCTTGTCTGCCATTCATCTAGTGACTTTAATCTTATTATTTGTTTGGCATATGAGATAGGCAGGCTGTCATAGTTGGATTTAGTTTTAAGATGCAGTGCCGCGTCCTTTGCCAACTGGTCTGCTCTCTCGTTGCCATTGATACCAACATGGGCCTTAACCCAATAGAGATAAATATTAATGTTACTCAGTTTTAGGGATCTTATGTCTTCCCTTGCCTTATAAGCAAGCGGGTGGTATCCTGTCGGGTTGCATATCAGATCTAACGCTGATCTGGAGTCGCTCAGGATTGAAGCATTTTTTCTACCATATCGTTTTACTATTTCTAGTGCCTGTTTTATTGCAAGCAGTTCAGCCTGGAAGACGGTGTTGTAGTTTTCTAGTTTTAATTTAGATGACCTAAGTTCTCTACCGTTTTCCCAGCAGGACACAGCAGCTCCCACCTTCCCTTGTATTTTGCTCCCGTGGTTAGGTTAGGTTAGGTTAGGTTAGGTTAGGTTAGGTTAGGTTTTTTTTTTTTTTTTTTTTTTTATTTTTTTTTTAACATCAACATACCCCTGTTTACAATTTATACAGAGACCTTTTCTATCTTTAAGTATACATATACATAAGTTTAAGTATACAGAAGTATACTTATATATTGGTCTGCCACTTCGGGCTATCCTACTCTATTCTACGCTCTCATTCATCCACTTCGGGCTATCCTTCTCTATTCTACTCATTCATTCTTGCATTCTAGTCATTTCGTTAATTACATCTTACAATCTAACGGAGGGAGGATTTTGGGTTCCTTTTCTTATTCTAATACTTTTTTTTTTTTTTTTTTTTCTTTTCTTTTCTTTCCTCCTTTTCTTTCCTCCTTTTTTTTTTTTTTTTTTTTTTCTTAATACAACTTACAAGCTTACAATTTAACAACTATACATATTTCTTAGTTCTAGTTTATTTTTATGCTATTGTTACATATCTAAATATGCTAAATATACATGTTTCTTAACCTATTTATTCCTATTTCTTACATCTTTTACTATTTTTATCATAAGCTCAATTAATTTTTCTTTACTTTTACTCTTGATTAGTTCAGGCAGATTGTTAGTCAAAATCTTTGTGTCAGTCAAACACTCAAGGTCGTGTCTGTCTTTTGCGTATTTGGGACATTCTAGGAGAAGGTGAGGGAAAGTTTCTTCCACCGCAGGATCGCAAATACAGGACGGACTTTCCTTACACCTGAAACGTGCCAGATACCCCGAGAACGCACCATGCCCTGTTAGTGCCTGGGTCAGTTCCTGGGTGATTTGAAGCTTACGGACTGTCTTGTAGGCCTCTACCGCGCTCGGAAAGAACATTTTGGTAACGGACGCTGTTTCTCCGGTTCGGTATCTCCGGTCCCAGACGTCAAGCGTCTCCATTCGGATCATTCGCCTGATATGTGAGACCGGACACAGGTCGTAGTCTGGTCTTCGCTTTGACTCCGTAGCGGCACTCTTTGCTAAAAGGTCAGCTCTTTCATTGCCCTCCAATCCCACATGAGCTTTGATCCAAAATAATGAAACAACTTTATTTTGGATGGCACTTTCATCCAAGGATTTTCGTGTTTCAACTGCCAGTGGGTGAAGGGCCGCAGGGTTTGCGACTGTCTGGAGGGCCGCCTTGGAGTCACTGAATACAGCGAAGTCAGTTTCCGAACGCCGGAGTATCTCCCTCGTTGCTTCGCATAGGGCAAACAGTTCAGCCTGGTAGACGGTACAATAAGGTGACAAGACAAATTTGCGGGCTTTTATCTCGGCTTCGCCTTTCCATAGTGAAAGCGCTGCTCCAACTTTCCCCTGGATTTTGCTGCCATCAGTGTAGATCCGCACCGCATAGTTACAGCAGCTTTGGTATTGTTCTTCGTCCACCAGGCTGCCCAGTTCCAATCTTTTTTGCTTTGCAGGATGTGGCGCTTCAAGTGCGGAGGTCATTTGCTCGGTCTCTCTCCCTCCCAGCTCTAGCCGGGGCACCCCATTCTTAGCCTCATATAATGAGGCCACCTCACGGACTCGGAGGTCAAGTGGGAGTATCCCGGCCAGTAGCAGCGCTGAATTTAGTGAGACCGTCCGATAGGCTCGACAGAGTTTCTGGGCAAAGCTTCTTTGAAGAGCGTTCAGTCTTTTTTGTACCCCGAGCTTGTTTGAAGCCGGGGCCCACGAACTCGCTGCATACAGGACTATGGGCTCCACCGCTGCCGTATAGATGCTTCTTATCACCTCAGGGTGGAGACCCCAGCTGACTCTGGCTGCTCTAGCAAGCTGTTTGTAAACTGCTGTGGCCTTGGAGCAAACAAATGCTACGTGCGCGTTGAAGGTCAGCTTGTCATCTATAATCAGCCCCAACAATTTCATTTCTTTGGACATGCCAACGCCAGTCCCTCCCATGGACAAGCGTGGGGTATCATATTTTAGCTTCCGCGTTATCAGCATGGCGTTTGTCTTCTGCGGTGCGAATTTGAGCTTGTTCATGTCTCCCCACTCTCGGACATACTCGAGAGCGGCGTTGGCCTGTCTCTCAATGTCTAGGGCTGTGTCACCCTCAAACATTAGCACAACATCGTCCGCAAAAACCTGGCACAGATTTCCTCTACTTTCGAGACCCCCCAACAGTGGATCCAGCAGGAGGTTCCACAAGATTGGCCCGCCTATCGAACCCTGGACACACCCTTTTTCTGGTTTTCTTTTGTGCTCCACTCCCGCATACCTCACTCCCACCTCTCGATCCTCCAGGTAACTCCCTATTACCTTCCTCAAGTTTGCCGGGCACTTTTCTTCCGCCAGTCGTGCTTTAATTGCCGGCCACCATGCGTTGTCGAAGGCTCCCTCTATATCCAAAGACACGAGAGTCACCATTTTCTTTCCGGCTAGCTTCGCGTAAATGTATTGCATAAGCGTATAGAGGGAGTCTTCAGTACTTTTTTGTGGCATAAAGCCGTACTGGCGGGTATTCATCTTTGGCAAGAGGTGAAACTTGAGTCGGGCGACGACCATCTTTTCGTAAATCTTGCCAAGTATTGGTAGGAGACCGATCGGTCTGTATGACTTTGGGTTGGTGTAACTATTCTTACCAGGTTTGCGGAGCACAACTACTGTAGCCTTCTTCCACAGTCGGGGGAAATATCTCAATTCCAGGCACTTGTTAAGGAGTCCCAAGAACATATGCGGGTCGTGACCTATCAACTGGGCACATATATCCGCCGTTAGGCCGTCAGGTCCCGGGGCTTTTCTAGGGTTGAAGGACTCCACGGCTCTTATTAGCTCATCCAACGTGAATGGAGGGTCGTCATGCTCAGCATGAGGCCCCATATCTTCGTTCTCAGCTGCCGTTCTTGTGCGTTTGTGTTCCGCGGTGTCCTCCTCCTCACAGTCCACCGGATAAAAGGATTCAGCCAAGAGCTTGGCCGATTCTTCCGCGTCCAGTACTTTCCCTTCCTTCTCCATCGGTATATCTTCCTCTCTTCTCGCTGTCCTACCCATTACACGGTAAATCCCTTCCCAAACTCCCTCCGTATTCTGCTTTTCGCAGAACCCCTTCCAACTGTCAACCTGAGCTTCTACTACTGCTAATTCATACTCTTTTTTCTGTTGTAGGTATTCTTCAACAACTTTCTTTCTTCTGGCTGGTGCCGCACATCGGACTCTTCGCTTCTTGGTTACGAGTTCTTGTTTCATTTTGGCGAGTTTGTCCGACCACCACGGTAAATTGAGCTTCTCAACAGTCTTTTTAATGGGAATTGTTTGTAAACAGGCATCGGTAGCTGCTTTTGTTAGGCTATCTACCATTTCGTCTATTTCTTCTGTGGTCTTAATTTTATTTATATTTGCTAAGGTAATGTTACGGTCAAGCTTAAATTGTTCCCACTTCTCACGAAACTGAGCCCAATTTGCTTTTCGTGTGTTATATTTTCTAGTTGTCCTATTTACTTTGATCCCCTTGGATTTAGTTAACATTACGTTAAACTCAATTCCGTTGTGGTCGGATCCCGTCAGGTCTTCCACTACTCTCCAGTCTTCTGTTGCCGCTAGCATATCCAATGTGCAAGCTGTAATGTCAACGCTGCTGGTGATGCGTTTTTGTCCTCTTATGACATCAAAAGTTGGAGTTTCCCCACTGTTGAGCAGCTGCAGTTCGAGATGGTCGAGAGTTCCCAGCATCTCTTCCCCTCTGCTGTCGGTTTTCTTGCTCCCCCACCAAACACTCCAAGCGTTTGCATCTCCTCCCATTATGAGCTTAGTAGGTCCTAACTTATTTACTATGTTCTGTAGGCTATTCAGGTATGTCCCTATGGGTTGATCGGGCTCAAAGTAAAATGAGACTAGCGTAAGTCTCCATGCAGTGGTTTGGATACCTACAACGGCTATGTTGTCTGTTGTCAGATCTGGGTACTGTTTAACGTTGACAGTTGGGTCAAAAACTACAATTGCTGCTTTGACAGTACCTTCACTGGTTTTCACGTTTTGGAAGACTCTAACGCCTTGACGTCCGTTCATTCTCTTTGTCCCCCCCACATAGGGTTCCTGAATAAGCGCTGCCACTGCTTTGCGCTTTTCTGCCTCTATCATAAGCTCATGGGTAGCCAACTTTTTCCTCTGCAAGTTCGCCTGGAGTATTTTGTACGGAACAGTTTCGCCTTGGACAACCTTAGCAGTACGCCACGGAAGTTCGCGCTAGCCTGTCCCACTTTATTCTTACTGGGCATTCCCTACTGAAGGCGTTATGATCAGTCCGCTCCATCTTTGCTCTTACACAGTTGCAGCATTCTGGGACGTTGCCTGCAATCCACATCGGGCAATCTGCCTTGAGGTGCGGCTCCCCACAGTGACTGCACTTTTCGGCTGGTTCTTTGCAGAGTTTACGCCCATGCCCATAGCCCAGGCACCGCGTGCACTGGACTAATGGAGACTGGTCCTCCACGTAAATGGTCTGCAGGTCAATACGCACTCTGCCTTTTCTTAGCGCACGGTTCCACACCACAGGGGAGGTCGACACTATTATGTTGTTTGTATTGGGGTTTCTGGCATTCCTTCTATATTTAATGAGGATTCTGTCTTCTCCATCCTCGAGCCCACAAAATAGGTCCTTGTTTTGGTTCCTCAGTGATTTTAAAATCTCATCATCTGTATGGACGCGGAGAACCCCCTTCAGGAGCATCATCGGATCTTTATTTGCAACTTCCTCAACGACTAGGTTATCCCCAGCTTTTTCTAACCTTTCTTTAACTCTGTTTCTCTCTTCTCTTGTTTTGCAGCCCATTATGACCTTTCTATCCTTTGCCTTTCGCACCTTTTCGATCTCTATTCCTCCTTCCTTTGCATTTACTGCCTTTCTTATCTTGTCCATTACTTCCTCTCCAGTTTCTCCTTCGTCTTTGGAAGTTACCACTATAGAGTGTAAGACGGTCCTTTCTGGGATTTGCCCTTTAGATGTACTAGCTAGTACACTCGCGTATGTCGCTTGCTTTGTCACTTCGCCCTGTCTTTCTATGATCTCTTTTAAATCCCTCATTGTATTCTTGCTTTCTATAAGCAGTCTCGAGTTTTCTTCAATTTTGGCCAACAAGAGATTGCCAGCCTCTTCAGTCTTTGTTGTGTTTGTGTTTGCCCACAAGGTCAAGTCGTCTTCGTTTTCTCTTTCCTTTCCACTTTCGTTTTTTCCTTTTTGTAATGCTTTATCAGCTTCCGCCTCCTTATACAACTTATATAAACTATCGAGGGTTGCAATGAGTCCATTTTTTATCTCGGTTTTTATATTTCTTGACTCATTTAAATATATCTTCCCTCTCGTTATCAGAGCCCTTGCTTTCGCAGCGCGGCTTGTCGGGGTAGAGGGTTGCGTCGAGAAAGCGTTTGCCTTCTCTGCCTGCTCTCCTCCTTGTTGATTGATTTTCTTGGCTGTGGCCGCAGCAGATTTAGATTGAGATCCAGCCTTTGATTGTGATATTGTGATAGTCCTGTTGTAGTGTGTTAGGGCGTAGAGGGGCGGTGCAGTCATATTAGGCTCACCTCGATCAGCCGGGGGGAGCATGTACTTTTTGTTTAGTTTGCAAAATGACTGCAGCGCCACTTGATGGACTACCTCCACGTGTGGGAGGGTTGTAGAAGTGCAGGCAAACACGTTCATCTGCATGGCTACTGTCCTCCACTGGTGCGCCTGGGCAACATCGGCTAGCGACTGATTCTCGGACTCTCTCTAGCTGATGGCCAAACGTCCATCCAGTTTCGTCGGCTAGTGTGGGTGTACCCGGCGAACTAACACACCCACCTGCGCTAGTGCCTGCGCAGTTGAACGCCGTACGCAGGGATGACGGAGTCCTGGAGGGTTGAGCTAGAGCCGTGAGCTAAGCAACACGCCCTCTTTGGTCCCGATTTCACGCTAAACGGTAGCCTCGTCTGCTAGCCACAGCGAGGAAACGGCTCGGTGTCCCGTCAGAGGGCCACGGCGAGGGGCTTCGGAGTTAGGCGGAAGGTCATGGTGAAGGCGCGCGGAGAGGCGACCCGTTCGGTGGGGTCTTCAGACCTACCTTTAGATCCCATCGACC
The DNA here is from genome assembly GCA_951230895.1 of Carpatolechia fugitivella. NCBI lineage: Eukaryota > Metazoa > Arthropoda > Insecta > Lepidoptera > Gelechiidae > Carpatolechia > Carpatolechia fugitivella. Next base: position 15,434,811 of record OX579664.1, read on the forward strand.
GCTAATCCTCGCGCTGGATCTGCACTGAAAACCGCTCCGGGTTCCTATACCCTCCTGATATTCCTAACGACTGAAGTTGAGTAGGTCGTTCCCAACGTTGCGGGCTCCGGGGAGGGTGGGAAGTCAGGAGGGTGAACACAAACCACCGTAAACATGGAGGGTCAAAGGTCTGATTTGGATACAAGCTCTGCGGTAACCGCGGCTCTACACGGAGGAGACACTGCACCAGCGGTGGCTCCCTCTCATTCTACATCCGCTGCCTCGGCCGCAGCAGGAAGCCACTTGGGTAACCCCTCAGGTGGTAAACCTGTTGCTGCTAAGGCAGCAATTAACAACCCCCTGGTTGTCAAGCGACGACTCGAAGGGAAACCTGAGAGCCAAGCTAAATCATCCAGGGTAGTGACTAAAGCGCTGGGTAGCTCCAGTACGGGTCACTCCAGCTCGGGGGGGGGGACTACTGCTCCCACCAACTACCCCAGTAACTTTGAACTTCCTTGGCAGGTCGCGGGCAGACGGGGCAAACCCATGAAGGGGGCGCGTAGACCACCTGTCCCACCGCCGCCGGACAGGCCACTCCTCATAGAGGGGATCCAGAAGGCGGCCAAGAAGAAAAACAAGAAGCAGCGCTGGAAGGCACGGCAGCGTGCCCTGGCGGAAGCTGCGGAAGGTACAGTGCCTGCGGAAGCCCAACCTGGACCGGCTAGCTCCGGTACGGGTGTGTTTCGGACGGCTGCCGGGGGGGCGGGAGGTGTCGGGCAAGGGACTACCCAGCCCATGACGGCCGAACCCTCAACCAGCACCCAGTCCGGCAGAGGCAAGCAGGCACGTATGCAGAGATCGGCTCAGCGGGTTCGGAAGAGGGATCGGGATGCAGCCAGGAGTGACCGCCCTGATGAGGGCGAGTCCCCACAGCAGGGCGTCCCCAAGAGACAGCGTCTGCAACCGCCCGCCCGAACCACCACCACCTATGCCAGGGTCGCTAGGTCCGATCTAGGGGTGGCGATCACTCTTGCGGCCTCGGGCACCCTATCCAAGGAGACGGCGGACGAGATTATGCGTTCCCTGCACCGTGGACTGATGCGCGAGGCGGACATGAGGGCCCCCGAAGATCCATGGGGTCCTGTCTTCAGAGGCAAGCCCACCTTTGAGGAGGGCTTCCTGAAGCTTTGGTGCGCGGACCAAAGGACGGCGGACTGGCTCAAGGGCCTGGTCTGCGGCATCGTCACAACATCTGGCGAGGCCTTAGCCGTCAAGAGGTTCTCCGAACTCCCAAGGCGGGTAAGGTGTGGGATGCACATTCCCAACGAACTTGGCCTTTGGGAATGCACGGGAGAGATCGGCAAAGCGCTGATCCTTCAGAACAAGTGGGCGGAATGTGACAAGTGGACCACACTTTCCGCCGTGAAACAGAACGACGGGTGGTTCATGGTCGTCTCCATCCCGGAAAGGCTGGTAGCGGCCATTGTCAAGAAAGAGCGGCGTCTCGCCTGTGGCTTTGGTGCCGTGTACCTCAAGTTCCAGGGTCCGGGTGGCAGATTCTACGAATCCCCATCCGGCCAGGGAGCGGGGTCCGCGGGGCTGACGGTCACTGGTGTGCAGATGCCTAGCACTAGCGCCGGCACCAGTGCACCAGTAGAGGCTAAAAACCCCCCATGCCAGAGGGAAGAGGGGGCCTGTGCACCGCCGTGGCCCGTCACCCATTCACTGAGCGAGGAGGAGCTGTTGGGCAATTCGCCTCTGAACTCCGAGGTGCTCGTGGATGATGAAACGGGCAAAATGCTGGCGGGGCTGTACTTGAGCGAGGAGGAGGACCTGCCTATCGATGGCGACCCCCCCAGCTCTTAAAGTGCTACAGTCTAACCTCCAGCACTCAGAAACCGCGACGGCTCAGATGCGTAAGTGGTTGGAGGTTAGCAATTCGGCCATTGCCCTGATTCAAGAGCCATGGGTCAGGGCCGGCCGCGTACGGGGCCTCTTCAATCTTGGAGGTAAGCTCTTCGTGTCTGATGATCACGAAGTACCCAGAACATGCATTTATGTTTCTAGGAACATAAATGCGCAGCCTTTAACAGAGTTCTGTTCCAGGGACCTGTATGCCATAAGGCTACAAATACCGCAAAACACAAGTCTGTCGGAGCTGGTAGTCGCCTCTGTCTACATGCACGAGAGCGATGAACCTCCTCCGCATGACCTCACCAGACTTGTAAACTACTGTGAAAGCAACGGGTTGGAACTGCTAATCGGGACTGACTCCAATGCTCACCACACATTATGGGGTATGAACACTTGCAATAGCAGAGGCTTGACCTTAGTCGAGTATCTCTTTACCACTAACCTGAACATTTTAAACACAGGTTCAGAACCAACATTCGTCACAAGACGTAGTAGAACAATCATCGATCTCACTCTGGCGACTGAAGGAGTAAGGCACCTCGTCGCGGGATGGCATGTGTCCTCTGAGGAGGCATCGTGCTCAGACCACAGATGGATCCGATACGATATACAGGTAAACATTCCACCCACACCCCCCTACAGGAACCCCCGTAAAACGGATGTGGCATGGTACAAACGGGAGCTAAGCAGAAAACTTAGGAATGCTAGGCTTCCTGCACGCCTGGAAGGCGTCGAACAGATAGAGGAACAGGTACAGTATGTCACCGATACTCTATCACAGTGCTATAAGTCAGCCTGCCCCCTATCCTCCACTTCTGAGCGAGGCCCAACAAAGGACAAGTGGTGGGGGCCGGAGCTCCAGCGGCACAGGAGGAGGGTCAGAAGACTGCTGAATAGAGCGATGAATACGTCTACGGACCAAGACTGGGACTCTTATAAGGAGGCTAAGTCTAGGTACAAAAAACGCATCAGGTTTAGAAGAACTGCATCGTGGAGGAATTTCTGCGGCTGCATCGAAACCTTTGAACAGGCAAACAGGGTAAGAAAGATCCTTGCCAGTGACACAGGTCGCGAGCTAGGGAACCTACGCAAGCCCGACAACTCATACACAAGCTCTCCCGCCGAGACTCATCAAGTTCTCCTTGCAACTCACTTTCCGGGCTGCAGGCTGACAAATGTGGCTCAATGGCAGGATGAAGCAATCGACGCACCCACGGAGAACTGCTGGCGTTATGCCGAAGGAGTGGTTTCCCTGGACAAACTAAGGTGGGCCATAAACAGCTTTGAACCCTTTAAGGCGGCGGGACCTGATGGCGTCTTCCCAGCCCTACTCCAGTGGGGCGGGGACATGTTACTGGACAATCTGCTGCCCATATTCAGGGCCTGTTTGGCGCATAGATACATCCCCAAAGCCTGGAGAGAGGTAAAAGTAATTTTTATACCTAAACCAGGCAGAGGAGACTACACTAATGCTAAGTCCTTTAGACCCATCAGTCTAACCTCGTTCCTGCTTAAGACGCTGGAGCGGTTATGCGAGAGGGAGCTACGGGACCACACGCTCATACACATGCCCATGCATGCCAATCAACACGCCTACACTGCAGGTAAATCCACAGAGTCGGCGCTACACCTGGTGGTCTGTCGCATAGAAGAAGCCATCAAGGACAAGAGCATCTGTCTAGGCACCTTCATCGACATAGAGGGAGCATTCGACAGAACAAACTTCTCCAGCATTGGTGACGCGCTAGCCAGACACGGCGCCAACACCATAATCATCGACTGGATTAAAAACATGCTAAGCAAACGAACGGTAAGATTCGGCGAGGAGGATTCAGCAGCAGTCGTTGCCAGAGGCTGCCCACAGGGAGGGGTTCTTTCTCCCCTTCTGTGGAACCTTGTAATCAACGACCTCATAGCAAAGCTGAACGCGAATCACTTCTACACCATAGGGTACGCTGATGATCTTACCATACTCATAAGAGGCAACTCGGTGGGTCTGGTTTGTGACCTCACCCAGACGGCTCTTCGCATCGTGGAGAGATGGTGCACTGAGTACGACCTTTCAGTGAACCCCTCCAAAACGGAACTGGTGATGTTCACCCTAAAGCGAGCACTGGGCAACTATCGGCTGCCTAAGCTGTTCGGCACACAACTCCAACTCTCCTCTGAGGTAAAGTATCTAGGGGTAATTCTTGACAGCAAGTTAAATTGGAGTAACCACATTGATAAGAAGATAAACAGGGCCAGCGTTGCCTTTTGGCAGTGTCGCAGGATGATAGGTAAGCGATGGGGTCTATCGCCGAAGATCATTTTGTGGCTCTACAAAATGGTAATCAGGCCCATGCTCTGCTATGGTGCAGTAGTCTGGTGGACCAGATGCAAACTCACCACAGCCATAAACAAACTGCAGAAGTTTCAGAGACTTGCATGCATGGCGATCACCGGCTGCATGAGAACGACCCCCACTGCAGCCTTGGAGGCCATGTTGGGACTACCGCCTCTACACCTGTTCATAAAACAGGAGGCTGCAATGTCGGCGGTTCGACTCAGGTCTCTGAAACTTTGGCGGCAAAACACGGTTCCCCACACGAGCATTCTCGCAGCGGCCTTTGAGGATATTCCCATGCTGGAGGCGACGTGTGACAGGATACCCAAACAGTTTGTATTTGACAAAAAGTATAAAATACAGCTACACGAAGACAACTCGTACGAGGGCCTCAACGTGAGAGAACTCAGAGTCTTCACAGACGGCTCCAAGACGGGGACAGGTACGGGTTCTGGGGTCTTCTCGGAAGACCTTAATATAAGAACCTCATTGCCGCTGGGACGGTACAACACAGTCTTCCAGGCTGAATGTATGGCGATCGTTCTGGCGGCTACAGCTATTCTGTCAAGGGAGGTAATAGAATATCCTATTCGAATTCTCTCGGACAGCATGGCAGTTCTGCAAGCTCTGAACAGTAACGTCTTTACGTCGGGGCTAATCTACGAATGCCATCGTCGACTGACTGAGGTATGCAAGCACAACCACCTAACCTTACAGTGGATTAAAGGGCACAGCGGATCCAGAGGTAATGATGGGGCGGACGAGCTAGCCAGGAGGGGCTCGGACCAGGATGCTATTGGTCCTGAACCTATCGTGCCTATTCCAGCAGGTCAGTATCGCTCCATGCTCAGGGACCGCACTACTGAACAACATAAAACCCACTGGACCCAGTGCGGAGACTGTCGGCAGGCAAAGGAAGCCCTCCCGACGGTCAATCACCGGGTAACACGTACGCTGCTTCAACTCAAGAAGCCACAACTACGAATCGCAGCCAGTGCCATAACTGGTCACGGTTCTTTTAACAGGCATCTGTTTAATATAGGTGTCACGGACAGCCCTTTATGCAGAGGATGCATGGAGAAGGAAGAGACGGCCGCCCACGTGCTGTTGGAGTGTCGGGGCGTGTCAATGTACCGGGCAAGGTATCTCGGTTCGCCGGGGACGATCTCCGAGGTGCTGGGTAACATCGGTGGTATGCTGCAGTTCCTCGAGGAGATCGGGTGGCTCGAGTAGTGAGCCACCCTACCCACACGCAAAATAGGCGCATCAGACGTCGGTTTGCGGAAACCAGCCCGCTATACCATACCATACCATACCATAGTCCTGTTGTGTATTACCTGATCATTTGTTGGTTGCATTACTGGCGATATATTAGCAACGTCTCCGGACTCCCATATATCGATGCTGTTTCTGACGCTTGACGTGTGACTACTAGAATCTTGCGTTGCCTTTGGTGACTTTGAAACAGCTCGGTTTGAGCTTTTGGCAGGCGTTCTTTGTGTGGCAAACATTTTCAGGGGTACGCTTCAGTTATAAAGTTAAGTCAATAAACTAAGTCAAAATCAAAATAATTTGATTAAAGTAATTTGGCCCAATAAGGCCTGTTTCACCTTCACAATAGTGTAGAGTCAAAATAGAAGGGGGGAACTAGGATTTGTAGTGTCGTGTTTTAAATATGTGGTCAGAAACGACCAGTATCAAAAAAAGCACACAATAGTGTACTGTCTTGAACTAAACAAAGCACATAAAAGTGTGCTGTCTTAAAGCAAATACGTCTTAACTAATATATTAAGGGCACACAATAGTGCGCTGTCTTACACAAACATAAATAGATAACACAATATAAAACAATAAAACAAAACAAAAATATTCACAAAATTTTTCGTCTCTATGTAGAGCTAAAGAGTCACTTAGATGGTAGATCTCGCCGAGCCCTTTCAATTGACCCCAAGATCGGGCCTCTAGGCCCAGTAGTTCCCGAGATATAGCGATTCAAAAATTTGGGGGAGGGGGGGGTGTGGTTGAAGTTGGAGCAGTTGCCGGTGCCAGATGGTTGTGCTCAGCCTCCCGATTCCGACAACACCTCACAAGGGTGGTATCCCGATTTTAGGGGGGGGGGGGGGGTTGGGGGTTGGTTGCTGGGGGTAGTTTTGGAACCAAACGATCACACTCGTGCTAATGATTCCAGCTTTACCTCACACGGATATTACAAAAAATTCGGGGTTAAGGGTTGGGGTTGCGGGGACACCCCGCGAGGATTTTGAGGGGTGGGGTGCTTTAAAATAACTGAGACTATTATTTCTCGAATTTTTGTATGGTGAGGTGTTGAGGATGGGTGACCAGTCAGGGCTCAAGCTATTTTGGTCTGACTGCTTTTTGAGGGGTAGGGGGTTGATATTTTGGGGGTAGGTCAGGGGTGGTTTAATTTGGTGGGGGCTTGGGGCCAGGGGGGTGGGGTTTGGGGAGGGGGCCAAATTTTGGGTTATTTTTGGGCTAGGACGCTCCGTTCCCGAGATATTCGGGATTCCAGGATTTTTCCTTATCCGAACAATCTTAAATTTTTCGTTCGGGTGACTCAGCCCTTACAACGCTAAAAAGCACATATCTCCGGAACAGGGCGTCTGAATTGCACGGGGTGAAAAATTTTTATAAGCTAATGAAGCCCGGCTTAAGGCAAAAATACTTTTATAATTTTCAGCAGGCGGGGTGGACTGTCAGCTTGACGCTCCTTCAGGGGGTGGGTTTTCGTCAGCTTCAAAGGGTTTGTTTGGGGACTTCTAAAAGAGTTAGAGATGCGGGGCAAATTTTGTAGTAAAGGGGATGATTTAAATTTACTGTCGGGACTGATTCTATTTCCCTGAACTTTTCAGAAGCCACAATATTTCAGGGTTGTGAAAAAATTTTTTCGCGGGGGTGGTTTTTTGGAGTTCAAAATTTAGATTACCCTTGAAACCTCAACTGACACATGTGTTTAGTTGTTTTTGCGATAAAACCAACCCCTGAGGAGCTAGAGGGTGAACAAGCTTATCCGGTAATGCCCGCCAGGTTAGTATGTCAGTTCAAAAATTTGCCAAAATATCAATTTTAAAAATACCTTAAAACTAATGCTGCAGGCCTTCGGGACTTTTCCTCTTCCAACACCCCCGGCACGCCAAGGGTGGACTCGGGTTCACGGGCAGCCAAGGGGTTGTTTGCGGCAAAAAGAGTCGATTACCAAAACCGCAAATAGACCCTAGCGTGTCCAGGGTGTGCAAGAAAAATCCGAATGGTCTCGTATAATCTGCTCCTCCTCAGTAAAGACTAAACCCAGTGATCAGATTTGGGGTAGCTACCCCCTCGAAGATTTGGGAGAAGTCAGGTCCAACTTCACGGGTTTTTTATTACTGGATCCAATTGCCAAAATTCTTCTAAACTAATTCCTACTTGTAGTCCTTTTGATAGGAAAATTTTTGGCTCCAGAAAAAAATTGTGTCCAGGATCGTTTCACGAAGTTAGGGGTGGTTACAACTAGTTGGCACTATACCTTCAACTTCAAATGGCTATATCTCCCGAAGGAATAGTCGTATCCTGATGCTGTGAGTGGCCTTCGTCTCTCCTTGGACAGGAGTGTAAATCCCGGTGAAAATATTTTTCCGGGAGACAACCACGTGGTTTCTTATTGCCCGCGTGGTTTTCTTGCTAGGCCGGTATCTTCAAAGGGCATGGATGGAAAAATCCCAAATTTCTCTGGATGACAGGTGGTCCGGCTATTGATGAAACGCCACGGTAAAATTAGTGGGGTAAAGATCTCCTTTCGGCAGCGCACGCGGTGAAAGTTTCTTAACCTTAAAACTTTTAAGTTTTTGGCCGTAAAGTGGCCAAAAATAGTCCAATTTTCAAAATTTTTGCACCATACACATTCACTACTTAGCGCGCAACTTTTCACAAATTTTGAGCACGATCTGAACACTTCCACTATTTTTCGCAATTTTTCAAGCGCGGAGCGGCTTATTTTAGCTGCGTTCGCTGCGGGGGGAGGAACGCGACTGGGTTAGGTTAGGTTAGGTTAGGTTAGGTTAGGTTAGGTTAGGTTAGGTTAGGTTAGGTTAGGTTAGGTTAGGTTAGGTTAGGTTAGGTTAGGTTAGGTTAGGTTAGGTTAGGTTAGGTTAGGTTAGGTTAGGTTAGGTTAGGTTAGGTTAGGTTAGGTTAGGTTAGGTTAGGTTAGGTTAGGTTAGGTTAGGTTAGGTTAGGTTAGGTTAGGTTAGGTTAGGTTAGGTTAGGTTAGGTTAGGTTAGGTTAGGTTTTTTTTTTTTTTTTTTTTTTTTTTTTAAATTTCAGCCACAGGGAAAAATCCATCATGGACGACTGGATGGCGTACAGCTTCAAGCTTATTGAGCCTGTACGGCACCCAGACAGTGCCGGACTCTTACCGGCTAAAAACCTGTGTCTGAAAAACGACTCTCCTCTGACAGAATCAGAGACTTTTTTGGTCATTCTGAGTTTATTACTAAGTTAACAATACACTTTTTAAGTCGGGACATTGCCCAAGGAAGTTCAATAAATATATAACAACAAATATTCCAGTGTTCCTATAAACTATTTTACATGTTCACTTATTTTTTTTTTTTTTTTTATATTGTCATGTTACCGGGCTAATCATTCTTTTTCTTTTTTTTTTTTTTTTCTTTTTTTTTTTTTTTTACTTTTTCTATGCATGTATCTATTGATATACAACTATATTAATAATACATACGTTTCTTACTTTAATTTAATTTGCTACGTTTTATTTCTATGATTTACTTCTTTTACTATTTTACACATGTATTCGACTAGATGCGATCTCGATTGCATTCCGAAAATCAATTCTTGCAGATTGGTTTCTGTAATATTCAAATTTACCTTGCATTCGAGGTCGCATCTTGCCGAATTGTACATTGGACAGTCTATCAAAAGATGCTCTATATTTTCTACTTCAGCTCCACACGCACACGACGGGTCAGTTTTGCATTTAAAGCGGTGCAGATAAGCGGAGAAACCACCGTGTCCAGTCAGTGCCTGTGTCAACAGTTGGTTTGTTACGAAGGATTTCGAAAGGCGGTAAGCTAATTGAACATTTGGTAAGAATTTTTTAGTAACAGCTGCAGTTTCACCCGATTCATACCTACTACTCCAAATCGCTATACTCTCCTGCCTCACCAATCTCTTGACAAATGATACAGGGGTTTTGCAGTAGTGAGCTGCCATCTTGTTATTTTTGGCCACTTGTTTAGCGAGTTCGTCCGCTCTTTCGTTGCCTGCCACTCCAACATGCGCTTTGATCCAATATAGTTGGATTATTCTCCCTTGCTCTAGAATGGAGGCAACATTTTCGCGAATTTTCCTCGCCAACGGTTGGTAAGTGTCTGGGTTCACCACTGTTTCCAATCCCGACCTGGAATCGCTCAGGATTGCAATTGTTTCGTCCTTTAACCGTTTCCGCACAAGCTCTGTGGCCTGAAGAAGAGCGTACAACTCTGCCTGATAAACAGTACAGCTGCTATCCAATTTTAACTTTTTGGTTCTGATTTCTTTCCCATTTCTTTGGTATGTATACGCTGCACCAACTCCTTCCTCCATTTTACTTCCATCAGTATATATTTGTGTCACAGGTATTTGGTGTTCAGCTACAATTCCTTCATTAAAATCGTTCAAGCACTTGAATTCGATATCAACATCACACGCTGGATGTGGCATCTCCAAAAAGCTAACTTTCTGTTCTACTTCCTTATCTCCCATCGACTGCAATGGCTTTCCTCTCTTTGCTTCAAATAGCTTTCGTGCCTCCTTGATCCTGAGATCCAAAGGGATGAGGCCTGCCAGGACCATTGCTGCATTTAAAGAGACAGTTCTATAGGCTTTTATGATCTTTTGAGAGATGCTTCTTTGGACAGTATTCAACTGCTTTTGGACCCCTATCTTCTCCGCTGCTGGAGCCCATGAGCTAGCTGCATATAAAATTACCGGTTCCACTACTGCTGTATACATGGTCTTGATAATCTCTGGGCTCAAACCCCATTTGAGTTTCGCTGCTCTTGTTAGTTGTTTTGTAATGTTTGCCGCTTTACGACAGACATTACCAACATGAGAATTAAAAGTTAATTTTTTATCAATGGTTAGGCCTAAAATTTTGATTTGGTCGACTAACTGGATTTGAGTTCCATTCATATACAAGACTGGATTTTCGTACTTAAGCTTTTTGGTAACGACCATTGCATTTGTTTTTTGAGCTGAAAATCTCAATTTGTTCCTACTTCCCCAGTCCTGTATGACAGCGAGAACTGAGTTAATATTTTCTTCCAATGTTTCCGGTACGTGCCCAGAAAATATCAAGACCACATCGTCCGCAAATGCTTGCGTATACACTTGGAGTGTACTTAATTCATCAAGTAAAGGGTCCAGCAGCAGATTCCAGAAGGTTGGTCCCCCTATTGAGCCTTGAACACATCCTTTGGTGGTTTCTTTCGTACATCTCTCTCCGGCGTAGGCAACATGGATTTTTCTCTCGGTGAGATAGTTGTCGACAAGCTTTCTAAGGTTCAAGGGACACTTCTTTCTAATCAGTTGGTTTCTGATGGCAGGCCACCATGCGTTATCAAAAGCGCCCTCTATGTCCAAGGATACGACCACACTGGTAGTTTTCTTCTTCAGGTTGTTTTTGAGGTGTTCCGTTAGGTCATAGAGGGCATCTTCTGTACCTCGCTGTGGCACGAACCCATACTGTCGTGTATTTGCCTTTGGCAGTAAGTGCCACCTAACCCTCTTAATCAGCATTTTCTCTAATATCTTTCCGAGTATAGAGAGCAGCCCTATTGGTCTATGAGATTTGGGATTGCTGTAATCATCCCGACCAGGCTTCCTTAATACTACTATTGCTGCCTCTTTCCACCGCCTCGGAAAACAGGCCAGTTCCAAACACTTATTAGCGATCGCCAAATATACTTTCGGATCCACAGATATCGCCTGTTGGCAGATATCTGCTGTAAATCCGTCAGGTCCTGGGGCTTTTTTAGGGTTGAAACTGGAAATTGTCTTTCTGAGCTCCGATTCGGTAAAAAGAGGATCCATTACGCCTTCGTCCGCGACGCCTTCATTTTCTTCTACTTCTGCCCTTATTCTTTTATGATAATCATTATCTTCTGCAATTTCATCCTGAGGAAAGAAGGTATCCGCCAACAGCTGGACAGATTCTTTTGCGTCTAGCTCACTTCCCTCAAGGGTAAGCATTTGGTCCTCATATTTTCTGGCTGTTCCTCTAAGTACCCGGTATATGCCATCCCACATGCTTTCCCTCTCTTGTTTAGTGCAGTACTGTCTCCAACTTTCAGTTTGTGCTTTGTCTGCTTCTTCTTCATATTTTCGTTTTGCTACCAAATAGTCCTCCAATACGTATTGACGACGGCGGGCTGAAACACATGAAAGTCTACGTTTCTTCGTGGTAGCTTCCCGCTTTAGTTTTTCCAAGTTCTCGTTCCACCAAGGGAAGAAGTCTTTTTTCGGCTTCTTTATTCGAGGTATACTGGTCTCACAAGCTTCCGAAATGCAATCTGTATATTCTTCAACTATGTTTTCTAACTCATCTTTGTCTTTAATTTCTTTGATTTTGTGTTCTGTTAAGTGTTTGTTTTCTAATTCTTCTTTAAATTTAGTTCTAAAAACTTCCCATTTGGCTTTCTTAGTATTGTATTTCCGAGTAGTTTTTCCTTGAGTGCTTTCTCTATTTGTCCTGTTAATTTCGATATCAAATGTGATTGCATTGTGGTCTGAGCTTGTTACTCCCATGTCTATCTTCCAGTTCCCGATCTTATCGATTAAGCTCCGACTGCACACAGTTATGTCGACAACACTCTTAAACTCCCTTCCGTTCCTTACCGTGAAGAAAGTTAGTGCATTTCCTTCGTTTAGCAGGTGCAGTTCTATCTCATCCAGCGTGCCCATTAAAGCTTCTCCTCTGTGATCCTCTGTCGCGCTTCCCCACCAAGGGCTCCAAGAATTCACATCTCCTCCCATGAGAAGACTGCCACTACCTTCCGAATCATTTATTTTCTTTAGATGGTCCAGGTACGGTTCTATAGGCAGACTATCTTCAAAGTACATGGACACGACAGTGATTTCCCACGTATCAGTCTCCACGGCTATATTCTCTGTAGTAAGAGTCTTTCGAGTAACAATGTTAATGTTGTCATCGAAGACTATTATAGCCGCTTTCACTGGCTTCCCACGATTTCCGACACATTGTACTACTCTGTATCCTGCCGTTTGCTGTACCTCTCCTTGACTGCCAACATAGGGTTCCTGGACCATAGCAAATCCTACTTTTCTTTTAATGCATTCTTGTAGCAATTCCCTCATGGCAAGCTTCTTTCTTTGGAGGTTCGCTTGTATGATTCTGCACCTGCCAGACCAATGCTCGCCTACATTTGCCTCGTTTTGCTGATCATTGCCCGGGACAACATTAGCAATAAGCAACTCTAGTTCTTGCTAACCGGTCCCACTTTGCTCTGATGGGGCAACCTTCATCAAAAGCATTGTGTTCAACATTGTCCAATTTTGCATGGAGGCAGTTTTTACAGTTTGGTGGTTCTCCATCCTTTAAACTTGGACATTGGGCTCTCAGGTGGGGACCTGCACAGTGACTGCAAAGATCTATAGTTTCAGTGCAGACTTTCTTCCCATGTCCATAAGCCAGGCACCGAGAGCATTGTATGACAGGCGATTGATCAAAGACCGGTATTCTTTGCAGGTCAACATGGATTTTTCCAGCTGCAGTTAGTCTTTGCCAGATTTGTGGTGAGACCTGCATCACAACATGGTTCTCATATTGATTCCTGGCCTTCTTTCTATACTTCACAACCACTCTAAACTCTGCTTCCGGAATGTCTCCTACCAGATGACAGTTCTGTTTCTTCATTGCGTCTATAATATCCTCATCAGTTTTATATGCCAGAACATTCCTCAGAATTATAAGGGGGTCCCGATTTTCCATTTCTTCTATTTTAAAGTTTTCTTTCTTGTCTTTGATCTGTCTTACTACTTTCTTCATTTCTTCCTTAGTTTGACAACTAACAATGATCTTCTGATCTCTTGCCTTTCTTAACCGATCAATTCTAATGCCATTTTCCCTCGCGTTGACTGCTCCTCGGATTCTCTGGATCAAATCATCGCTCGTTTCATCATCGTTTTCTGATGAGATGACGACAGAGTGCAACGGTCCTGTCGCTTTTACAGTCTCTTCCTTTTTTTTATTATCTGGCAATGCTGTGTTGGAACGGTTCGTTGCTACTATGGATGCATATGTAGCCTTCCTCTCAACCTTGTCCTCCTCAATCATTTTCTTTACTTCTTTTACTTCTGTCAGTATCTCAAGTAATTTTTCCCTTTCCTCGTTTTTTCCTGTCCTCACTTCTTTTTCTGTTTCCTCTATAGCAGTTTGTTTGCTGCCGGATTTAGCTTCTAACTCCAGGTCAGTGACAACCTTCGTCAATCCTCGGCGACATTCAAGAACCGTCTGCTTGATAGTATCTTTTAGATTCCTTGAGGAATCTATCTGTGCTTTTGCCTTGTTAATAAGAGCTCGGGCTTCACCTGCAAGATTTTTCGGCTTAGATGCCGTGTCCATTGAGCCGGTTGCAAAGCTGATAAGTAGCTTTGGCGATTTTGATATATTTTGCGATTTGGCCTCTATGTTCTCAATGGACTTCCGAACAGCTGTACTGCCCAAGGTTGTCGAGGTGCCGGGATCTACCCTAAAAGTTTTATTTGGCTCTACTCTCTTAGGGGATTTGTCTTTGGAAAGGGGAGTTCTTACAAGAGACATGGAGAGTGTTTTTAATCAAATTTAACCAAAAAAGGGATTAAAGCTTGTAAAGTATTTTAATAATAATGTTATTTAAAATTAAATATTAATAAGAAAAATAGTGTATATACTATACTAAAAGATCCTAGATAAATTTATCTATGGCAAGTCCTGTCAATTGGCTAAGACCCTTATAAAGAGCTGTGTCTAAACGAGTCAATTATTTATTCGCTGGCCTGCCAGCTCGTTTTCCTTAACCTATCCGCACGTTTCTTATTATCGGCTAAAAACCAATAAGTCTTTAAAGAGACTGTCCACTTATCATTAAAAGAGATAAACTAAAATTAATTAACAATATTAAGAACATAGAGGATTCTACGTAGAGTCGCAGTCTTCCTTGTACTATTAAAAATAAAAATAAAATAAATGCACCTATAGAGCACTCCTGCTAAAACAACAATATAAAGGCTCTACCTAGAGACTGGTCACTATTGGACACTTAATCAGGTTCCGGGTATTAAACTGTTCACGGAAATATTTTTTCTATTTTTAAAATGACTAAGGATATATGGATTATATACAAACTTAGCGGAGACTCTATGTAGAGCTATTTTATGGGCACGAGCGTATAGCCCTTACTGAGCCCTTTCCAATGACCCCAAACTCAGGGCTCTCAGCCCAAGGGGTCCCGGAGAAACCCGCTTTCAAAATTCGGGTTGCAATCCAAGATGGCCGCCAGAATATGGTTACAACGCTGTAACTCCGGAACCCGTTGAGCGATTTTCCCCGCGTTTTGACCCTGATGACGTGCTTCGCGAGCTCTACAAAATGAAATAATTTTCAGGTCCTGAAATTTTCAGGTCCTGAAAAGGGGCTGAAAAGTAACAGATTTAAAACTACGTTGCTATCCACTAATATTGCTAAAAACCGCAAGTTTCTACGACCATCGGTTGCGGAGTAATTAGGGTTTTAAGAAATTCAAGATGGCCGCCGAAATGTCAAATTCAATGTTTGATGGCCTCTATCTCAGCTTCCAATGGCCGCAGAAAACCCGGGTTTGGACTCCTATGATCAGCTCAACCCTGTTTTTGCGCCAATGATGGTTTCAGGAGTCCTGAAATTTTCAGTCTCCAATCCTCCTGAAAACTTGTGTGGCGAGGGTGGGTGTTCAGTAAACCCCTGAACCAAAATCTGGGCTCACCACGACGTTTAGTTGCCGAGTTACAGTGGATTGAAGATTTCCAAGATGGCCGCCGAGCTGTCAGATGGCGACTTTAACCCCTTATAACTTCGGTTCTAATGCTCAGAAAAGAACGGGGTTTTAAATGTACGGCTCGGCTATACCTAAGGCGTCTTCTGAAACCACCATAAGCTGAAAACAATTTTGCCTCCTGAAAACTCCTGAAAAATATCAGGAAGGCTAGATACCGTGTTGTCTTAGCTAATACCGTAAACTACAATTCTCTGCGTTGCTTAGTTCCGGAGTTATAGAATTTTAAATTTTAAAACCAAAAAACCAAAATGGCCGAAAATGTCCAAAATCTTTGTTTTTAAAGTTATAGGGTCGCTCTTTGGGCTTATATAGACCCAAATGGGGTAGAAGAACTCACCCTGGTGTCAAAAATCTGAATAAATAATTAGTTTTTAATTAAATTTGAAAAAACATGAAAAATTCAATAACTCGGGAACCAATAGCCTGAAAAATCTGAAAGAGGTGTCAAAAAATGCACAAAAATAAATCCTATTAGCTGAAATTAAAAACAAAATTTTTACCATACAAATATATTCCGAAATTCATAAAAAACCCAATTATACAAAGATAAACGTATAAGTACCCGTAAATCCCTGAAATGAACTGAAAAAAAATTTGAAATTTGAAATCTGAGCTCAGAAAATTAGCGCGCAACAGATTCTTAGATAAAAAATGGTGGTCATCGATTTCGTTTCCGAGATATAAGAGTCAGATTTTTGAATATTAAATTATTAATAACTTCGAAACTGAAAAACTGAAAATTATTTTAAAACTTAAAATTAAATCTTCTTTTCTGGTTCTTGAAAACTGCGCTTAAATAAAGAGTCCAGCACGCCTCCTTCAAGGACCACGCCACCACGTGGTTTTGTTTTTCACTAGTTTTTCAGGATAATCCAAAGATTTTCAGGAAAATTAAAATATGTAAATTATGCTCCTCCTATTGGCCTAACAGGATATGTAACTTGTTCAATAATTGTGCCAAGGGTGCTCAAGATTTAGCTGTCTAAGTAATATAAGTTTAAAACATAACCTCAAAAGCTGCAGTTTTTCAGGTCCTGTCCTCATGCACTGTAATCCTCGATCACAAATTTGCACTAGCCATATGCGGCTCACAGACACGCAACTTTTGACACCTCACTCACTAAAATCGGAGCACTTTTACTATTTTTTATCGATTTTTTAATGCGGAGCACGTGGGTTTTAGCTGCTTTCACGGGCGCGGATGGATCCCAACTCGGTTAGGTTAGGTTAGGTTAGGTTAGGTTTTTTTTTTTTTTTTAATCCTACCTCCAACATTATCGGAGCCTATGTTTGCAAACCATAATCATTCCAGTTCTCGCACTTTTGCCTCTCGTACTTCCATTCCGCATACTTGTTCTTTCTAGCATTCATCAATCTTTCTTTTTTTACGGGTGGGGTGCCCGTATATCTATCTATGCTTTGATTCTTTATTTATTCTTTCTCAGGGAAATAAATAGGTACACATTTTTTATTTACAAGTTTTCTTTCTTATCTTATTTCAGTTATACCTATTATTTTCTTTATCTTTATTTTACGTATACGTCTATTTCTTATACCTAGTTTACATAATATCTACGTTCAAAACAATTTTTCTTTCTTATCTTATTTTACTTATATCTATTATTTTCTTTATCTTTATTTTACATATACATATTTTCTTTTACCTAGTTCACATAATGTCTACATTCAAAACAATTTTACATTACAGTTTTTTCTTATAAACTATTATTATTTCTATCGTATTTTCAATCATATATTTTTCTATGCTATTCTACAATATTTCTATAATATTATGATAACATAATTTACTTTAGCGGGTTTTATTTTTGTTTACAACTCTTTTTGCAATCTTTTCGCAGTAGTTCATAAATTTTTCTCTATCTTTACTATACATTACATCCTTAATAGATTCCCTTGTTAGCCTTATATTTAATTCTTGTTCAACTTCAAACCTTTCCCTTTCGTAAATTGGGCATTGGAGTAGCAAATGTGGAACTGACTCTTTTATTTCAGGATCGCATAAACATGATGGGTTCTCCTTGCACTTAAAGCGATTTAAGTATTCGGAGAACCCACCATGCCCTGTCAATATTTGCGTTCTTATATTTGATGATTTCATTTTACGAACTATCTTGTACGCCACAATGGCATCCGGTAGGAACATTTTAGTTATTGCTCCAGTCTCGCCGTCGGTGTATCGTCGGTTCCACACCTCAAGCGTATCTGCTCGTATGCAACGCCTGACGTGTGAGATCGGACACAAATCGTAGTCGGGCTTCCGCTTCAATCTTGTGGCTTCTTTTGCAAGCGTATCGGCTCTTTCGTTGCCTTCCATCCCTGCGTGTGCTTTAATCCAAAACAATTTCACAGTTTTGCCTTGGAGAGACAGTGTTCTAAGATTTTTTCTAGCTGAAACTGCAAGGGGATGGAGGCAACTATGATTTTTAATTGTGAGCAGAGCCGCCATAGAATCGCTGTAGACTCCGAACGTTAAAGCCCTATAACCCAGCACCACCGATGTTGCTTTACAGATTGCCAGGAGTTCGGCCTGGTAGACCGTACAGTATTGAGGGAGAGCAAGCTTGATGGTCTCGGCTTCGGTATCGCCATTCCAGATGGATAATGCGGCTCCAACCTTACCTCCAATCTTGCTCCCGTCAGTGAAAATGCGAATATCATATTCGCTGTGAGCATTTAGGAGCTCCTGGTCTACCAGGCTTATTATCTCTAGCTCTACCCGTTCAGCCGGGTGCGGGGCCTCTAAGGCTGAGGCCATTCGCTCGACATCCCTATCACCCAAACTCTCCTGTGGCATCCCCTTCTTGGCTTCAAAAATTAACGCCGCTTCCCGGACTCGCAAGTCAAGGGGAAGAATTCCTGCTAGCACTAATGCTGAGTTCAGGGATACCGTGCGATAGGCCTTGCACAATTTCTGGGCGATCCCACGCTGCACGGCCGCCAACTGTCTAACGACTCCCAGCTTGCTGGCTGCCGGTGCCCATACACTAGCGGCGTACAATACGGTAGGCTCCACAGTCGCCGTATAAATAATTTTTATGACTTCCGGGTGAAGTCCCCAGCTGGTCTTGGCAGCTTTAGTTAGCTGTTTATGAATGCCAATAGCTTTGCGGCAGACATGTGAGACATGCGCATTAAAAGTAAGCTTGTCGTCAATTATGACGCCAAGCAACTTGATTTCGCTGGACATTGCTATGTCGACTCCGCCCATGGTAAGGCGTGGTGTGTCATATCTGAGTCTCCGTGTGATAACCATCGCGTTGGTTTTGTGCGGAGCGAATTTCAGCTTGTTTTGAACACCCCACGCCCTAACATGTTCTAGAGCCGCATTTGCTCGTTCTTCGATCTCTTGTGCTGTATCGCCATCAAAGACTAGCACCACGTCGTCCGCAAACGTCTTTTCTATGTGTGAGGCTCTTTAGTAGAGGGTCCAGCAGGAGATTCCAGAGAATCGGACCGCCTATTGACCCTTGTACACATCCTTTGTTTGTGCTTTTTCGGTATTCCTCACCCGCGTACCTCACATTGACCTTCCTGTCGCTCAAGTAGCTGTCGATGACCCGTCTCAAGTTTAGGGGGCACTTTTCCTCGGCCAGCCGGATCTTAATTGCTGGCCACCAAGCGTTGTCGAAGGCTCCCTCTATATCCAAGGATACTAGTGTTGCAATCCTCTTTCGGTCCAGTATGCTACGGATGTGCTTCATGAGGGTATAGAGGGAGTCCTCAGTGCTTCTTTGGGGCATAAACCCGAACTGCCGAGTACTCATTTTTGGCATCAGATGATACTTAAGACGGGCCATCAACATCTTTTCGAAGATTTTTCCTAAAATTGGTAGTAAACCGATAGGCCTATACGCCTTAGGAGTAGAGTAATCTCCTTTTGCTGGTTTTTTCAGGATTACTACGGTTGCTTCTTTCCAAGCGTCAGGAAAGTGATGGTACTCCAAACATTTGTTTAACAGTGCAAGGAACACCTCTGGGTCACATTCAATTGCTTTACAGCAAATATCGGAAGTTAGGCCGTCCGATCCGGGAGCCTTCTTTGGGTTAAATGACCCGCACGCCTGTTGCAATTCTGCCATCGTAAACTGTGGGTCGCAAGGACCATCTTGCTCTCCATCGTTTACACTGTCGGCTTTGGATCGAACTTGTCGATGGAAAGTGTTGTCGCTATCTTCTCGGTCTTCCGGATAGAGCGTTTCGGCGAGTAGTCTTACGGAACCTTTAGCATCTAACACTTTACCATCTTTTTCGAGTGGCCGATCCTCCTCCCTGCGTGTCGTCCTGCCAATAACCCTATAGATCCCCTCCCAGACCCCCTCCCTATCCTGCTTACTACAAAACTCTTTCCAGCTTTCAATTTGAGCTGCTGCTGCCTTTGTTTCGTATTCCTCTTTGTATTTGAGGTACTCTTCGACGACCTTCGACCTTCTGGTTGGAGCAGCACACCTTATTCTGCGCTTCCTGACGGTGACGGCTCTCTTTATTCTGGCTAATTCCTCAGACCACCACGGGACCGTTAATTTTTCTTTGGCTTTTTTAGTAGGCATTGAGTCTAAACACGCTTCCTTTATTGCACCCGTATAGCTCTCCAGTGCTTGATCAATTTGTTCTTTTGAGTTAATTTTTTGTATATTGTCTTTAGTTAATAGGTTTTCTATGATCGAATTTTTAAACTTTTCTTGAAATTTGAACCAATTAGCTTTTTTCGTGTTATACACTCTTGTTGTTCTGTTTACCTGTAAGCCTTTTGATTTTTGAAGCCTTATTTTGAACGTGATGCCGTTGTGGTCCGAGCTTGTAAGTCCTTCGTCAACCTTCCAGTCGTCCGCCAGGTCTAGCAGGTTTGTCGAGCAAGCTGTTATGTCGACATAGCTGCAGAATCGTTTCCCTCCTCTTGTCGTGTCGAAGGTTGGAATTTCCCCTCTGTTTAATACGTTGAGGTCAAGCTCCTCGAGGACCCCAGCTGCCACCTCACCCCTGTAGTCAATGATTGGGCTACCCCACCAAGGGTTCTTTGCATTCGCGTCTCCTCCTACTATAACCTTGTCCGATCCAACTTCCTCCACTATATACTTTAGTTGATCCAGATATGGCTCTATGGGCTGATCCGGTTCGAAGTAAATTGAGATGAGTGCGATCTCCCACGCGCTGGTTTGGATTCCTACAACACAGATATTATTTGTTGTAAGTTTCGGGTACTGTATCACTTTAAAATCTTGGTCGAAGACGGCTATGGCCGCCTTTACAGTCCCATCTCCTACATCAGCGCACTGGAAAATACGCACTCCGTTTTGGCTCGTCACAATCTTCGTCCCGCCCACATACGGTTCCTGGATCAACGCAGCAGCCGCTCCTTGTTTCTCCGCTTCGACAAGGAGTTCTTTATATGCAAGTTTCTTTCGTTGGAGGTTAGCTTGGATCAGGCTGTAGAATGTTGGGTTGCCTTTGGTGCCCTTAGCAGTAAGCTACTGTTGATCGGGCTATATCGTCCCACCTTCGACGCGTTGGGCATGCAAGGCTGAATGCATTATGCTCCGTCTGTTCACATTTGGCCTTTGTGCAATTTCGACAACATGGCTGGACGCCAGAGAGCCAATCGGAGCATTCCGACCGCATGTGAGGGCCGCCACAGTGGCTGCAAGAATCTACAGACTCCTTGCAGAACCGCTTGCCATGGCCAAAACCTAGACAGCGGGTACACTGGACTAGTGGCGATTGGTCTTCCACTTTAATGCGTTGAAGATCGATGTGAACGCTTCCAATGTCCAACACTTTTCGCCAGATGGCAGGCGAAACGCTCATCACTATGTGGCCGGTATGGGGGTTCCTGGCTTTCCTTCTATATTTTATTTCTATACGATCTTCCTCTTTGTCGAGGCCATGAAAAACATCGCGGTTCTGATTCTTCAAAGCCCTGAGGACGTCTTCATCGGTGTTTACCATCAACACATTTCTGAAGATCAGGAGCGGATCTTTGTTTTTCATTTCCTCAACGTTGAGGTTACCTTCATTCTTACCTAGTCTCTCCTTCATTTTATTTCGTTCTTCTTCTGAGCTAAATCCCATAATCACTTTTCGATCTTTCGCTTTTCTAACCTTCTCTACTCTGATCCAGCCCTCTTTGGCGTCAGCTGCTTTCCTGACTCTATCCAATACTTCCTCACCTGTTTCTTCCTCGTTTTTTGAAGTGACTACCACCGAGTGTAGTGTACTTCTTACAGGTATTCTATCTCTTTGGGTAGCAGTTACACTAGCATATGTAGACGCGTTAGCTACAGTTTCTTTCTGTTTTTTTATTGCTTCCTTCAGCTCTTCCATTTTCTTGTTACTTTCTAGTATTAATCTGGAATGTTCTTCAATTTTGCTAAGCAATGTTGTTGAATCTGACTGGATCAAGTATGTAGAGTCGGTTTCACGCGTCTCTGGCTCCATCGCCACGGTCGGGTTTTGTGTTAACTTTGTCTTTTTTGTTTTCAGGTCCCAGGTCCAGTTCAGCTTCCTTTACCAGCTGGTAGAGTCTATCAACAGCTTCAATAATACCATTTTTTATCTCCGTCTTTGTATTTCTGGAGCTGTTTAGATGTATTTTTGCCTTATTTAGACAAGCCTTTGCCTCAGCTGCCCTGTCCACATATTTTGTCTTCGGTGAAGAGACAGTCGTCTCTGCCGAAGGCTGTCGTATAGGCGCAATGACACTATCTTACGAAAGTGTTGGTCTTTGCGTAGGTCTCGCAGTACCAGCCTGCGTCGTCGTATTTGTCTGGTGAGTGTTTTCGTCAGTACTTGCTGACTCCAATTCGCCTATGCTGCGCCTAACACTTAAGCTCGCCGTTTCCGCTTTTGGTTTTTGCGAAGACTTGTCTCCTTCAGCCGCTTTTGGCGTTCTGAACCCGAACATATTGGAGGTATTCGTCCGTCAATAAAAGTCAGTGAAATGAGTAAAAAATAAAACTAAAGTATTAATAAAAATATTAAACAATTGTAAAAATATGTAAATTTCTATAAAAAGAAGAAAAAGTCAAGGTTTGCTGTCAATACTGGTTTTATTAAACAAACAGTTATCAAAAGAACCTAATTAAAGAAAGAATCAGTCAAAAAGTCCAGTTTTTTAGGAGATAAAGCGGGAAAAATTTTCAGCTCTATGTAGTCAAATAAATGGGTCCAACGGATAGCTCTCGTCAAGCTCTCGTTTAGACAGCGGTCAAAAGAAAGCAATCAAAGAAAAATTTTTTCAAAAAGTCCAAATTTAGAGAATGTAGAGCGAAAAAATTTTTCAGCTCTACCTAGAGTCGATTTGACCAGTCCAACCGATAGCTCTCCCCGAGCCCTTTCCAAAAACCCCAAACACGGTACACCTATCTTACGTGGATCCGGAGAAAACCCCGTTTGAATTACTTGGTATAAAACCAAGATGGCGGCTTGAATTTGGTTTTTCTCAATTGCTCCGCAACCACGCAACCGAAAAATCCCGCGTTTGGACTCCACCCCCAGGGCTCGGCGAGCTCTACCTGATGGTGTCGTTTTCAGGCTGAAAAATTTCTCGCTCCTGAAAATGCCTGAAAGTTATACAACGCAATAAAAAGGGGCGGGGCAAGGTTTATAAAGAAAGCCCCAAGTCTCTACGACTTCCCGTTCCGAAGATATAGAGGATTTAAAATTTTCAAAATGGCCGCGCAAATGTCAAACTCAATGTTTGTCAGCCGATATCTCCGGTTCTAAGAGTCACAGAGACCTCGCGTTTTTAGCCGAATGTCACGTCAGCGCAGTTCCAGCAGCCAGGGGGGGGGGGGGGTACTCCAGGCCGTCAGCTGCCCGAAGGCTGCTGCTTTTAGACCTGGGCAGGCAGCAGCTGACGGAGCCAGAAGATGAGACTCCCGCCCATGTGTAAGTATATTATATTTCACTTTTTATGTATAATCCAAAAAGTATGTTATTTGTATAATAATTTCCGCTTTTTTCTTTTTTAGTTTCGCAATGCCCAGCTCGTCTTCGTCACAGCCGCCGCCTCGCGAAAAGTCTCCCGTCACTGTGTAACCGTGTTCTTCTCCACAGAAGTACGCCAAAATTGTATTGAACATGGCTTATTATTTGAATTGTTAGATTTTGACATTCTAAAAGAGAATCTTGTACTTTCCTACTTAGAAATAAATATTTTTGAATTTGAATATGTTATTTATAATATTTGTTAGCCTGCTGTAGGTCTGCTGAAAACATTCATTCCTGGTTTTTTCCTGCTCATTTGAATATGTTATTGTTTGTATAGATTTTTTATGTGAATTGTATACAAGTATGTAAATATTTTTTTATTATTATAAATGCATGACTACAACAGCTCGTTTCTTTTACTCACAAATAATATGCCCGAATCCAAAGTTTGGTTGGTGTAGTGGTCTATGTATCCACATGCCACTTTCCGGCTGGAACAGATATATATATATATATATATATATATCTATTCCAGCATATATATATACACGGTACTGGTTCGATTCCTAGCTAGGGAAGATATATATACCCGGGACGGTTCGATTCCCAACCGGGGCAGGTATATAATATACCCTTGACGGGTTCGATTCCCGGCTAGGGAGGATATATATACGGGTATAGATATATATATACCCGAGACGGGTTCCATTCATTATAATATACCCTTGACGGTTTCGATTCCCGGCTAGGGAAGATATATATACCGGCATAGATATATATATATATATATATATACCCGAGACGGGTTCCATTCAATACGGTGACAGCTGTCAAAATTATAATATTTTCTCTTTCACGCTCGTTTCGTTGCTATGGCATACATTTTTCCTGCCGACACCTTACCCATGATATGTCAATTGAACCATAAGCAAACGACCGCATGAGGGTCAGCTATGCAGAATAGTGTGCTGAATGTTTTGACCACAGCATCAGTTCACCATGTTACTCATATTACGTTTAGAATCAAAACAACTAAAATTAGCCCAAACACGACATGTCTACTGTAGGTAAGAACTTCAAGAGTGTAATAGTAGGTATAGTGATAATCCTGGCTGCAGCATTAGGACAAAAATACCACAAATATTGCATGGTTACTAAATTTATATGTGTACCATATTTGGAGTCAATCGAACGCGTGGAAATGAAGTAATATTTGGCTGAGATCCCTTCACCAGCTAGAATTTTTTTTCGAACCACTAAGGTATATTTCTTTATTATCTCCCGATATTTTAGGACAAGCAAGAAACAGGTCGGAAACTAATTTTTTTTTTTTCTTAGTCATACAAAATAGTTTTTTGTATGGAGGGTCATAATCTATCAAACTAAAGAGCCTAATATAAATTATTTTATTAGGTTAGGTTAGGTTAGGTTTTTTTTTTTTTTTTTTTTTTTATTATATCTTCTTACCTCTGACGTGGTCAGAGTCAGTATTTTCTTTATAATTTTTGTTTTTTATTAAGCAAGAAAGGAAAATCTTCGAAAGACATCTGGGAATGGAGGTCCCAGATAGTGCTGGATTTCTACCAGCTAAAAACCTTTTTGCTTTTGGGCAGTTTTTGTGCTCTTTTCGGGCTGTTTTCATGCTCTTTTCTTAAATAAATACAAAATTCTTCTTATATTAAAACCCACCACCAACAAAGTATTCTTACCTATTCTAAAATGTTTCTGTAGCGTAAGGCTTAATATATACATTTTTAGTTATCTATATCTTAAATATAATTTTATGCTTATTTCTAATATATTACATTATATTATAAAAGCATAAGTTGCTTTATCTAGTTCTATTTCTGTCGACAACTTTCTTCGCCAATCTTATACAATAATCTAAAAATATTTGTCTCTTTTTATTACTTTCTACAATGTCTTTTGCATTCTCAGGCACCAACCTTATATCCAGTCTTATTTCTACATCGTGACGCTCAACAGAAAACACTGGGCACTCAAATAGGATATGCGGGACCGTTTCCTCAACACCAGGATCGCAGACGCACGATGGGCTCTCTTTGCACCTGAAACGATTCAGGTATTCGGAGAACCCACCATGCCCAGTCATTACCTGTGTTATGATGGCGGTTAGGTTAGGTTAGGTTAGGTTAGGTTAGGTTAGGTTAGGTTAGGTTAGGTTAGGTTTTTTTTTTTTTTTTTTTTTTTTATAATTAAATTTCAATCCTGCAGACTCTGTGGTCCGCACTTTTTTATGTTTAGTTTTATTATATTTTTATGATCAATCACTCATTTTTTTCGCTCCGCGTAGCGGTCTAGCGATGGTATTGCTAGACTGACAGTGAAGGTACAATTATTAGTCATCACTTACATACTAAATTAAAATAAAAAGAATACAATACACACAAAAATAAGTTTTTTTTTTTCTTTTTTTTTTTATGTCTTAGGTTTTTGTAATGTTAGTTTTTTTTTTTTTTCTTGTTCTTTTGCTTGTTTTTTCCTTTTTTTATGTCTTATTATAGGTGTTTTTTATGTTAGTTTTTTTTTTTGTTTTGTTTAGGTTTTTTTTTTTTTTTTTTTTATAATTAAATTTCAATCCTGCAGACTCTGTGGTCCGCACTTTTTTATGTTTAGTTTTATTATATTTTTATGATCAATCACTCATTTTTTTCGCTCCGCGTAGCGGTCTAGCGGTGGTATTGCTAGACTGACAGTGAAGGTACAATTATTAGTCATCACTTACATACTAAATTAAAATAAAAAGAATACAATACACACAAAAATAAGTTTTTTTTTTGTTTTTTTTTTTTATGTCTTATTAAAGGTTTTGTAATGTTAGTTTTTTTTTTTTTCTTGTTCTTTTGCTTGTTTTTTCCTTTTTTTATGTCTTATTATAGGTGTTTTTTATGTTAGTTTTTTTTTTTTTTTTTGTTTTTTTTTTTTTTATATATATATATTATTATTATTAACATTTCTAGGTATTATTCTTATTTCTAGGGTGTTATGTTTTTCTTTTAAGTAAAGTTTTATCACTATTAAATTATTATTAATGCATGCTTTTATATACAATACAGTAAATAGTCTCTTTCTGCAGACATCACTATGTCCGCCCCTTTTTTTTTTTCAGATGTTTTGTTTGGGTGACGCGAGCTGGGACGCCGCTGTCGATTCCCGAAGGCTCCGGAGGATTCCGTCCCTGACTTTCTCGTCACCACGTCTTATTGCCATTTTAAGGTTATAATCTTGGATTCGTGTCGTCGTCGCATTCTCCGCGCGAAGTATCAGACGAGCGGTTGCATCATCGTTTGTGCTATCGGTGTAATATGTGCAGCTTTTTGTGTGCCTAGAGATTGCGACGACGGCATGAGGGACGCTTTTTATGAGGTCAGTCTTTCGGGAGGTCGTACGTACAATAACCACGGTCTCATAAGTCAGTCCCTGTGCTTCATGTATGGTTAGGGTGCGGGATCCCGGTTGCTTACCGTAGCCCTGACTGATCAAGAGTGCCTTCTCAGCCTGAGTGTGGACGAGGTATAGGGTATCGTCCGTTACTGGGATTTCCGCTCCCGTGTGCCTTTTCAGCGACAGGGATTTGGTGAGAGATTGAGACGAGTATATGCCACTATATATTTCACTGAGGGCATATGCTACGTCTTGCGGGTTTCTGTACGTACAAAGGAGCTCCTTTGTAATATTGGTTATTAAATTTGGCCTGTTGTAAAGCATAGGGAAGATGTTGTTTCGGTCAATGTAAGGGAGCTGGTTGTTGTCCCCTATGAGAAGGGCTTCGCTGGCTTTGGCGATTTGGATTGCCATTACTATGGAACCGAAATGATTCATAAGGGCCTCGTCCACCATAAGGCGTGTACACGATTCGCCCTTATGAAGACCATTCACCAGTAGCGATGCCATGGTGCGCACACGTTTTTTAGCGCGATCGCCAATTCTGGGCTCCAGCTTTTCCCTAAGGTCCTTTGCGGCCTCGGTAGTTGTTGTCACTATGACATCCTTCTCCGCGTCCACTTGCGACATAACCCACGTAGTTTTTCCGCAACCAGGGACTCCGTTGACCCAAGTGATAGTGGGTTTTACCCAGTGCACAGGCTTTCCGCCTTCGAACAGGTCTCCCGCCATGGTTTTTGCCATTGCGAGTACCCTGTCTTCTAGCATAACCTTTGTGCATTTTGCAACCACCACAATCGGGTCGTTTGGGGGGGTGTCAAAGATATCTGCGCCTGCGCTTTCCGACTTTTCTTCATCCTTGGCCACAAAACCGCATGTCCCGCTGTAAGCCGCCATGTACGAACCCGACATGCTGCCCATGAGGACTTCCGCTTTGCCAGTATCGTAGATAGCTGCCTCAGCTTCACTTAATCGAACCCGCAGCAATCCCAGAGTGTTGCGGCGGTAGTCCTGCAGGATTTTCTCGCAGGTGTCCGCAATCACCTTGCGAGTAGCTTCTGTTACTGCTACGAATTCGATGAAAGCATTTATCATGTGGTCCTGTGGCTCGTAAGCCGGTCTAAACTTTGGTGCAGCCACCTGTCCTTTATCTGCGAGAGTGCGGATACTTTGTGGGGGCTCGGATTTTTGACGTGGAGTCGGTCTTGTGAACTCCTCGACCGCAGTTTCCATTGACGAAACTCTTCTCAATGCCCTGATCTTTTTAGACACAATGTTTGGAATAGCCTGGAAGGACTTATTGAGGGTCGCTAACGCCGAGTGTAAAATATTGATTTTCGTGGCTTTGGTGGTATTCTGCGACGCCTGACTCTCCATTTGCACCCGTTGTTGTAAACGTTCAGACCCACTGATGGTCGGGTTGACAATCGGGTGGTCCCAGCAGTCTGTAGGGACTTGTGTGGTGGTGTTTTGTCGGTGGGGTTGGGTCAAAAGATAACTAAGGCTCTGGCCTCTGTCCTCGTACATCACTAACTCGTGATACTTCGATGCCAGGAGCGCGCCCTCGTAGTCCTTTGTTTCTCCTGTAATATACCCCACGGTCATCGCGTCCACACTGATCTTCTTCGGAGTTGTTTCCGGCGTTCCCCGGCTCTCTATGTTTGTTAGCACCGCGCTTACTTGTTCGAACTCGGTGATGCGGTCACACGCGAGGAATAGCACGATAGTCTTATTATTCTTTCGTACTATTCTGCCCGTGTGGTTTTCAACTGTCACCTGAGGAAGCTGGTCGAACACTTTGCGCCGCATGGTGATTTTGCGTGTGCTACCGTTTAATAGAGCTCCTAGGCCGGGGGAAATCCTCACGTTTCTAGCCATGGCGTTGCAAAAGGCTATCCCTAGACTTTCGGTGTTATTGTCCATGAACAGCGCGACTCCTCTAAGTTTGATTCCAGGTCTACCCTCTTGAGCTAGTGCAAGGATGTCTGTGACAGGGATTGGCTTATGTGTTGTTAATGTTGCTGTTTGTGCTAAAGTTTTGTTTAGGTTAGGTTAGGTTAGGTTAGGTTAGGTTAGGTTAGGTTAGGTTTTTTTTTTTTTTTTTTTTTTTTTTTTTTTAAGTTTCAGCCACAGGGAAAAATCCATCATGGACGACTGGTTGGCGTACAGCTTCAAGCTTATTGAGCCTGTACGGCACCCAGACAGTGCCGGACTCTTACCGGCTAAAAACCTGTGTCTGAAAAACGACTCTCCTCTGACAGAGTCAGAGACCTTATTGATCCGGAAACTTAAATTATTTAATTTTTATACAATTCTCCTCTTTTGGGTCTTGCCCTTCTTATCTATCTACTTATCATATTGGTTTAAGAATGCGTAAATTACATTACAATATTTTATACTAGTGTGGCTTCCTTGTCTTTTTTTTTTTTTTTTTTTATGTACTTTTTAACGTATGTATCTATTTATATACAACTATATGAACAATACATATTTTTCTTACTTTTAGTCTTATCTACGTTTTATTCCTAACATTAGTATCTTCTACAATTTTATATATATAATCTACTAGATACGGCCTGGACTGCATTCCGCCAATTAATTCTTTAAAATTGGTTTCTGTAACTTTCATGTTTACATTGCATTCCAAATCGTATCTAGCCACGTTGTATTTTGGACAATCTATTAGAAGATGCTCTACAGTCTCAAACTGGGCTCCACAGATACACGCCGGCATTGTCTTACATTTAAAGCGGTGCAGATAGGCGGAGAAACCCCCATGACCAGTTAATGCTTGTGTAAGAAGTTGGTTGTGCACTATACTTTTTAGAATTTTATAAGCTATTTGTACATTGGGTAGGAATTTTTTTGTCACAGCTGCTGTTTCACCTTTGACGTATCTTTCGTTCCAGATTTCCACGCTTTCCAGCCTCAATTGCCTCTTAATGTATGATACTGGTGTTTTATCGTAATGGGCCGCCATTTTCTCATTTTTAGCTACCTGTTTTGCTAGTTCGTCTGCTCTCTCGTTCCCATCCACTCCAACGTGTGCTTTAATCCAGTATAGTTGTACGTCTCTTCCTTGTTCTAAAGTGGCTGCTATGTTCTCGCGAATTCTTCTCGCCAAAGGATGGCAAGTGTCCGGATTAGTCACTGTTTCCAGTCCAGACCTAGAGTCACTTAAGATTGCTACAGCATCGTCCCTCAGCCGTTTATGTACGAGCTCAGTGGCTTGAAAAAGAGCATAAAGTTCTGCTTGATAGACAGTGCAATTCCGATCCAATTTCAGCCTTTTTGTTCTAACTTCTTTACCATTCCTCTGACAAGTAAACGCAGCTCCCACTCCCTCCTCCATTTTGCTACCATCGGTAAATATCCTTGTGGCAGGTATTTGGTGTTCAAACACCGAATCCTCGCTTATATCGTTTAAACATGCAAATTTTATCTCAATGTCTTTCGCTGGATGGGGCAACTCAAGAGCACTGACTTTCCGCTCCACTTCTCTGTCGCCAATCAATTGCAACCGCTTTCCTTTTTTTACCTTAAAAAGCTTGGACGACTCTGCAATCCTTAGGTCCAATGGAATTATACCCGCTAGAACCAATGCGGCATTCAATGATACCGTTCTATAGGCTTTGCTGATTTTTTGGGCAATGCTTCGTTGGATTGTGTTCAATTGCTTCTGGACCCCTATCTTCTCTGCTGCCGGAGCCCACGCGCTGGCAGCGTACAAAATAACCGGCTCCACTACCGCCGTATACATGGTCCTGATAACCCCCGGGCTTAAACCCCATTTAAGTTTTGCTGCTCGCGTCAGTTGTTTGGTTATATTTGCCGCTTTTCGGCAGACATTAGCAACGTGGTTATTAAAGGTTAATTTTTTGTCAATTGTTAGGCCTAAAATTTTAATTTGGTCAACTGTCTGTATTTGAGATCCGTTCATGTACATGACTGGGTTACCGTATTTGAGCTTCTTTGTGACCACCATTGCGTGAGTTTTTTGAGCTGCAAATTTTAGTTTGTTCCTAGATCCCCAGTCGTGTACACGAGCGAGAACCGTGCTTATGTGAGCTCCCATCGTTTCCGGTTCGTTACCCGAAAATACCAAGACCACGTCATCTGCAAAGGCTTGAGTGTATACCTGACATGCACTTAGCTCGTTCAGTAGTGGGTCCAACAGCAGGTTCCAGAAGGTTGGTCCTCCTATGGAGCCCTGAACACATCCTTTATTAGTTTCTTTCGTGCATCTTTCCCCAGCATAGTTAACTTGGACTGTTCTCTCGGTCAAATAACTATCGATGAGTCTTCTAAGGTTCCTTGGACACTTTCGCCCGATTAATTGTGCTCTGATGGCAGGCCACCACGCGTTATCAAAGGCGCCCTCTATGTCTAAGGAAACAACTACACTGCTATATTTCTTTTCCAAGTTATTTCTGAGGTGTTCTGTTAAGTCATAGAGGGCGTCTTCCGTTCCACGCTGCGGCACAAACCCGTACTGCCGCGTATTTGACTTTGGCAGCAAATGCCATCTGGTCCTTTTTACCATCATCTTTTCCAATATCTTTCCGAGAACCGATAGCAACCCAATAGGTCTATAAGATTTTGGATTGCTATAGTCATCCCGTCCAGGCTTTCGTAACACCACTATTGCTGCCTCCTTCCACCGCTTCGGAAAATATGCAAGTTCCATACATTTATTCGCTATCGCCAGGTATAGCTTTGGATCCACCGATATCGCTTGCTGACAAATATCCGCGGTGAAACCATCAGGTCCTGGGGCTTTTTTGGGGTTAAAACTGCTGACTGTTTTCCTTAGTTCTTGTTCGGTGAAAGCAGGATCATTCAATTCCCCATCCGTGACACCCTCATTCTTTGCCACTTCTTCTCTAATCTTTCTATGGTGTTCACTTTCATCTGATGTTTTATCTCTGGGGAAGAATGTGTCCGCCAGCAGTTGAACAGACTCTTTCGGGCTTAGTCCCCTCCCGTTTAATGTAAGCATTTGATCTTCATACCTTCTAGCCGTACCTCTGAGCACCCTGTAAATCCCATCCCACATGCTTTCTTTTTCTTGTCTGGTACAGTACTCCCTCCAGCTTTCAGTCTGTGCTTTTTCTACTTCCGTTTCATATCTTTGTTTAGCTTCTAAGTACTCATCCAATACGTACTGACGGCGGCGGGCTGAGACACATGAAAGTCTCCGCTTCTTCGTAGTCATATCGCGCTTTAACTTTTCCAGGTCTTTGTTCCACCATGGAAGGAAATTTTTCTTCACCTTTTTTATCCGTGGTATGCTAGCCTGACATGCTTCCGTAATGCATTCTGTATATTTTTCTACCATTTTATCTAATTCTTCCTTGTCTTTAATTTCTTTAATTTTATTTTCTGTTAACTGTTTATCCTCCAATTCTTGTTTTAATTTTTGTCTAAATTCATCCCATTTCGCTTTTTTAGTGTTATATTTCCTAGTTGTTTTATTATATGTGTTTTCCTTATTTTTTCTGCTTATACCAATATCAAACGTGATCGCATTATGGTCTGAGCTTGTCACACCCACGTCCACTTTCCAGTTTCGGATCTTATCTATTATATTTTGACTACATATAGTAATATCCACGACGCTTTTAAATTCTTTTCCATTTCTAATAGTGAAAAATGTTGGCGTGTTTCCTTCGTTTAGCAGGTGCAGCTCCATCTCATTCAGTGTCCCTATCAAAGCTTCCCCTCTGTGATCTTCTGTAGCACTTCCCCACCAAGGGCTCCAAGAATTCACGTCTCCTCCCATGAGCAGACTGCCGCTACTTTCCGTGTCATTGATTTTTCTTAGGTGTTCCAGGTATGGCTCTATAGGCAGGCTGTCCTCAAAGTACATGGATACTACAGTGACATTCCACGTGTCGGTTTCCAGTCTTG
This sequence comes from Carpatolechia fugitivella, assembly GCA_951230895.1. Classification (NCBI taxonomy): domain Eukaryota; kingdom Metazoa; phylum Arthropoda; class Insecta; order Lepidoptera; family Gelechiidae; genus Carpatolechia; species Carpatolechia fugitivella. The sequence continues at coordinate 15,467,376 of OX579664.1, forward strand.
CCACAGCTATGTTTCCAGTAGTGAGAGTCTGTCGAGCGACAATTCTAATATTGTCGTCGAAGACTATAATAGCTGCTTTTACTGGCTTCTCACGATTCCCAACGCTTTGTACCACTCTGTACCCTGCCATTTGCTGTACCTCTCCTAGACAGCCAACATAGGGCTCCTGGACCATCGCAAATCCCACTTTCCGTTTGAGGCATTCTTGCAGCAGTTCTTTCATGGCTAGTTTTTTCCTTTGAAGGTTTGCTTGTATGACACTGCACCTGCCAAACCAAAGTTCATTTATATTTGCTTCATTTTGCTTATCATTGCCCTGATCAACTTTAACAATAAGCCACTCTGCTTCTCGCTATCCGGTCCCACTTTGTTCTGATAGGACAGCCATTATCAAAAGCATTGTGCTCCACATTATCTAATTTTGCATGCAGACAGTTTTTACAACTCGGTGGTTCTCCACTTTGCAGTACTGGACACTGCGCTCTCAAATGGGGACCCGCACAGTGACTACAAAGATCTATTGTTTCTGTGCAGACTCTCCTCCCATGACCGTAAGCCAGACATCTAGAGCACTGCATAACAGGTGATTGGTCGAAGACTGGTACTCTTTGTAGGTCGACGTGAATTTTTCCTGCTACAGTAAGTCTCTGCCAAATTTGTGGTGAGACTTGCATTACTACGTGGTTTTCATATTGGTTTCTGGCCTTCTTCCTGTACTTAACAATCGCTCTAAACTCTGCCTCCGGAATGTCACCTACCAGGTGGCCATTTTGCTTCTTCAAAGCTTCCACCAAGTCCTCGTCCGAATTGTATGTCAACACATTTCTCAAGATTATTAGCGGGTCGCGGTTTTCTTTTTCTTCTATTTTCAAATTTTCTTTCTTATCTTTGATTTGTCTAACAACTTTCTTAATTTCCTCTTTGGTTTGGCAACTAACAATAATTTTTTGATCTCTAGCCTTCCGTAACCGATCGATTCTTAAACCATTTTCCCTGGCATTTACCACTCCTCGGATTCTCTGGATCAAATCGTCACTCGTTTCCCGATCGTTCTCTGATGAAATAACGATAGAATGCAACGGCCCTGCTACTTTTGTCGTCTCTTCCTTATTGTGCTCCATTAAGACTGAATTTGGACGGTTCATTGCTGTAACAGTTGCATAAGTAGCCTTTCTTTCGACTTTGTCATCCGCGATCATTCTTTTTACTTCTCTAACTTCTGTCAGTATTTCAAGTAGTTTATCCCCTTCTTCATTGTTCTCCTTTATTACTTCATCCTCTTTTTCTTCTGTAATATGTAATTTTCGTCCAGATTTGGCCTCCAACTCAAGGTCTGTGACAAGTTTCGTCAGTCCTCGAAGGCACTCTAGAACCGTCTGCTTGATAGTATCCTTCAAGTTCCTTGAAGAATCTATCTGGGCTTTTGCTTTATTAATCAGACTTCGAGCCTCACCAGCCAGACTGCTCGTACGTGTCTTAGATGTAGTGTCCATCGAGCCGGAAAAATTTATAAGCAACTTCGGTGATTTTGGCATGGTTTGTGATTTTGCCTCTATATTCTCAATCGACTTTCGAACTGCTGTACTATTTGAAGCTGACGAGATGCTAGGCTCTACCCTAAAAGTTTTATTAGTATCAGTTTTCTTTGGGGATTTGTCTTTAGAGAGGGGAGTTCTTGATAAATACATGGAGAGTGTTTTATTTTACTTTTAAGTTCGATTGTAATATGAATTTGAAGTTTGTATAAGTTTTAAAATAAAATTCAAATTCAATTAAATTAAATGCTAATGTTTAAAACAATTTATATTCAAGTATATTTAAATCGTCAAAAGGTTATAGATAATCTTATCTAACAACTACACAGTCAAGAAGCTGAGTTCCGACAAAAACTGGGTCTTTTGTGTCAGTTTGTAATCCGCTGGCCTGCCAACTCGTCCTCTTCAACCTATCTGCACATGACTTTACTTCTCCCCGACTTAAGCGACTGTGTCTTCCTCACAATGTCAAAATAACATATATAGAGCAATTTAAACAATTAAATATATAAGTGACTCTGTCAAAGAGATCAGTCTTAACCACTAAATAAAAACTAAAATAAAAAGTATATAAAAAAAAACAATAAAAATTTTGGACTCTATGTAGAGTCTATTTGTCAACAGAAAAATGTAGCTCTACTCAAGCCCTTTTCAATGACACCTCGCACGGTGTCTTACTCACAAGGGTTCCGGAGATACTGCCGATCAAAGTTTTCCGGTTATACCGGTTGAGTTACGGTTAAAGGCTATATCTCCGAAACTACTAAGCCAATTTGGCCGTGCTTGGGCTCGCCGCACTGGGCTCAAAGAGTGCAATCCGAAAAAGGCGTTTTCAGCCCCAAAAATTTCAGTCGCTGAAAACGCCTAAAAAGTACCAAAAAAAAAATAAACAACGCTCTCCCCACAACCCAAGTGGAAACCCCAATGCTCTACGACCCTCCGTTCGAGAGTTATGATGGTTTGAAAATATTCAAGATGGCGGCTTACCTGTCAAAGTCTAACTTTGAACCGCTATAACTCCCGAACCAGAAGGCGCAGAACACCCGAGTTTCAACTTTTCTTGCTAAGTGCAACCTTCTCCGTCAACTGACACCGTTTTCAGGTGCCTGAAAAATTATGCCTCCGATTTGTCTAAAATTTAAGTATATGGTGCAAAATAATATCCTAAGTAAAATAATCCAATCGGCGATCCTCTATGTCTGCCCGTTCTGGAGATATTGAGGTTCAAAGAAAACCAAGATGGCGGCTCAACTGTCAAAAGTGAATTTAAAACGTCTATAACTTTCGAACGGTAAATCCCAGAAATACAGGATTTTCTTTGGACAGCTGGACTTGGTTTCCCCTACCCCTCCAAGGTGGTTTCAGCCCGAAAAAAAATTAGGTGCTGAAAACGCCTGAAATGGTGCCAGTCGGATAGATAACAATTATATACAACTAGGAGTCGAAATCCGGAGTTTCTAACTCTAATGGTTCCCGAGCCATTAATTTTACAAATCTTCGGTTAAAATTTTACGTAACGGTTAAAATTCGAAATCCGTCAATTTTAATGATTTCCAGCCAGAATTTGGGCTTAAAATAGTCGCAAACCCTATACTAGAGCTAGTCCCGGGGTCGAAATGTGAATATTTCTATTATTTTTCGATTTAAATACAAAAAACATGAAAAAATCAATATCTCAGGAACCAAAAACCCGAAAATTATGAAAAAAATATTAAAATTTAAGAAAAATAAAGTTCTATCTTGACAAAAGAGAAAATTTTACAAAATGCAAATATTTGCCTATTTTTGAAGAATGTTAAGAAATTTTTTGAAATTTAATTATTACAGAAAATCTAAACAAGCAAAATAAATCAAAATTAAATTATAAGTTAAACACTAAAGCGCGCAAAGAACTGCAGTTGAATTTCTTGAAAATGTGTTTTTATTCTTGAGTTATGATGTTCCAAAGTTACGATTTCCAAACTTCAATATTTTGATAACTATAATAGATAAAAATATAGTACTTGCAGGGTAGGTTTTTTCCAAAGGTAGGGTTGATGTAGGCAAAATATCAGCTCCAAGGCTCGACTCCTTCCTTGATTTCCAAACCACGTGGTTTTTGTTTTTATTATGATTGCTCTAAAACGCGCGACGCCAGTAGACTCCAACCAAGGCAGGAAGGTAGGCCAGAGGCACGCCCTCGTGGCCCCGTCAAAAAAACAGTGGGGGTATAGATCGTTTTGAGGCAGCGTATGCGATTAAAACTTAACAAAAATCACATAACCTCTTGAAAATAAGGTTTTCAGGGCCTCCTACTTACAGGAAAGTAATCCGGCTGAAACACTTTACGTTAAAACGTAGATCTCACTTTTACGCAACCACTGACACTTGAATCGTCCAAATAGGACCACTTTTTCCTATTTTTTCGAATTTTTTAACGCGGAGCACGTGTATTTTGATGCTTTCTGGGGCACGTATCGAGCGCAACTGGTTAGGTTAGGTTTTTTTTTTTTTTTTTTTTTTTTGTTTTAACATCAACATACCCCTGTTTACAATTTATACAGAGACCTTTTCTATCTTTAAGTATACATATACATAAGTTTAAGTATACAGAAGTATACTTATATATTGGTCTGCCACTTCGGGCTATCCTACTCTATTCTACGCTCTCATTCATCCACTTCGGGCTATCCTTCTCTATTCTACTCATTCATTCTTGCATTCTAGTCATTTCGTTAATTACATCTTACAATCTAACGGAGGGAGGATTTTGGGTTCCTTTTCTTATTCTAATACTTTTTTTTTTTTTTTTTTTTTTTTTTTTTTTTTTTCTTAATACAACTTACAAGCTTACAATTTAACAACTATACATATTTCTTAGTTCTAGTTTATTTTTATGCTATTGTTACATATCTAAATATGCTAAATATACATGTTTCTTAACCTATTTATTCCTATTTCTTACATCTTTTACTATTTTTATCATAAGCTCAATTAATTTTTCTTTACTTTTACTCTTGATTAGTTCAGGCAGATTGTTAGTCAAAATCTTTGTGTCAGTCAAACACTCAAGGTCGTGTCTGTCTTTTGCGTATTTGGGACATTCTAGGAGAAGGTGGGGGAAAGTTTCTTCCACCGCAGGATCGCAAATACAGGACGGACTTTCCTTACACCTGAAACGTGCCAGATACCCCGAGAACGCACCATGCCCTGTTAGTGCCTGGGTCAGTTCCTGGGTGATTTGAAGCTTACGGACTGTCTTGTAGGCCTCTACCGCGCTCGGAAAGAACATTTTGGTAACGGACGCTGTTTCTCCGGTTCGGTATCTCCGGTCCCAGACGTCAAGCGTCTCCATTCGGATCATTCGCCTGATATGTGAGACCGGACACAGGTCGTAGTCTGGTCTTCGCTTTGACTCCGTAGCGGCACTCTTTGCTAAAAGGTCAGCTCTTTCATTGCCCTCCAATCCCACATGAGCTTTGATCCAAAATAATGAAACAACTTTATTTTGGATGGCACTTTCATCCAGGGATTTTCGTGTTTCAACTGCCAGTGGGTGAAGGGCCGCAGGGTTTGCGACTGTCTGGAGGGCCGCCTTGGAGTCACTGAATACAGCGAAGTCAGTTTCCGAACGCCGGAGTATCTCCCTCGTTGCTTCGCATAGGGCAAACAGTTCAGCCTGGTAGACGGTACAATAAGGTGACAAGACAAATTTGCGGGCTTTTATCTCGGCTTCGCCTTTCCATAGTGAAAGCGCTGCTCCAACTTTCCCCTGGATTTTGCTGCCATCAGTGTAGATCCGCACCGCATAGTTACAGCAGCTTTGGTATTGTTCTTCGTTCACCAGGCTGCCCAGTTCCAATCTTTTTTGCTTTGCAGGATGTGGCGCTTCAAGTGCGGAGGTCATTTGCTCGGTCTCTCTCCCTCCCAGCTCTAGCCGGGGCACCCCCTTCTTAGCCTCATATAATGAGGCCACCTCACGGACTCGGAGGTCAAGTGGGAGTATCCCGGCCAGTAGCAGCGCTGAATTTAGTGAGACCGTCCGATAGGCTCGACAGAGTTTCTGGGCAAAGCTTCTTTGAAGAGCGTTCAGTCTCTTTTGTACCCCGAGCTTGTTTGAAGCCGGGGCCCACGAACTCGCTGCATACAGGACTATGGGCTCCACCGCTGCCGTATAGATGCTTCTTATCACCTCAGGGTGGAGACCCCAGCTGACTCTGGCTGCTCTAGCAAGCTGTTTGTAAACTGCTGTGGCCTTGGAGCAAACAAATGCTACGTGCGCGTTGAAGGTCAGCTTGTCATCTATAATCAGCCCCAACAATTTCATTTCTTTGGACATGCCAACGCCAGTCCCTCCCATGGACAAGCGTGGGGTATCATATTTTAGCTTCCGCGTTATCAGCATGGCGTTTGTCTTCTGCGGTGCGAATTTGAGCTTGTTCATGTCTCCCCACTCTCGGACATACTCGAGAGCGGCGTTGGCCTGTCTCTCAATGTCTAGGGCTGTGTCACCCTCAAACATTAGCACAACATCGTCCGCAAAAGCCTGGCACAGATTTCCTCTTCTTTCGAGACCCCCCAACAGTGGATCCAGCAGGAGGTTCCACAAGATTGGCCCGCCTATCGAACCCTGGACACACCCTTTTTCTGGTTTTCTTTTGTGCTCCACTCCCGCATACCTCACTCCCACCTCTCGATCCTCCAGGTAACTCCCTATTACCTTCCTCAAGTTTGCCGGGCACTTTTCTTCCGCCAGTCGTGCTTTAATTGCCGGCCACCATGCGTTGTCGAAGGCTCCCTCTATATCCAAAGACACGAGAGTCACCATTTTCTTTCCGGCTAGCTTCGCGTAAATGTATTGCATAAGCGTATAGAGGGAGTCTTCAGTACTTTTTTGTGGCATAAAGCCGTACTGGCGGGTATTCATCTTTGGCAAGAGGTGAAACTTGAGTCGGGCGACGACCATCTTTTCGTAAATCTTGCCAAGTATTGGTAGGAGACCGATCGGTCTGTATGACTTTGGGTTGGTGTAACTATTCTTACCAGGTTTGCGGAGCACAACTACTGTAGCCTTCTTCCACAGTCGGGGGAAATATCTCAATTCCAGGCACTTGTTAAGGAGTCCCAAGAACATGTGCGGGTCGTGACCTATCAACTGGGCACATATATCCGCCGTTAGGCCGTCAGGTCCCGGGGCTTTTCTAGGGTTGAAGGACTCCACGGCTCTTATTAGCTCATCCAACGTGAATGGAGGGTCGTCATGCTCAGCATGAGGCCCCATATCTTCGTTCTCAGCTGCCGTTCTTGTGCGTTTGTGTTCCGCGGTGTCCTCCTCCTCACAGTCCACCGGATAAAAGGATTCAGCCAAGAGCTTGGCCGATTCTTCCGCGTCCAGTACTTTCCCTTCCTTCTCCATCGGTATATCTTCCTCTCTTCTCGCTGTCCTACCCATTACACGGTAAATCCCTTCCCAAACTCCCTCCGTATTCTGCTTTTCGCAGAACCCCTTCCAACTGTCAACCTGAGCTTCTACTACTGCTAATTCATACTCTTTTTTCTGTTGTAGGTATTCTTCAACAACTTTCTTTCTTCTGGCTGGTGCCGCACATCGGACTCTTCGCTTCTTGGTTACGAGTTCTTGTTTCATTTTGGCGAGTTTGTCCGACCACCACGGTAAATTGAGCTTCTCAACAGTCTTTTTAATGGGAATTGTTTGTAAACAGGCATCGGTAGCTGCTTTTGTTAGGCTATCTACCATTTCGTCTATTTCTTCTGTGGTCTTAATTTTATTTATATTTGCTAAGGTAATGTTACGGTCAAGCTTAAATTGTTCCCACTTCTCACGAAACTGAGCCCAATTTGCTTTTCGTGTGTTATATTTTCTAGTTGTCCTATTTACTTTGATCCCCTTGGATTTAGTTAACATTACGTTAAACTCAATTCCGTTGTGGTCGGATCCCGTCAGGTCTTCCACTACTCTCCAGTCTTCTGTTGCCGCTAGCATATCCAATGTGCAAGCTGTAATGTCAACGCTGCTGGTGATGCGTTTTTGTCCTCTTATGACATCAAAAGTTGGAGTTTCCCCACTGTTGAGCAGCTGCAGTTCGAGATGGTCGAGAGTTCCCAGCATCTCTTCCCCTCTGCTGTCGGTTTTCTTGCTCCCCCACCAAACACTCCAAGCGTTTGCATCTCCTCCCATTATGAGCTTAGTAGGTCCTAACTTATTTACTATGTTCTGTAGGCTATTCAGGTATGTCCCTATGGGTTGATCGGGCTCAAAGTAAAATGAGACTAGCGTAAGTCTCCATGCAGTGGTTTGGATACCTACAACGGCTATGTTGTCTGTTGTCAGATCTGGGTACTGTTTAACGTTGATAGTTGGGTCAAAAACTACAATTGCTGATTTGACAGTACCTTCACTGGTTTTCACGTTTTGGAATACTCTAACGCCTTGACGTCCGTTCATTCTCTTTGTCCCCCCCACATAGGGTTCCTGAATAAGCGCTGCCACTGCTTTGCGCTTATCTGCCTCTATCATAAGCTCATGGGTAGCCAACTTTTTCCTCTGCAAGTTCGCCTGGAGTATTTTGTACGGAACAGTTTCGCCTTGGACAACCTTAGCAGTACGCCACGGAAGTTCGCGCTAGCCTGTCCCACTTTATTCTTACTGGGCATTCCCTACTGAAGGCGTTATGATCAGTCCGCTCCATCTTTGCTCTTACACAGTTGCAGCATTCTGGGACGTTGCCTGCAATCCACATCGGGCAATCTGCCTTGAGGTGCGGCTCCCCACAGTGACTGCACTTTTCGGCTGGTTCTTTGCAGAGTTTACGCCCATGCCCATAGCCCAGGCACCGCGTGCACTGGACTAATGGAGACTGGTCCTCCACGTAAATGGTCTGCAGGTCAATACGCACTCTGCCTTTTCTTAGCGCACGGTTCCACACCACAGGGGAGGTCGACACTATTATGTTGTTTGTATTGGGGTTTCTGGCATTCCTTCTATATTTAATGAGGATTCTGTCTTCTCCATCCTCGAGCCCACAAAATAGGTCCTTGTTTTGGTTCCTCAGTGATTTTAAAATCTCATCATCTGTATGGACACGGAGAACCCCCTTCAGGAGCATCATCGGATCTTTATTTGCAACTTCCTCAACGACTAGGTTATCCCCAGCTTTTTCTAACCTTTCTTTAACTCTGTTTCTCTCTTCTCTTGTTTTGCAGCCCATTATGACCTTTCTATCCTTTGCCTTTCGCACCTTTTCGATCTCTATTCCTCCTTCCTTTGCATTTACTGCCTTTCTTATCTTGTCCATTACTTCCTCTCCAGTTTCTCCTTTGTCTTTGGAAGTTACCACTATAGAGTGTAAGACGGTCCTTTCTGGGATTTGCCCTTTAGATGTACTAGCTAGTACACTCGCGTATGTCGCTTGCTTTGTCACTTCGCCCTGTCTTTCTATGATCTCTTTTAAATCCCTCATTGTATTCTTGCTTTCTATAAGCAGTCTCGAGTTTTCTTCAATTTTGGCCAACAAGAGATTGCCAGCCTCTTCAGTCTTTGTTGTGTTTGTGTTTGCCCACAAGGTCAAGTCGTCTTCGTTTTCTCTTTCCTTTCCACTTTCGTTTTTTCCTTTTTGTAATGCTTTATCAGCTTCCGCCTCCTTATACAACTTATATAAACTATCGAGGGTTGCAATGAGTCCATTTTTTATCTCGGTTTTTATATTTCTTGACTCATTTAAATATATCTTCCCTCTCGTTATCAGAGCCCTTGCTTTCGCAGCGCGGCTTGTCGGGGTAGAGGGTTGCGTCGAGAAAGCGTTTGCCTTCTCTGCCTGCTCTCCTCCTTGTTGATTGATTTTCTTGGCTGTGGCCGCAGCAGATTTAGATTGAGATCCAGCCTTTGATTGTGATATTGTGATAGTCCTGTTGTGTATTACCTGATCATTTGTTGGTTGCATTACTGGCGATATATTAGCAACGTCTCCGGACTCCCATATATCGATGCTGTTTCTGACGCTTGACGTGTGACTACTAGAATCTTGCGTTGCCTTTGGTGACTTTGAAACAGCTCGGTTTGAGCTTTTGGCAGGCGTTCTTTGTGTGGCAAACATTTTCAGGGGTACACTTCAGTTATAAAGTTAAGTCAATAAACTTAGTCAAAATCAAAATAATTTGATTAAAGTAATTTGGCCCAATAAGGCCTGTTTCACCTTCACAATAGTGTAGAGTCAAAATAGAAGGGGGGAACTAGGATTTGTAGTGTCGTGTTTTAAATATGTGGTCAGAAACGACCAGTATCAAAAAGCACACAATAGTGTACTGTCTTGAACTAAACAAAGCACATAAAAGTGTGCTGTCTTAAAGCAAATACGTCTTAACTAATATATTAAGGGCACACAATAGTGCGCTGTCTTACACAAACATAAATAGATAACACAATATAAACAATAAAACAAAACAAGAATATTCACAAAATTTTTCGTCTCTATGTAGAGCTAAAGAGTCACTTAGATGGTAGATCTCGCCGAGCCCTTTCAATTGACCCCAAGATCGGGCCTCTAGGCCCAGTAGTTCCCGAGATATAGCGATTCAAAAATTTGGGGGAGGGGGGGGTGTGGTTGGGGTTGGAGCAGTTGCCGGTGCCAGATGGTTGTGCTCAGCCTCCCGATTCCGACAACACCTCACAAGGGTGGTATCCCGATTTTAGGGGGGGGGGGGGGGTTGGGGGTTGGTTGCTGGGGGTAGTTTTGGAACCAAACGATCACACTCGTGCTAATGATTCCAGCTTTACCTCACACGGATATTACAAAAAATTCGGGGTTAAGGGTTGGGGTTGCGGGGACACCCCGCGAGGATTTTGAGGGGTGGGGTGCTTTAAAATAACTGAGACTATTATTTCTCGAATTTTTGTATGGTGAGGTGTTGAGGATGGGTGACCAGTCCGGGCTCAAGCTATTTTGGTCTGACTGCTTTTTGAGGGGTAGGGGGTTGATATTTTGGGGGTAGGTCAGGGGTGGTTTAGTTTGGTGGGGGCCTGGGGGCCAGGGGGGTGGGGTTTGGGGAGGGGGCCAAATTTTTGGTTATTTTTGGGCTAGGACGCTCCGTTCCCGAGATATTTGGGATTCCAGGATTTTTCCTTATCCGAACAATCTTAAATTTTTCGTTCGGGTGACTCAGCCCTTACAACGCTAAAAAGCACATATCTCCGGAACAGGGCGTCTGAATTGCACGGGGTGAAAAATTTTTATAAGCTAATGAAGCCCGGCTTAAGGCAAAAATACTTTTATAATTTTCAGCAGGCGGGGTGGACTGTCAGCTTGACGCTCCTTCAGGGGGTGGGTTTTCGTCAGCTTCAAAGGGTTTGTTTGGGGACTTCTAAAAGAGTTAGAGATGCCGGTTAGGTTAGGTTAGGTTAGGTTAGGTTAGGTTAGGTTAGGTTAGGTTAGGTTAGGTTTTTTTTTTTTTTTACAAATATGTCAGCCAATGGAAAATCCTTCATGGACGCCTGGGAGGGAGGACCCAGGCAGTGCCGGACTCTTACCGGCCAAAAACCCTTGACTGCCATTTTCCGGTTTCTCTCCGTTATAGACGGAGGTTTTGTTTTCCTTTTTATATGTTCATTTAATACATTGAAAGATTTATTTATTCCTATTAACTACTTTAAGTTGTACTTACAGAAGGTAGGTACCAAAACAATCAACGAGGCTTAGAAACTAGAGCCTTAATACTAGAGCACAGCAATTACAAGTTGTGTATATAATTATATTATATATAAGCATATATATATATATATTTTTTTTTTTTTTTTATCTTCTTTCACTCTCTTTATTCTTTTTTATTTATTTGCCATTTTGATCTTATTTTTTTTTATTTTATTTTTTTTGTCTTTTTCTTATATTTATATATATATATATTTTAGCCTATTATTTATTATTAACACACGTGAAATATATGCACTATATTTACTGTATTAATTTTTCTTAACTAATTTTTATTATTACATATGACAATTTTACAAATTCTAAGACAAAAATCTAAAAATATATCTTTTATTTCCTTATTTTTTACAATTTCAGGTATTGTCTCTATTTTAATTTCTGTTTGAATTTTTATTTCAGTGTCAAATCTGGCTCTTCCAAAACGAGGACATTCAACAATAATATGTGGAATGGATTCTTCCACCTCCGGGTCACAAGGACAAGCGGGTGAGTCTTTTTTCTTGAACCGGTGCAGGTACTGGGAGAATCCACCGTGACCAGTGAAGAGTTGTGTGTGAACGTTTGTGAGTTGTGTGTTTTTAACGATTTTATGGGCCTCTCTAGCATTAGGAAAGAATATCTTAGTAACGCCGGCTTTGGTTTCCGCAAAGTATCTCCTATTCCATTCCTCGATCGAGTCTTGCCTTATAGCTCGCTTGACAAATGAAATAGGACACCCGTCGAAATCAGGTTTGGTCTTTTTGTTGAGAGCTGCATCCTTCGCGAGCTCGTCAGCACGTTCATTTCCTCGGATTCCTATGTGAGCTTTCACCCAGTATAGGTCTACTTCCTTCCCAATGCCTTTAATTTCTTTCAGGTTCCTTCTTGTTTCGACCGCTAGTGAGTAGTTGGTGTCCACATTTTTTAAAACTTCCAATGTCGATCTAGAGTCGCTAAATATTTGGAACCTTTTTTGTTTGTCTGCTTTTATAATTTGTGTGGCCCGAAATATCGCATACAGTTCAGCTTGGAAGACGGTGCAGTAATCAGACAGTTTAAATTTATGAGTTTTGGTTTCGGCACCGCCATCCCACCAGGATAGTGCTGCCCCAACCTTTCCTTCAATTTTACTCCCGTCTGTAAATATTTGTACTGCACCCTCCTCCGCGCTAAACTGCACCTCATCCTCACTTTCCAGGCATTGGAAGGTTTGATCTGCCTCATCAGCGGGGTGCAGCTTCTCGAGAAAACTCGCCTTTTTTTCTACCGAGCGATCTTTTAGTGTTGACTGCGGCTTTCCTCTCTTCGCTTCGTAGAGTGATGCTGCCTCCTTAACTCTAAGGTCAAGTGGCAGCAATCCTGTGAGAATCAAGGCCGAGTTCATAGATACCGTTCGATAGGACTTGCTGATCTTCTGCGCGAAACCTCTTAGGATGGTATTCAGTTGGTTCTTCACGTACACTTTGTCCACCGCCTTGGCCCACACGCTGGACGCGTAAAGTATGATCGGTTCGATAACCGCCGTGTAAATTATCCGTACCACCTCAGGATTTAGCCCCCACGTTACCTTGGCCGCGCTTGATAACTGCCTGTATATGTTTACTGCTTTTTTGCAGATGTGCGTCACATGACTCTGGTATGTCATCTTCTCGTCAATTATAAGGCCCAGCATCTTTATTTCTTTTACCAGCTCAATGTCCACCCCACCCATGCACAGCCGTGGTTTGTCAAATTTTAACTTTTTAGTAACTAGCATCGCATTAGTTTTGTGAGGAGCGAATTTAAGCTTGTTTTTGACGCCCCACCGCTGCACATGCGCTAGGGTGACATTGGCCTCTCTCTCAATATCAAGTGCTGTCTTGCCTGAAAAGATAAGGATCACGTCATCCGCAAAAGCCTGGCAGTAAACATTCCTCCTCTCTAGTTCTTCTAGCAACGGGTCCAGCAAGAGATTCCAAAACGTGGGCCCGGCAATGGATCCCTGAACGCAACCTTTTTTGGTTTCCCTACTATATTCTACTCCACCGTATCTGACCCTTACTCTCCGGTTCTCCAGATAGCTGTCTACTAGTTTTCGGAGGTTGCATGGACAGCGCTTCTCTGCCAGACGACTTTTTATTGCCGGCCACCAAGCGCTGTCAAATGCTCCCTCTATATCCAGTGAGACAACTGTCACCATGTTCTTCTTCTTTATCTCGACGTCAATGTGTTGCGTCATGTCATACAGGGCATCCTCTGTGCTTCTTTGGGGTACAAACCCGTACTGTCTTGGGTTCATAAGTGGTAGGAGGTGATATCTCAATCTTCTTACCATCATCTTTTCAAAGATTTTACCCAGTACCGACAAGAGTCCAATCGGCCGGTACGATTTGGGTTTGGTATAATTATCTTTGCCTGGTTTCCTGAGAACCACCACCGCCGCTTCTTTCCATGTGTCAGGAAAATGAGACAGTTCCAGACATTTATTCGTGATCGCCAAAAACACTTCTTCGTTCGAATTAATAGCAGCTTCGCATATATCCGCAGTGAATCCATCAAGACCTGGTGCTTTTTTCGAGTTAAAGCTTTTGGTGGCATATCTGAGCTCAGCAATAGTAAACGGTGGGTCCGACTTATCGCCGGGCATACATTCCTTTGCTTTGACTGCCGCCTCCCTTATAGCTTGATGCTCAGCTTCATCCTCTTCTAATTTATCTTCTGGAAAGAAATTATCCGTGAGCACTCTGGCTGACTCTTCCGGGTCCAGCGCTATACCGTCTTCTACTATTGGTATATCTTCATTGCGTTTCTTCGTTTTAGCGATCACCCTATAAATACCCTCCCACACGCTCTCTTTGTCCTGTTTCTCACAGAATTTCTTCCAGCCTTCAGTTTGTGCTTTACTTGCCTCCAACTCATACATTTCTTTTGCTTTCAGATATTCGTTAACTACCCATGTTCGGCGATTCGGTGCTGCACAGCGGATTCTTCTCTTCTTCGTGTTCATCAGTCTCTTCAACTTATCGAGCTCCTTGTTCCACCACGGTATGGGTTAGGTTAGGTTAGGTTAGGTTAGGTTAGGTTAGGTTAGGTTAGGTTAGGTTAGGTTAGGTTAGGTTAGGTTAGGTTAGGTTAGGTTAGGTTAGGTTAGGTTAGGTTAGGTTAGGTTAGGTTAGGTTAGGTTAGGTTAGGTTAGGTTAGGTTAGGTTAGGTTAGGTTAGGTTAGGTTAGGTTAGGTTAGGTTAGGTTAGGTTAGGTTAGGTTAGGTTAGGTTAGGTTAGGTTAGGTTAGGTTAGGTTAGGTTAGGTTAGGTTAGGTTAGGTTTTTTTTTTTTTTTTTTTTTCACAAATATGTCAGCCAGTGGAAAATCCTTCATGGACGCCTGGGAAGGAGGACCCAGGCAGTGCCGGACTCTTACCGGCTAAAAACCCCTGACTGCCATTTTCTTATTACCCCTGACATGAAAGGTCAAGGCCTTTTTACATCTTTTAATTACATTAAATTTCTTATTTTTCGTTACAATTTTGGTTTTCCATATTTTGCTATTTATAATATATCTTCTCTTAGTACATTCGCTTTTCCAAATTTTAGTCCTGTTTGTTTAATTTATTGAATTTGTTTGCTATTTATATATATTCACTATATACAACAGTATATATACAATATATACGATAACATACATTGTTTTTTATTTCAAATATTTGTTTACAATTTTAGTTGAGCTATTTAATATATATTTATCTATATTCACTATATACAATATATACTATAGCCTCCTATTTACGTCCTTATTATTTTCGATTACCTTTTTTGCTATTTTTGTACAATATTTTAGAAATTTGTTCCTTGTTGCCTTATTTGCTACTATAGAAGATATATTATTAACATTAATTTCTTGTTCTATAACTATTTCTATATCTTGTCTTTCTTTACTAAATATGGGACACTCTGTCAATATATGTATAATACTTTCTTTTATTTCAGGGTCACAGACACATGCCGGACTCTCCTTGCACCTGAACCGATTCAAGTACTCGGAGAATCCGCCATGACCTGTCATCACCTGCACTATGACGGGATCTAGCTGGGTACTTCTTACAACTGGATATGCTGAGACCGCGTCTGGAAAGAAGACTTTTGTGGTAGCAGCCGTTTCTTCAATTTTGTACCGTTTGTTCCATTCGTCAAGCGAGTCCAAACGGATTTGACGCTTGGCGAATGAGACAGGACATTTATCGTAGTGTGGCCGTGTTTTTAATTTTAATGCAGCACTCTTCGCGAGTCCATCAGCTCTTTCGTTTCCCTCCAACCCCACGTGGGCCTTGATCCAGTAAAGTTTAATATCTCTGTTTCGCCGTTTGCTTGTAGTCAAGTTAGATCTTATCTTGACCGCGAGGGGGTGGAGGGAAATTCCGTTTGCGACCAGCTCTAGCGCCGATTTAGAGTCACAGAAAATGCTGCATTCCTCCCTTTTGTGTGCGAGAGCCAACTCGGTGGCTCCGAGTAGAGCAAGCAGTTCCGCCTGAAAGACAGTGCAGAAAGGCTCCAGCTTATATTTCTTGGTTTGGGTTTCCGCGCCACCATCCCACAAAGATAGCGCCGCGCCAACCCTCCCCTCGATTTTACTGCCATCAGTAAAGATTCGTAGCTGGTTGGTTTCGTGCTGAGCCATTTCTGCACTGTCTGTCACGCTCCCTATGTTAATTTCTGCATGCTCAGCCGGATGTGGTGACTCAGTATACGGCACAAGCTTCTCCACTTCTCTGTCTCCCACCACTCGCTGAGAATAACCCTTTTTTATCTCATAAAGACTAGCTGCCTCCCTGATCCTAAGGTCCAATGGAAGCAGACCCGCAAGGGTAAGAGCCGAGTTTAGGGATACAGTTCTGTACGCTTTAATGATTTTTTGGGTGAATCCCCGCTGAACTGCATTGAGCTGTTTTTGAATGCCGATCTTATTCGTCGCCTGCGCCCACGCACACGCCCCATACATAATTATAGGTTCCACTACTGCTGTGTATATGGTTCTGATTATCTCCGGTTGGAGGCCCCAATGGATTTTCGCTGCTCTAGACAGTTGCTTGTATACGTTCAATGCCTTGCGGCACACATTAGTTGCGTGGGCATTAAACGTAAGCTTGTCGTCTATAGTTAAGCCGAGTATTTTCATCTCTCGAGACAGCTCTATCGCTTGCCCACCCATGGTCAAATGTGGTGAGTCGTGTTTCAACTTATTCGTGATAACCATTGCTTTTGTTTTTTGTGGTGCAAACTTGAGTTTATTTACGACTCCCCACGCCCGAACATGCGCAAGCGCGCTATTTGCTCGTCTCTGCACCTCTGTAGCCGTGTCTCCGGAGAAAATCAGAACCACATCATCGGCGAAAGCCTGGCAGTAGTCTCCCTTTGCAGTCAGCTCCTTAAGAAGTGGATCCAAAAGCAAGTTCCAATATGTTGGTCCCCCTATGGACCCTTGTACACACCCCTTCGAAGTCTCTTTGACACACTCCTCTCCGGCGTATCGAACCCGTACTTTCCTATCTGTAAGGTAGTTGTCCACCAACCGACAGAGATTCTTAGGGCATTTGGTTTCTGCAAGTCTGCATATAATCGCTGGCCACCACGCGCCATCAAAGGCTCCCTCTATGTCAAGTGATACCACGGTGATAAGTTTCTTGCGTTTCAAGTTTTCTTTTATTTGCTGCATCATGGCATAGAGGGAGTCCTCGGTGCCGCGCTGTGGTGTGAAACCAAACTGCTGATTGCTCATTTCTGGAAGAATGTGCCATCTAATCCTCCGAATGAGCATTTTTTCTAATATTTTGCCTAACACAGGCAGTAGGCCAATCGGCCTATACGATTTTGGGTGTGTGTACTCCTCTTTGCCCGGCTTGCGTAGCACGACCACTACCGCCTCCTTCCAGATCTTGGGGAAGTAGGATAGATAGAGGCATTTATTTACGAGGCATAGGAAAAGGTCGGGACTGTGAGTGATGGCCGCTTTACAGATGTCGGCTGTGAGTCCGTCCGCACCCGGGGCCTTTTTTGGGTTGAAGCTCAACACTGCCCATTTGAGTTCTTCCGCTGTGAACGGTGGATCGCATGACTCACCATGTTTCCACTCATTTGCTTTGCTTGCTTCTTTTCGTATCTCTTCATGGGCTGCATTGTCCTCCTCCCTTTTGTCCTCCGGGTAGAACGTCTCTGCCAGCAATTTAGCCGACTCCCGTGCTTCTAGTACTTTACCATGCTCTATCAGTGGCACATCTTCTTTTCTAGTTGTAGTGCGGCCTATCACTCGGTATATCCCGTCCCAAACACTTTCCCGATCCTGTTTCTCGCAGAACTGCTTCCAGCTAGCGACTGGGGCTCTCTTTGCCTCCAGCAAGTACTTATCTTTAGCTTCGAGATACTGCTGTACAACTAGCGCTCGTCGAACGGGGGCAGCGTTAGCGATCCTTCTCTTTTTCCTAGCGACGTCCCGTTTTAGCTCGCTCAACTCCTCGGTCCACCACGGCACTCCCACTTTCTTTCCGCTTTTTATCTCTGGAATGGTATTCTTACATGCTCGCTCTATTGAGTCGGAATATCTTTGCACAATTTCTTCCAAGAATTCCTTATTATGTATTTTGTTAATTTCTTCCACATTGATGTTCTCTTCCTCCCATATCTGATCTAGTTCCTTTCTAAATTGTGTCCAGTTTGCTTTTTTTGTGTTGTACTTCCTGGTATGTCTTTTGGTTTCAATTCCTTCTAACTTTTCTGCTGTTACTTCAAATAGGATTGCCCTGTGGTCCGAGGAGGTTAATTCACCATCCAATCGCCAATTTTCTATTCGCCCCAACATGCTATTCGAGCAAGTTGTGATGTCTACACAACTTGTGTATCTCTTCCCTCCTCTTAGCGTATCGAAAGTAGGTTCGGTGCCCTGGTTAACTATGTGTAGTTCCAGTTCCTCAAGCAGCCCCGCGAGTTCTTCCCCTCTCAAATCGATGTCCCTACTCCCCCACCATGTATTCCAGGCGTTGGCATCCCCTCCCAGTATCACGTCCCTCGTTCCAATCTCCTCTATAACCATTTTAATCCAATCCATATATGGCCCTATCGGTGTGTCGCCTTCCAAGTAGACAGATATAATACCCATTGTTCGTGTGCCGGTTTTAAGTTTAACTACAACTATGTTTTCCGTAGTGAGTGTCGGGCACGGGATGATTTCGATCGTATGATCAAAGAGTACAATCGCAGACTTGTTTACTCTGTCTGTTTTTCTATCGCACTGTACCACTCGGACTCCATTATAGTTTTTCATCTCGCCAACGTTACCTATATAGGGTTCTTGGATAAGAGCGAAAGCAACCTTCTGTTTGTTAGCTTCAATGATAAATTCGGCTGTTGCAAGTTCGCTTCGTTGCAGGTTTGCTTGAAGAACGCGATACCGGCGGTTCACTACTTTTAAGGGATTTCCTACGATATTTGTGCGTGGGGGGCCCTTAGCAGTAGGCAGTGGCTGATCTCGCCAAAGCGTCCCATTTTCTCCTCACTGGACATGCTGTGCTGAACGCGTTGTGGTTTCTGATTTCAAAGTTAGATTTCTTACAGTTACAGCACTCTGCTGTATCACCAGAGAGACGTCTTGGGCAGTCAGCGCCCATGTGAGGACCACCACAATGGCTACACACATCCTGGGTCTCCTGACAGCGCTGTTTCCCATGGCCGTAACCCAAACAGCGAGAGCACTGCACCAGGGGAGACTGGTCTTCAACCCTAATCCTTTGCAGATCGATATGTACAGCCTTCACGTCAGTTAGGCGAATCCAGAGCTGCGGTGATACTCTTAACACAAAGTGTGAAGTGAGCTGGCTTCGGGTCTTTTTCTTGTATATTACGTTGATACGGTCATTTTCTGGGACAAGTCCTTCAAACAACCGTTTGTTCTGAGCCCTCAACGCCCGCAACACATCTTCATCCGTATTGCTCTGGAGCACATCTCGCAAAATGACCAGCGGGTCCTTGTTTTTCGCTTCTTGTACATTGAGGTTTTCCCCTGCTGACTCTATTCTTTTCTTTACTTTTTCCATCTCAACTGTTGTCTGGCATCCCAATATCACTTTCCTATCTTTTGCTTTCCTCACTTTGTCGATTATAACTCCACCTTCTTTCGCATTTACGACTTTTCTTATTTTATCTAGAACTTGATCTCCCGTTTCTGTCTCATCTTTGGAGGTAATAATGACGGAATGCATGGTTGTGGGCCCACGAAGTTGCTCCTTAGGAGTTCCCGCCGCCACGCTTGCATAGCTTTTTGTTCCTCCTTTGAGCATCTCTCTGTGTCCCTGTATTTCCTCTCTTAGTCTTTCCATTTCTTCTTTGCTTTCCCTCAGAAGTCTGCTATGCTCTTCCATCCTTGTTGTGAGCTCAGACTCGTTTTCTTTCAGTATTTCAGTCCCACTTGTTTCTGGTTTGTTTTTTATTTCCTTTGCCGGTTTTTTAGATTCTATGTATCTTGCTTCTGATTTCTTTACTACTTCATAGATATCTTTTAGGCATTCTATGACCTTTTTCTTTATTGATGTTTTTATATTTCCCGAATTTTCCATTTGGCCG